>JARBWK010000003.1:153889240-154386856 GCA_030556195.1 Anolis apletophallus | reverse complement strand
GGTGTGCTTAGGAGTAAGCTTGGAGGAAAATGAGGGGAGTTAGGATTGGCTGGGGAAGAGAGGATGGAGCCTAACTTAGGAAAAGGAAAAAATGACTTGAAGGGGGCATTTTTAAATCCTGTCAGAGAGTTGTAGTCTGTGTGTTAGAGAAGAAGGAATTAGGAGTCTGGAGTGGAGAAGAGAATAGGGAAGGAAGACTGAAATTGGTCAGTTAGCTGACAGAGTAAGCTAGTGAGAAGATTGTACAGCTATTAGGGAAGATAGTTGTAGTGGAGTTGAGAATTGCTAGGCAGAGAGGAAATCCTGTTAGTAAATCCTGGAGGGAGAAAGGAGTGTTATTTGCAACTAAGATTCGAACTGCTTAAAGGAACCATACTCTTTTATGCCAATATTTCTGAATCACTAAGCTTAGTGCCTATTTTGTTCAAGTTCTCTTAAATAAACATTGTTTTATTGTGCAACCCATCTGCCTCATGTGTGCCTCTGTCAGAGAAGTTTTAAAGCAGTTTTCTGCAGTAAAAGTCTAATAGTGGTAGCGTACATCTCAAAGAAGTAATATCTTCAGTGTTACCTCAATACACAAGCCTGAGTGCGAATCCAGCGCATTCTTGCCTAAGATACCTCAAGTAAGCCAAAGGCTTAATATTGCTTATAAGTTTAGTGGTAGCCAGTGGTCTTTAAAGAGGTTTTCCAGCCAAAAGATTATTCCAGCTTTGTCACAGTTTTGATTTTGAGTTTTAAATGCCCTAATAAGCCTCATCCCTGTATAATTGGTATTCAGCAGTGGTATCAAAAAAATAAGAAAGATCCGCCCTGCCAAAGTTGTCTCTTTATAACCGTCACTAAGTTTAGGGGCAAAAATAACTTTTCGCTGCAATATATTTCAAGTGACATATTTAATCTCTGTGTAGTGGACTAAATTGCTTTCTTTCTGAGCCAGCTGTTTAAAGGTATTCTTCTGGAAGGGCTTCAGGACATTTGGCACCTTTCATAAACACTGATAGTTGTCACTTTGCTTCCAGTAGTAGAGCTTTGCTGTATAAAGGTTGACAAAAAAGAAACCCAAAGTCATTCTTATTTCAGAGGAGAGAGAACTTAGAAAGCAAGCATCTTAGTGTGAGCTGGTTGACTCTCCTCTATGCCATTCTTTATTATTTCACTTGCCAAATTGTTTTTCTTCTCTCTACCACATCAAGCACCTCTAAACCAAGCTCAATTTATATTGCTGAGACAGGTGCTATAAAATGAATGGGGGGAGATAGAAGATATCAAAAGAGTTGTACACTTACAAATGATTAGCTGTCATAACATGGTTTGGGTTTGGGTTTTTTGTGTAGATTTTTTATATTACAGAAACACTATATTTGATGGTGGTGTAGAGGAGAGCAAGGTGCTTCCTTGCCTTTTTCGCAGAAAGATTTAATGGCAGTGAGGTTGAAGCATTGTGCTGTTCTTCTTGAGGGTACAATACAGAAGTAAAATAATTTCATTCCAATATAATGTGACGAAATCAAAGGCCTCAGGAAGTATACCACTGTAAGTGACTTAGTATTTCTCTCTTTATCTAGTCTGTGTGACCTTTACCTAAAAATGTTGCCCAAAGGCATAGTGGTGGAATCTCCATATTAAAACTAGATTGTATTTGAAGAACCTTTTACTGCTTATATGTACAATAAAGACTGGAAGGGGTCAGTGAAAGTGTTATCTTTCTTAATTTACCTTTTTCAAAGGGGGCGGGGAATTGATTTTCTGAAGAGATGCAGTGTTGATTTTTAAATGTTATTGAGTTGTTTTTTTAAAAAAAAATTAGGTTATTTACAACATATAATACACAGAAACACACACATATGGAGAGAGAGAGAGATGGCTGGACTAAGTGCAATGTGTTGTTGCTGTGTAACTACAAAAAGAACAAATTTACAAAAACGAAACTAATCATGTCAAGTGGAATATTTAGTTTAAAATATGTTTATGGGAATTAAATATGTTGGTTTCTTTTTTGCAATTATTGCAGTCACCTCCTGCATTGAATAAATGACAAGTTTTCTAATTATAATCATAATATTTTATTTCTTACCTGGCTCTCCTCATGGCCTGAGACAGGTTACAAAACAATTAAAATACATAAGCACAGCAAAAACACTAAAATACACACTCTAAAAAGTACCTCCATAAAAGTTACACACCAAAACCTATCTCTACAAAATACATACTAAAACACACAAAACAGAGATCAAACAAAGGACACTTAAAATTCATGTTTAAAGACTGTTTGAGTAGACCTGCTGGAAGATATAGGTCTTTACATGGTTTTAAAATTCCAATAGCTCATTTAGCTGTTGGAGTTTTTCCAGTAGGTCATTTCACAGTCTGGGGCGGCCGATGAAAGGTCATCTGGGTGGTAGTTGCCAGTCGGGTTCTGTCTGGTTGGAGCAGACGCCCCGAAAACCAAAGTGTGTGGGGCAGATTGCATGAGAGAAGGTGATCTTTTAGGTAACCTGGACTCAAACCATGTAGGACTATAAAGATCAAAACCAACACCTTGTACTTTGCTCGGAAACTAATTGGCAGACAGTGGAGTGACTTTAGGATAGGTGTGATATGCTCACTCCTAGATGTTCCTGGAACCAGGCATGTAGCCAGGGGGGGGCTAAGGGGGCTTCAGCCCCCAAATTCTCAGAGTGGTCCGCGAGAAGGCCTTACTGGTACATTATTTAAACTGTTATGTTTATTCATATCATGATCCCACACTAATGGGGTTATTGGGATAACAATACAAAAGGTTTGCTAGGGTAGACCCTCTTCCACCCAGTCTCAGCCCCGAACCAAACTCAGCCCCGAACCAAAATCCTGGCTACGGCCCTGCCTGGAACCAATCTGACTGCTGTATTTTGAACCAGCTGGAGTTTCTGAATTTGGTACAAGGGTAGCCCAATGTAAAGTGCATTGCAGAAGTCCAACCTTGAGGTTACCAGTGTGTGCACTACCATCTTCAGGTCCTCCAAATCTAGGAAAGGGTGCAGCTGGTGTATCAGCAGAATCTGATAGTAAGCAGTTCTGACTGTCGCATGTACGTGGGCTGACATTTGAAGAGACAGATCCAGGAGTAATCCCAAGCTGCAAGCACAATATTTCAGGGGGAGTGTAGCCCCACCCAGAACTGAGGTCTCTCACCTTCCTGTAGGATTGTCCTTCTCCGGGTGCTGACAAATCTGTTGTATCTTGGACCTAGCATGCTGTTACTAATAAATACACAATAACTAGGTATCACTGTGCAATTACATTTCTTCCAGTTGTGGCATCTTCCTAATAGAGCCAGAGGTGAGCCTTTGGCGTTTTGTTCTGTATCTGAGTATTCTGGTACGTGGCAGAATGTATTCTAAACTGTATGAGGAGATGCTGGGCAGTATTTTAGTGTCCATGTCTAGCACAAGCAATGAAAAACATTTCAGTTGCTAAGCACACAAGAATATCCCACTTCCCAATTCAGGCAGAAATCTTTCATACCGCTAAATGTAATGCACAGGATAACCATTATACATAATGAATACCAGCAATCAAGAAGAATTGATGTTCCAGGACCTTGGGGAGGTCCGCAGGATGCATTATGTAGACTGATCCATCAATCATTCCTGTCAGTCCTGGATGCTGAAGGATCCATGGCAGTGAATATGGGAGAGAAGAAAATGTTCAAGCTATTAGCTGACAAGCCACAATTCAATCAGAGTGGTAGAGGGTTAGTAACTTGGTAATATAAGAATTGAAAACAAGAACGCAAGATTTTTAATAAAGCTAGACAAACAACAGCAATTTTTCATTTTTCTTATAATGAATGTCCATTGCCAATTGCCTACTTGTGTGTTTTTAATTATTTACTCGTTTATTCATTGCAGATAAAAAAGATAAAAGCAAACAATTGTTTTGGCACCACCTACACAGCAAGTGAATTGGTTTATTTTCCTGGAATGGAGCCCAATGGCATTCTCCCCTGCCATATCCCCAAATGATTAATCTACAATTTAGCAAAAAAATAAATAAATAGAAAACGGATATCTTTATGATATCAATGATGGATGCAGAAACCTGTTATAAGTCCCATATCCGTCATTCTGTAATAAAATAGGTTCTCAATTTTTTAATTAATTTTTGATGTAATGTCCCAAGTAGCAACTCTTGCAAATCTTTTGAGTTCTAGATAAATGCCTGGTGTTGGTTGTAAAAGTGTACGTTAGTGCAAGAGTTTGCTTTAAAAAATATTGCACCTCTTCTAGAATTTGTTGTGTTCAAAGAATAACTAGCATTCAGATATTGTACACTGTAAGTTCCACCTCCCCTAGCTATCGGAGCCAAAAGTGAGGGATGCTGGATGTCATGTTCCAATAGCATCTGGAGACCTGCACAGTTCTGATACTTAATGTATAGATATCTTATCAATATATCAGAGCTGTGTTACAGGTTACAGGTCCATCAATTTCCTATTGTGGCTAACAGGAGGCTTATGATTTTCTTGTTTCATTGGATAGGTCCTTCAGGGTGACTTCATACTAACCTTTGTCAAAAGTATATCATAAATTCACCTGGAGAATGAAAACCTCCTAGAGAGCATGTCTTGTTGGATGCAGGTAGATGAAACCAAGGTACTGCTCCCATCGGTATGGGGATTATACTGTAATCTCTTTAAAGTTCCCAAATTTGATGATAAGTTGTATAAGTCAATTCTGTAGCTTTTCTTTCTCTATCTGCAGCCTAATTTATAACCCAGAGACAACTCTCCCACAAGCACCAGCATCTCTGGTTTTCAAACTACTATTTCCATTTATGGACACTGCCAATAGTCAAGCATAGTAGTTTGTTCATAGCTATTGTGTGTGTAGGGGGGGGGGTACAGTTGTACTTTTTTGGTGCAACAGATGGGCCAACATGGGACATGAATAATTTCTGGATGAAGACAAAGTTAAAATAAAGTTAAAGTAACCAGGTTCCCAGAAAAGAGAGGTGATTTTCAGCTATATTGTGTAATTCTAAAACCTATGAAACCCATTATTTTTCACTGTCCAACCTTCTTGAGATGATACACCAAACCTTAACACATTGGCATTTACATGAATTTCCTTTATTTCAGTGGAAATTGCGCATAGGATTGGAATCTAAATCGTACTATGAACTACACATCCTGTCCTAGGGGCCTTCCACATAGCCCTATATCCCAGAATATCATGGCAGAAAATCCCACAGTATCTGCTTTGAACTACGTTATCTGACTCCACACTCAGACAATATGAGATTTTCTGCCTTGATATCCTGAGATATAGGGCTATGAGGAAGGGCCCTCCAATAGCACAAAGGAACAATCTTGCTTTGCTATTGGAGATAAAGGTATACTGTGGTGGTTTTTTCCAGCATTCCTTATGAAGATAAAATGCTGCAACATTTCACACTCAGAAATTTCAGTTTTTAATTCTCATATTTATTTACTTTGTTTTATATCCCACCCTCTCTCCATTATTGAGGGAGTCTGAGTGGCCAACACTCGGCAGCAATTTGATGCCATATGAATCTAAGACAATGCAAAAACTCAAAATAAATATAAACCACAGATACAAAAATTTTAACACATCATATAAAAATACAGTATTGTTGTAGTTCAGCCAGAGGCTGAAGATGAGGGAAATGTTTTATCAGAGGTTGTGAAGACTCAGTGAAGAAAATGAGGGGATTTTAGATCAGGATTCTGCCTGGGAGAATAGATCTGTGTCTGTTCTCCCAGAGCAGCTTCAGAGCAGACAGAGTTGCTGTGGCATCAGACAATATGGAGAACCTAGTAGTTCCTTGGCAATGGAAGATAAGGAGTTGGAAGGGAGATATCTTTCCCCTGGGAACACACCTGCAGTTAGTAGGAGTTTGAGTGTGAGACCTGATCTCCAGGAGGAGGGAGCCAGATTACGGAGGTACAATGAATTCATGAGAAACAACCAAGTGAGAATTTCTTGAAGCAACAGAGCAGATGTCAAAGACATGACTTAATGTCTTTGTGATCTTTAAATTAAATGATTGTTTTCTTAAGGGTCAGAGCATTACCGTGTAGATCCTTTTGAACAGAACTTTGCTGGTCGGACTATTGCCTTTGGAATGCCTTTTTCCTATTGGTTTTTGGACATTGCTTTTTATATTATATTTATATATATATTTTTTATATTATATTTATATATATATACACACACACACACACACACACACATACACACACACACACACACACACACACACACAACGTTTTGGTTAGTACTATTGGGCTCCTGTGTTGTGTTGGGTTCAAATGTGAATCCAGGTTAGAGTGCAACAAGTACATAATAATAATTAAAACCAGCTAAAGTTAATAACCATAGGCACATATATCATCTGGGCCTTCTTTGGTTACTTGGATTGTTATCAGTTTAATTCTGGTGCTCTGGAAACAGGAGAAATGCAACACCCATTTACATTTTAACAAGATTGGAAATAAAATGAGTAACATAATTTTTAATCATGTTCAAATTTCATTAGGATTTTTATTGAAACATCTTTAGGAATTACCAGGCATTTTTCTTTCCTAAATGGTTTATTAATGAACATTGGTGGTGACATAATGTTTATATCTTTCAGAAATCATTTAAAGGGCTATTATTCCTAAATGAAACAAAATTATTAAAAAGAAAAAAGTGGAGACTGTGACTTTTAGTAGAAAACATATTGCATGTGTTATGTTGTTAAATGAGGCAGAATACTTGCTAAACACTAGGCTTTCTTTTGTAATTGCTTCTCACTCCTTCACAATCAAATATAACAGAATTCTTAGACTTGATTTTATATTTAAAGTGACTAGTGAAAATTATGCATATGTATCCTAAGTATGTGGTAATATTTCATGGAAATGAATGGTGTTATGCTATAATCATGTTGTTGTGTTGTTTTTGTCTTGTGGTGACTCAAATGTGAACCTACAATGAGGAGTTTTTGGCAATATTTTTTTCAAGGTAAGGCAAGATTTCCTTTCTTTGAGAGGTATGGCTAAGTAGGGCTTTGAACCTTGCTCTCTTAAGAGTACTCAAGCCAAACTACTGTACTACATCACACTGATTCCATAGCTGTAATCATATGCACATTTATTTATTTATTTATTTATTTATTTGTACATGACCCCATTTTCCACTGAATCCTTACTCCTATACTTTTGGGAGGGCTATTCAGGAAGTCAGTCAAATGTCAAATGTTACTCTTTAAAAATTGATGTATCTTAAATTGTTTTATATCCTTGGTGTTTTAATATTAAGGTTAGTTTGAGTCCATCATAACAATGGTAACAGTATGCATGTTTTTATCTATTTAAATCTTGTAAACTGTCTTGAAGCTCAGTTTTGAGAGAAAAGAGGATGTTATGACTAAACATTGTGAGGACTTTTCTGGGTTGGAAAGAGAGATTTAGTAGGAGAATAGACTGCTTTGAAAGCTGGCAGTGTGTTCTTCATTAATGGCTACTAAGCAGAAGCTGGGTGACTAGATGTCAGAGATGTTTTAACTGGAAATCTGCAAAAACTATAGGTTTATGGATGAGTAAACTTACGGTTTTCTCAGGATGGCCCTGGTAGTCCCTTCCAATGTATTTCTGTTCCAAAAAAGAAGATGTTATACCTGGAATAGGACATCCATTTACACAGCATAACGTTAAAGATGGGTGTCATAGTTCTGGTATCTTTCAGAATCATAGGTGGTGCAAAGGTATTGTAAAAGAGTAGTCATGATTTGGAAGTTGAAAAGACTATGTGCCACTAAAATGAAACTATGCTTTGAAAATAGTATTGGACCAAGCATGACAGGCATTCATAATCCTAACTAATATAGGCTTATCTGCTCTGGTCCCTCAACTGATAAATAAATATACAGACAGAAAGAGAAAGAGAGAGAAGAGAAGAAGGTGAGTGCTATATGGGAATAGCAGCTGATTGTTTTGGCTCCAGTTCTATATTTTCTTATTTGAAAAAAAACCCGATCAAACTCAATGAAACTGATTTCTGAATACGCGTAGATGGTTTTACTGCAATATCTGCTTAATGTTTATTTCCCCCACCAACTAGTTGACATGTTTTAATATAAAATTATTTGCACAAATATTTTCTATGGAAATACTGTCTAGGCAAAAAATAAGTTCTCTCAATGCAAAGTATTTTAGTCACTTTAATTAGATATTTTGCCATCTAGAATACTCTCACATGCAATTACAGATAGCCGAAGCACAGAATTGGAATTCATTTTGGATTAAATTTTGCTATGATTCTAAGCTATTATCTCTTGCTAACACAAATATAAAAGGATTAATCCGACTATTCAGTATGTAAATTGTTATAAATAACAGCCTTCTGAGAAATGTGGCATTAAAAACAAGTTTATAATAACAATAAAAGCTATTTGGAGTGATCAAGATTCATTTACATTAACTCAGTATCATACCTTGTGGAATTAGTGAAACTTGTAACTTGCTTCCAGTTATGTTGGATAGTGATATATTTTTTGTCCTCTTTCAGAGAAACTGTATATTTTAATGGACAGATCAGTAATATGACTCTCACACAGCTGAATATAAGAAGTCATGTTCCTATCTTTGCGCTCTTTTGGGGGAATGGTAGTTTTGTATTCACCTGTGGAGAAAGAATGCTTGAAGCTCTTTTTTATCCTCCATTACTGTAAATGATCAAGGCTTCATTATTGTAACTTTCAATTACTACATAGAATATGGATCTAGATGTACATTTTTGTTCTGAGATATGCTTCATGTATCTTGATTTTTCCTATGATATTGTGATATTTCATTTATCTTTTGTATTTCTTGTGTTCATGAGCCTTTGTTATCCACATTAACTATAAATATTATTTGCATTATTTATTTCTACTATATTCCGTAATATTTTGGTGCTTTGTTTATGTATTTATGCTTGTCCTTTTTTGTATCTGTATTAGAAGAGACCACATCTCTTGAGCCAATCACAGCAAAAGGCTTTTTTTCCCTGAGGAAAATCCTGTACTGCTATATAACGTTTTATTTATTATGTGTGGAATTGTAATTTAAAAAGCTAAAGAACAATTGATATGGCCATTCACAGGGAAGGGTTCAAGCTTGGAGGATGAACATATGCTTTGCATACATACATTCCTAGATTCCTTGCCATCTTCAGTTGAATAGTGTCAGGTAGGAACCAGCAAAGACTTTTGCCAAGAGATCTGTTACCCATCTAGAGTGTATTAATATCTGACAAAATAGAGTAGTGATGAGATTCAGATAAGGCAACTTTATGTAAGTGTCTTGATAATGCTTTTATTATCCAAACTATAACTATGAGCTAACAATGGTGTGATTCCGAGGATGAATGAGAACAGTTAGCCATAGATGGACAGGGGATGGTAGTTCTAAATCAACGTATACTTTTGGTTTTGGTTTTGTTTTTTTCCTAAATACTTTTGAGCAGGTGTTGATTGAATCCATGGATGCAGAATTCACTGATACAGAGGGTCAGCTGTATTTGTTTCCACAAGAAGTATAGATGGCTGTAAACTAGGACAGCATTCGTCATGTTGACTGTATATTACTTCTAGTAACAGAGGCATCTCTAAATTTAGTTTATTCAAAACTAAATGCAACTCGCTGGGAAACAGAAGCAAAAGAGTGATATTGCACTCATGACCTGCTTATGGACCACTCTGCGAATGGAATGTGTTACTTTATTCAATCCAACCTGACTCTTTTTGTGTTCTTTTGGAATACATTATAAAATGATGCTGATGAATCTGTGATTCTGCCTGTGTTCCACAGAGAAAAGTACTTCTGGGAGGGAAAAATACTTGAATGGGAACTGAAGATGAGAGGAAGGCCAATGCAATCCTCAGCATAATGCCGTCTTGTATGTGGATTCTGTGCAGTTCAGAAACTAAACAGTTAGACTGGGGAATAGTTCAATACAGCTTTTTGAATTTGGATCTGGAGCAATTTTATCTGTCCCTCAAAATGTTATAATTCTATTTTTTGTTAAGTCTGAAAACAGGTTCGGTTTTATAAACTCAACTATGTTCTGTATGTGAAGAATCACAGATATTTGCAGATGTGTTAATTCTATTCAGATATCCTAGAATGGCTATTTAAATAAAGAAGACAAAGAACAATGGAAATATGGGAATATGAGTGGTAATGCTGTTGTGAAAGCTACATTAACTTGCTATTTTATCTAATATGTTTGCTTCTTTGCTTGTCCAATTACGTTTTCATTAGCAGGCTAAATAATGTGTGTTACTTAAGCATTTAATTTTCAGTTGTGTAAGGATGCAATTTATAGGACAAAAGTAATGTGCTTGCATCTTGTCATTTTAGATTCTTTCTCCTCGATGCAATGACGGTATCTTCCCAAAAGTAGTGTTTTTCATCCTTTGTTATTTATCAAGTCAGAAGAACTTACTGCATCTTGCAATTTGGGCTTCTAGCTTTACAGTGTGATTTTACAAATGTTTATTCAAAACTGAATGTTCTTGAGTTGAGTTGAACTTCTTCCCATGTAAACATTACAGTGTTCCCTTACTTATTGCTGGGGTTAGGTTCCAAGACCTCCCGCAATAAGTGAAAAACCGTGATGTAGGGATACTCTATTTTAATATTTATACATTATTTTTGTAGTTATACACTATTTTAAGTCTTTATAAACTTAAAACAAAGTGAAGGAAGGGAAGGAAAAACCCTTCAAAGCTGGAGGAAGGGAGGACTGAGGAGGGAAAAGGCCTTGGAGAGTGGCGGCGGCAAAACCCCACAAAACAGTGAAAATACCATGATATATATTTTAAATTAATATTTTTTGAAATCCACGAAGCAGCGAGTCCACAATAAGCAAACCGCGAAGTAGCAAGGGAACACTGTACAAGTAAACATCATATATGGTACAATACAAAGTAGGTTTCAGAAAGGCTAGTGAAATGGCAGATAATCCAGCCACCTCCAGTCCCAGCCAATTTGAATCACTGAGGATAGGTAGCATATTTTGACAAATAGTTCCATGGCCATTTTCTTCCTATTTTTGTTTTCTTCCCATTTTTGCCATTTAATATTTATTATGTCATCTTCAGGATTTTCATGATCTTTATTCAAATATTCTTCTGTTGTATCTATCACTTGTTGGAAATATTAGCCTTTGGATCTACAATCTTGCAACTTTGGTGGGTATATTGGGAACTGTAGGGTTGAATCTCTTTCTAATGGTAAGATGGTGTGATGAATCCATCATACCCTTGACAGCAAAGAATTTATTACATCAATTCTTGTGCATTAGGTGCTTTTAAATGTTGATCTTACTGAGATTTCTCTTTTTAAATTAAGGAATGACAACAGCATGGGACTCAAGTGAATGGGACTCAAGAAATTGAATGAATGAATGAATGAAGTGCAAATTTCTCCCAGATCTCCTTAGGCTTTCCCCCCATAACAAGGACAAATACGTCCACTTTCTTTTACATATAATCAGGTTGCTGCTTTGAGAGAGACTGCCAATGAAAATTGGAGATATTTAGAAATAGTGTGGGATTCTGGCATACTTATAAGGGTGAGGGTGTTATCATCATTATATCTATATCTACTTATCTATCTATCGGACTTTCTGCAAGGTTTGAGGGCTAAAATTTCCTGAAAATCATGCCAATTTTTTTAGAAACATGAAGGCAGTTGGTGAATTAGTGGGTCACAGAACTGCATTCAGCTTATGGGCCACATTTTTCCTGATCCTTAGTTTAAATTCACGTAAATGGTTCATTCCTTTCTAAATGGGGTGGCAAAAAAAGACTAGATGTCTGCGAAGGTGGAGATAGCAGCACAATTGATCATGTGTATGTGTATATCAAGAAGGGAGCATGGAACATGACCGTTAATGTCTCAAATAAACACTTAAACACTTAACTTCTTAACTTTAAATTTGTTTTAATGATTTTTAGCTGGGATTTTTTTAAAATTCTGTTTATATTTAATCCTGTTTTAGTATTTGTATATTTGTATACTTGTATATTTTAAATGGTTGTGCTGATGCTTTTATGTTAAGTCACTTTGAGTTCCCTTTTGGGGAGATAAATCAGGGTATAAATAAATACAATCATCAACATAATACTGCAGATGTTAAAAATCTTTACAAAATAATTTACCCATCAACTGCTATCACTGCCAGTATTGGTGGCAGTATGCCTCTGCACATCAGGGTGCTAGGAACAGGAATGCAAATTTTCTCAACCCTGATGAGAAAGAGTTTCTTGTCTTGTCTTGACAAGTTACATGAGTTTTTAATATTTTCTTATGTGAAAATTCTGTGACTTGTTTGCATAAAGTGTTTGTTTACAGATTAATGTTTCCATGCAGTATTCACTGACAGATAAACATTGTATTTCCCACGAAATGCAAATGTTTTTGTGCAAAGAAAATTTCCACCCAAAAGACAGAAGTAAGTGCAGATGGGAATCACTGCGAAATTTGTCAAAGTCTCAATTAATGTAGAAAAAAACCTTTGAACTTATTATTTCTTTGTAAGACTGAAATACACAAAGATGACATGTCTCCTGGGAGAATAAGAATGCAGTTACACTTCTGTCCTACTTAGTCGCTGGGTGCTCACTTTCTGAGCCGAATGTCTGATTAGAAAAGCCTTGCTCTGTTCCTTCTGGGTTCTTCTGGTGTTCTTTTGATATTGGATAAATGATTGTGTAGCTAAGGTTACTCTAGCACAGAGACATTAAGGAATTCAATATGGGGTTGCTGTGAGTTTTTCAGGCTGTATGGCCATGTTCCAGTAGCATTATCTCCTGTTGTTTCACCTGATTCTGTGGCTGGCATCTTCAGAGGTCTGACAATGCCAGCTACGGATGCAGGTGAAATCTCAGATGTTTCACCTGCAGACCGGAAAACCCGCAGCAAACCAATAATTTGGGCCATGACAGCCTTCAACAATGAATTCAATGTTTCCCTGTGATCTGTAAGGCCCTTGTGGTCTCTTCCAGCTCTTCACATTCTATGATATAGTTGTGGAACTGGTAAAGCTCGAAAATGTTTAAAGGAGAGTGACCGAAATGGTAAAAATTATGAAAACCATGCCCTACAAGGGTCAGAGATCTGGATATGTTTATCCTGGAGAAGGGAGGATTCAGTGGAGACATGACAGCCATGTTTAAACATTTGAAGATACTATATTGAAGGTGGAGCAGGGACTAGGTCACAGAGCAGTAGATTCAAACCATAGGAGATGAGATTCCACTTAAACATTGTGAAGAGATTCCGGATGATAAGAGCTGTTTGGAATACCTTGTTTCGGGGTATGATGGAATCCCCTTCTTTGGGGGTTTTTAAACCGAAGTTGGATGGCCATTTATTGGGAATGCTTTGATTGTGTGGCAGGTGTTTGGACCCTTGCAATCTCTTCCAACTCTATGAGACAATGAAGCATCCATACCTTTGTCTAGTATTTTACATCTAGGAGACATTTTGAATGGAAAAGCAAGTACTCTTCATCTTTTCTGTAGAAGAAGGGAATTATGGAAGCACATTATAACATAATTGACCAGTTCGTTATGCACAGGTAAAGAAACAAAAGAAGCAGAAAGCAAATCTCTGATACAACAAACATATGTTAATTTATTTAAATTGGATTGGTTAAAATCCAGGTGATTAATCAACTGAAAAATATTTAATTAGTTGGCAGTTCTAATTAGAATTATAATAATATTAGTGGCACTTAAAAGAACATTTCCTAGTTTCATTTGGTTTCCCCAGATCCCGAAGTAAACCTATCAATGGTATTTGGTGTTTATTTGCAACAGGTTTAAGCTGGATAGCCAGATTAAGTATGTTGCAGCAAAACAGAGAAGTTTTTTTTAAAAAAAAGATGATTGGTGTAGTTAGGGTGTAGGCTTTCATGTTGACAATAGTCCAGAAAATCTTACAGCATGATAAACTTGTTCATCTTTATGTTGTCATAAGATTATACTTTGTTTGAGTTGCTTTTTCCATCCTATACTCCAAGTGAGTCACAGTCACATTTTCAGGAGAACCACAGGCATTAATTCAAAATTAGATGCACCTATAAGAGGGTATCTCATATTCTACACATAGACATTTCCCTGCTGTTTCTAGAACACTCTCTGCAATAACAGAGTGTTCTAGAAACAGAGGTGCACAAGTTTTCATAGTATACCTTGTCCAGAGGTGCACAAGTTTTTATAGGATACCTTTTCATCTCACAGCTTTTCAACACTATTGGCAGTAGTGATACCATACTGAAGCTAAAAGCAGCTGATTAGGAAAATACGTTTTGCTTTCCCAGATTTAGAGGAAATGCAAGGCTTTACTGATCCTAGCCCTTGCTATAATGGTATGCCATGCCTTATTCTTGAATTTAAGCCTGTATAGTAGGTGTGAGACAAAGATGTTGGAGGCAAGCATCGGTTCTACAGCAGTGGAGGTCACAATAGTGCTGCCTTTTATCTCGACAACACAATCATCACAAAGATTGGCCAGCTGAAATAAGGCAGAAGAGATGGTGCAGGATGGCAGGATTCACGAATCACGTTGAGGCAGCAGACAGAATTTATTTATTTTCTGCATTTTTATACAGCGTGTCTCAGCCAATGGCAACTCAAGGTGGTTCACAATCAGCAATGATTCAATGTCATAATAACATTGTACAGTTAAAAACAATTATAAAATCAATTATAACACAGTTCAACATTAAAGATATAAAAACTATAAAATCTATAAAACAGGTCCTCAACATCTCCTTACTGGAACTGTGATCCATATTGGTCCCCGGCTAATGGAACTCCCCCCCAACCTCCAAACAACCATCAACTCCAATTCCTTTTTGAGACGCCAAAGTACTTACTTGATTTTTTTGATCTTCATTAAAAATTGACATTTTTCCCCATTTATCCCTCTCCTCCTCCTGCACTCTCCGGCTCCATCCAGTCCTCCCCAAACCCCACAAAGTGCAAACAAAAGTGCAACGGACTAAGGGGCATCATGGGCATAGATCATAAAGTCATTATAGTCCATAAACTGAAGGAAGTATTCATAAAGTGCTTAAAAAAGTGCAAGGAGTATGTGCAAAAACTGTAAAAATTGCAAAACAAGGGCTAGGTTGCCAATAGATGTCTTATATAGCCAGTTTCTAAAAAAATCAGGACTGACAATGTCATAGTTGGATCACAACAATAAAATCAGAGAGAGAGAGAGAGAAAAGAAAAGCCCCACCTCCCCTCCCCTCTCATCTCATACAGGATCAAGACCACAGTTCAATCACATAGGGAAAGCAGATATTATAAAGATGTTAAAAGAGCAAAAGAAAACTCCAAGGCTGTAGTTCGATTCCAAGGGCTAGAGAGGAGGATGACTCAACAATGACTCAGCAAGAACGTAAATGCCTACTGGCCCCCAATACAGCCTTGCTTCAGCTTCCCCTGGCAGGGCAGGTAGAGTTTTAAAGCGCAGGCTACCTGGATGGGGGTTGAGGTGATGCCTTGCTTCAGCTGAGAATCAAGTCAGAGGGAGCACCAAAAAAGAGGGGGAAAGAAAAAGATAAGAAAAAGCCAGGTGTAGTGCAAACTGAATTTAGCTTTTGGGTTTAAATTTTTCTCCTGCCTTGCTTTAAAGGGTTTTGCTGTACCATTTAGATGCCAGCTTTCAAGCCCAACCAGGTTGCTTCCAAAAGAAGGTTGCTTCACTGTGCAAAATGGGAGGGGTAGGCTAGCAGCTGAAAGGGGAAACTAAAGTAGCCATACAGTTGGATCTCTGCAGGTGTATTTTTTATAAAATGGACATAGTTGGTCCCTAGGATTGAATTCCAATTTGCAAGGATTTTAGAGACAACAATAGGTAAACTAAAGCCTTGGGGAGGGCCAAACTAAAATGGGGGAACACCTGGTGTTAAGTCTTGCTAATTTGTACCAGTGCAACAGCTCAGGGTGGCCAGTGGATCAACTAGCATGGGGAAGAGGGGTGAATCTGTGAATCTGTTTTGGATTTTGCTGTTGATTCTCCCATAGTTGATCTGAATTGGTGCCAAAGTGGAGACTGGCACAGGCAGATCTGCTGTTGAACTCTGATCAATTGCCAGAGAGTGAGCAATACATTCCAAGTGGCTTTACCCTACATGTGGAAGCAAATCCACTGGTTACCCTGCAACAATTTTCAAATATTCAGAGCCTTCTTTATCAGCAAAACAGTTCTCGTTCCATGCAAAAATCCTGGCATTCTGCAACTCAGACATCCCTTTCCATAGAAAACCTTCCAGGATGGCAAAGTGAAGCATCTTCCACAATAAAACTTTCTCAGCTTTAAATAACTTCTTATATCTAATAGAAGATAAGCTTCATGGCCCACTGGGGACAAACCTGGCCTGTGTACTGGAGCTTTTCTTCATTTTTCCTATTGTCTTGACATAATTAGAATGTTGCTGGTTTTGAGATAATTTGCTTATAGTACAATTTGTTCCAGTTATGCATTGAGTCATCCAGAGAATGAAAAGAGCAGGGTATTATCCTCTTATACTAGTAAAATCCCATCAACAGTTTTCTGCACAGGTAGGAGAGCTGGTGGAGTAGATGGTCCCTGTGATCTTTTTCAGCTCTACAGTTCTATGGTTGGATTAATAATAATAATAATAATAATAACAACAACAACAATACACTTTATATTCCGCTCTTTTCACCCTGAAAGGGACTCAGTGCAGATTACATTACACATACGGCAGACAGTCCCTGCCGGATTGACATACAAACAGACAAACAGGTGCAGACACTTGTACAATTAGAAGGATCTTTCCATCTGGCTACATTCTGAAGGGTGCAGGCGCTCCATTACGTCACAAGGGGGTGCTGTTGATTCATCCTCAGACGAGAGCCTGGTTCCGCATTCCACTTCGGCAGCCAATCTTCCTTATTTGTTATTTGTTATAAGTCCTTAAAAATCCTTCCCTGCTGCACGGTACCTATTTTATCTACTCACAGCTGGCTTTGTTTTCGATCTGCTAGGTAAACAGTGGACAGGGCTCACAGCTGGGTGTCCAAACCAGCCAGGGAATCGAACTTGCAACCTTCAGATTGCAACACAGCTGTTGTTACCACTGTGCTATCTCTCCGGCCCCGGATTAGAAGCAGTGACCCTCTTGTTAATTTTTTTTGTAATCAAACTACATTTTCAAATAAACCAGAAACCTTTAAAAGATGTTAACCTTGAAAGATCACATCTTTAAGATTTTTCAGTTGCATTTATGATGAATTTTTGAGAGCTGCTATCAAAAAACATTCTGAACAAAAACCTCACTTATATCTACATTATAGATGTGCAAAAACATCTGTTTTATGGCTGCATCATTTGTCTTTTTAAAATTGGCAGTGCAGCCCTGTGCATGTACACCAAAAGGGAAGGGAGAGACTTGCTCCATAGGATTAATTGTGCATATGATTGTTTCACAATGTGGGATGCTAGTCTGCCAGCTCAAAAGGAGGAGAGCTTTGGAAGAAAGGCAAAACTGAACAGAATGATGGGGTGAAATAATTCAGAATTTAGCTGGCAGTGGAGGATATCAGCCAGCTAAGTTTTTTTCCATTCAGACCAGAAAGCAGAACTCACCCCTGGGATTTTTTGTTATAGGGATCATATCTTATCACATCACATGTTCAGGCCTGCTGCTGCCAAAACTGCTTTTTTTGCTGACATGTTCTGATATTCCACATCCTGGCAGGACTTTGGTTGTGACAGCACACAGAATAGTCTTTACATGATATCCCTCCAGACTGCAGGCAGAAATTGTTTGTAAACTCAAATGCTGATGCCTAACGCAGGCTCTTTTCCTCTCTTAAAATATAGAGAGCACAGGAGAAAATCAATTAGGGAGGATGACGATGCCTATGGAAGAAAGGTTATAGCAAACGTGAAAACATCTGAAACAAAAATGTTTAATTTATCTGCTGCCATGTGTACTTTGACCCCTAATCCACAGGTATATCCACATGCCCGAATTGATTGTCCTTATGCATTGTCTATAATGTACTCTGTTAAAAACAATGATTTTTTTTTACATGTTGGGATTTTTGTCTGCTTTCTTCAATATCAGTTTTCTGGCCCTTAAAAAACCCATAGTCAAAATTAGCAAGTGAACACTTTGGGAAAAGGTAAGAACTCTTTTTTCTGGAAATACTCTTCATATCTTTGGCAAGCACACTCACAGCAGTGTCTCATCTGCCAAGAAGTATATCCAGAAACTCACAATGAACTGAAAGCTGTGTCTGGCACCAGAGAACAGAACGTCTGGGCACCAAAGCCAGCATCTCAAATACTTTGAGCCCAGGTTTATCTATTGAGAAGTATCTATGGCTGTCGACAGTCAACAGGGTTAGCTCAAGGTACGTGCCCTGGGAAACTTAATTGCATTGTTCTTCATTATAGGGATAATTGTATGTGTGAATAAATAAAATCTCTGTTAAACTTACTTCTGGCATTGTGCTAATTTACACTCTGTGCACTCCATCAGCATTTAGCAACTGTTGAGTCTCTAAGGGAATACTTAGAACTGAATATCTTTTAAAGAACATGAAAAGAAGTTTGATTGGAACTCATATGAACTAGAAAGAAATGTATTGGGTGACCCAGAGGGATGGGAAATGGAATTGGATATCCAAAGAAAAGAAGAAGTGGTTACACATCCTCTGTAATTATTTTCTACTAGAGGTAGAGTTAGGGAAGCTCCCCCAGGACAGATTTGAAGTTAGATTGGCAATTACAAACAAAAGTAGAAAACAGTTGTGGAAAGGTTATTTTATCCACTGAATTCTGTTTGCCCCTGTTTTGGTTCTGGTGGGGAAAGAGAGAGAACATCCATTCTGGTCAAGACTAACTACTTCAAGGGATTGACAGCTAATCTTCTGAAAAATGTCCCTGTAATCCCATACACATTGAGAAAGAAGACCCACTGGGATCAAGAATTTACTCCTATGAATGCATGCATAACAGCAAGAGTAACTATGCTCCATGCCTAGAGGGTTATGCTACCTGATTTTCAGCTCCTTTGGAGTTTTAGATGGTATGAAGCATGCTATTGTGACCAAAGTAGAATTCTGTCTTGGTAAATCAGACCAGTCAGTAGATATCTACACTCTTTTCCTTTGCATAGAATGACTGCATACATTTACTAATCTGGTCCAAAAAGACATTCAGAGATCCATTTTCTCCCCACTACTTTCATTCCCAGAATAAGGGCTTTTCCACATGGCACAATGGCTCGTAGTAGCTGTATGTTGCTGTTGAAGTCTAGGATTCCCAGTTTTATGAAGCCATACTACTATAATTGTGCTACATTTTCATGGATGCTCCAACTTCTACCTGCTCCACTAGTCAATAGTAGATATGAGTTGGGAAGATTAGGGAGTGGGAAGTGGATTTATTAAAAATTCTGCATAAAATGAAGATATGTAGCTTGATCATTTCACAGAACCTACAGCTTACAATTTATATTTACTTATAAATTCCCTGATATCCAGACCCTGGCTTCATCCAAAAACTTCTCCTTATAATGGTATATTTTCTCTATGAGACCCTAACCTGCCCCTCTTTCCAGCCAGTGGTCAGCACCCCAAATTCTTCCTATCAAACCCTTCAACTGTTTCCTGTGAAATGGCCCTGGGTAATCACTGAAATAACTCTGATTTAGTAATTGAAATTGGGAAATCTACAAATAAACCTTCAGACAACCTTGAAATTCCTAGTTTTTATAAATTGGAATTGTTCTCTAAACCTCTGGGTTTGAGTGCACAACAAATTCCTTGAAATTCCTGTCGCCCATGGTGTATTTGTATTTCTGAATGGGCTGTTAAGCTTGAGACAGAGAGGGTGTGTTGTGAAACAACACATTAATCATCTTCACATTTAATTATAAGGATCGAGATAAATGAACCAAAATCATAAACCTATTGTCAAGGAGATATTACCATCGAACGAAAAATATGCCACAAGTCATCCATAATTAGTTCAATAATAACAGTTTAGATTTGGATGGATTTTATGATGCTCAACAGGATTGAAATCAGCATAACCACTTATAAGTACTCCTTTCAGGTGTCTAAAACATTGCCTGTACTCTGAATTAATACTTCATTTAGACTTTTTTGAAAGACAAACTAGTTTTTAGTCACAGTGGTATGATTTAAATACTTCCGTCGAAAACAGTCGTGTCATTCTGTGGGGTGTAACTAAGAAAATCATAGTAAAGTTCTAACATTTAGAGTAGCCTTGGGGCAAGTCATCTTCTCAGTTTTAGAGGAAGGCAGTGCCAAGCCTCCTATGAAGAAAGATTCAAAGGCACATAAAACAACAGGTTCATGTAGTCCTATTTTTTCATTGTATAAACTGAGTTTCAATTCCCATATATTAACTATATATTTTTAAAAGAGTAGCTTAAAGTTTTGGTTTTGGTAGATGTAATTATCATAAAGACTCTAATTCTGTAAACTAGAATTAGAAAAAGCAAGAGTTGCTTCAATCCAGTTTTTATATAGTGCCATATACTATCTGTACATAGTACTATGTGTATAGTGGCCCCAATTAGAGTAGGGTATTTAAATAAATGGAAAATACATAGGTGTTGGCATATTTTAAAACTGATTTGTTCTTCTATCAACATTGGGAATAGCTATTATCCAGTTGAAATACATTGCAGTATGTGGTTTTGTGCACAATGACAATTATCCTAACTTTAAAAAAAATGTTTGTTGTTGTAGTTTTAGCTTAGGAGTGTCTGCAGAAGATATAATATGATCCCACTAACTTTAAAGCAAAGAATTCATGAGACCTCTATAGAAAAGAAAACATTATCTCAGATATATTTCAGCATACCAAATGACGGAAGTAATCGGGGGTGTTTTTGTTTGTTGCTTGACTCCTTTTTTAAAAAAGAACACATGGACATACTATCTTTGAGCTAAAAATGTCTGCTTGCTTCTTTAATCTCTCACAGTCATGTTCCTTTTCTCTGGTGCCATAAAATAAGTCACTACCAAGAGAAAAAATAAAATTCAAAGTGAGCTGCCAGTGCCTGTGACTATTTCTGAGACAGGGTAATACCGCCACCCACTTATTTTTTTCTGGCATAAGAAACAAAGTTAATAAAAGAAAGCTGGGTGTTTATCACAAAAGATAGAAACCTGATCAGGGAGAAGAATCTGCTGCTGGGCTCAGGCCAACTGTACAGACTAGTTGGGAAGCTGCTGTCCAGCTGAAATCTAAGACAACAATTAAAAACAGAAGGTGGAGGTAGCACTATTGATAGCATAATAAGGTGGAAAGGCAACTTCCTTTGTAGGATTGATTTTGGACCTACATCTAACATTTTCTGGGAGAGGAGGGGAAAAATCCTTTGAGCTTGAAGCTTCTGATGTTTGTTCTCAGACCAGAAAAGAAATGCCTTTGTTGTTTATACAACTTTTTTTTTCAAATTGGAAGTTAATCAAACAAGTTGCTTTGGAGTGATGAAACTCAGAAAAAAGTTTTCCCCTCTACAATAAGCTTCTCTATTTGCCTCTGCTTTTTTGCCTGCTGGTTCCTTTCCCCATTTAATTGAACAGCGTGAACTAGATGCTCACTTTGCATTCACTCCCTAAAAGTACAACATGTCTTGCCTTGCCTTTCAAGCTTCCTGCTAAATATATACACTACACATATGCAAGGTTTAGCATCTGCCATTGGAATAATTGGAGGGGAAAGAAGGATCTGAGAAGGGAGCATGTAGAATGCTCCCCTCTCATCCTGACACCCTAGTCCTTTATCCTATACATAAGAGCCTATGGGGCATTATAGTGTTTTTTTAAAAAAATTACCTCTGTGTATTCTACATTTTTGAAATATTGACTTTCAATAGTTTTCTTTGAAAGTACCACCCATTTTGTAGTGTGTTGGTCGTTTACAAAGAGGTTATCCCATGAATGCCTTTATTTTCATATTCTGTTAGACCTCTGTGGCATCAAATATTAAGGTTTCAGATTATAACCTGTTGTATTGAAATAAAAATGGACTAGGCTACTTGAGTTTAAAATATTGGTTTTTTGTCCTTGCCAATTTAATATCACAAATTAGCTCCCAAAATCAACTGAGCTTTTATGTTAAGATGTGTTTTTGCTTCATAGCAGAATGCCTGGAGTATTGGATGAATGCTAATTTGCTGAATCTTATATCACAGCCAATGGCAGAGTAAAAAAAAAACCATATAGCTATGTGTACATTTCACTAAAAATGAGTTTTAACTGTTCTTTGCATATCTTTCCCTATTGTAAGTGGGAGGTAGTTTACGTTGTTTTCCCAAAGTAGGTTTGGATAATACTTTACATCTACTATAGCTTCAAATTCTAAAAATGATGCTCATATTGTGGGACTTAATGGAATATAAAACCAATAGATTAGTGAACTTATTCTCCCTGATGGTGTTATAATAGTTACCATTGTGAACAGGCTGTGTTCCTTTAATTTCAGGTCTTGCCTATCTTAGATCCAGTTATGTGATTTTGATGGTATGGTAAACTGGACGAGGGAAACAAATTGAAAGTTAATCCAGGCAGAGGTGCTCCTGCTCAGTCAGAAGGCAGATCAGGTAATAGGGATCCAGCCTGTGCTGGATGGGGTTACACTCCCCTCTTAAGACACATGCCTGCAGTTTGGGGGTCCTCCTGGACTCGACACTGAACCTGGAGGCCTGGGTATCTGTGGTGGCCAGGAGGGCCTTTGCACAATTAAAAGTTGTGTGCCATGAACCTGTTCCTTGAGAACCTACAGTAGATCTAGCCATGGTGATACATGCCTTAGTTACATCCCATTTGGATTACTGTAATGCACTCTATGTGGAGCTACCTTTGAATAGTGTTGGAGAAACTTCAGCTGGTCCAGAGAGCTGCAGCCAGGTTGCTAACTGAGGCTGGCTACAGGGAGCATACAACTCCTCTGTTGCATCAGCTCCACTGATTGTCAGTTTGTTTTGGGGCACAATTCAAAGTACTGGTTCTTACCTTTAAAGACCTAGACAACTCAGGTTCAGGCTATTTGGATGACTGCATTCCCTTGTACGAAACTGCCTGTGCCCTGAGATAGAGGCCCTTCTCTCAGTCCCACCTCCATGTCCTCTTGATGGCAGACTAAAACTAAGTCAGTGGGTCCTGTGGTTTTTAGTCTTGAATATGTTTTTATGGATTTTAATTGAATTTTAATACCAATATATTTAATTCTGATTTAATCTTTTTATATTTGTAGATTTTAAACTGTATTGAAATGCTTTTAATGTAAGCCTCTTGAGTCTCCTTGAGGAGAGAAAAAGCAGGGCATAAATAATCATAATAATAAAGGATCATTTGGAGTTGGTTCCATTTTCTCACATGAGATATATTTGAGAATCAATTTGATTTCCATTTCTTGGCACCATAGACACACATATGAAGCACTTGTGTTGTTAACCATATGATCGGAAGAAAATATATTACTGAGGAATATGAAGACTATCAACGAGGAAACTTTTGTGTGCTTATAACCATGCAGCTATGATAGAAATCAGCAATATGATCTCACTCCAAATTAGATCACCTGAAGTTTTGCAATATATGTAATTAAATATAATTAATGGATTGTGTATATCAATTAATGAACTTGAAGTTCTTATTAGCTTAATATCAAAAATGTCTGTTCACATGAACCCATTTGTCTAGAATCATGAAAAATCATGCTACCAGACTTTCATACCTTTGATCTGCATTTTTAAAGGACAGAAGTTATCCCTTTGGACATGACTACAGTATCTCTCTCTAAGTGTAGTGAGAGGTGAACTGTAATTTTAAGAGATACCTATTCAGCCATTCCATTTATAAATCTGAAACATCTGTACTGTTGAAGGCCTTGCATCTTTAGTGACACAAATGCATCTGGTGGGAATATGCTGACATGATCACATTATTATGATGGCTACATGTTCTTGCTTCTGATGATAGGGCAAACCCTTGAAGGCCATTCTTTGTCAAAATAAATATAGTTTGTTTTTGCCACCAGTAATCTCATTGACACAGAAGACATAGAGCAGTCAGTGAGGACCTCACTTGGTGCCTGAGCAGTATAAATTAGTCAAATATAGTTCATGTCCTTGACTGAGATCACAGTTTGCACACACCTTGCGTTTTGAGAATGCTATTGTGTTCTGAATAATCACTGCAAACTAAAGAACAATGGTGGTGATTTGTCTCCACAACCCATTGCAAGAATACCAAATCCTTTTCTCCAGTATCAAGATAATTTAATGAAATGAGCGGAGAGATGAATTAAAAGTAGCCTATGAGGTCTGTAAGGATTTACAATACAGGCTTAACATTTTATTATCCCATCTTGACTTTCTTCTATCCTATTCTGAAACGAAGGGAGCATGGCAGTAAAGGTAGAGGAAATAAGTGTTTGAGGAAAATGTAAGGGGAAAATATACAAATAAATTTAAGCAGAGAATGTTGGTATCATTTTAGCCATAATAGGGCTGTGGTGAAGGATGAAAGTGTAAAGCAGTGTCAGAGCCAGAAGGTGCCTCATAACTTGAAGTCACGTGACAGAAAGTTTCAGAGTAGCTTTGGAGGACTCTCCCCAAATTGGATATTCATGGAAACAATCGGGACGGAGTCCGCCTGCCGCCCATTCTCAGCAAAGCTGGGTGTCATCAGCGTACTGATGGCACTCCAGACCAAAGTCACGGGCCAGCTGGGCCAGGGGGCGCATATAAACATTGAATAATAAGGGGAGATGATGGCCCCTGGCGCCTCCCGGAGACCTCCCACCCCCTCCCACACGTTGTCCCCGGTCCCGGAGGAAGGAGGCCACCCATTTAAGGGCAGTCCCCCCAACCCCGGAAGCGGCTAAACGGTGGGTCAATAATGCGTGATCTACAGTGTCGAACGCTGCTGTCAGATCTAACAGGACAAGCAGTGCTGATCCGCCCTGGTCCAGCTGGCGGCGGTTGGTCTGTAATGGCGACAAAGCACAGTCTCCGTCCCATGCCCACGGAAGCCGGACTGGAAGGGATCAAGTCAGGCTGGGTCATCTAAGAACCGCTGCAGCTGTTCCGCTGCTGCCCTCTCAATTACTTTGCCTAAAAAGGCAAGTTGGAAACCAACTTGCATGAGCAGAAGTTCTTAACACCGATGGCTATAAGCCAAATATTATTCTGTTTTTATCATTGAGGTGTTATATCTCATCATAGTGAAGTACTGTGTGATTTGAGATACTGGTTTCTATATGCATATGTGTCAATTGCCCCTAAGACTGAAATTAGATGCTTTCTGTAGGCAAAGCATACTACCAGTCAACGATGCCAGTCTGCACAAGATTATTGGATAAACTTAATTAAGCTGACTGCCAATTAATTGAATTCAGGTTTTTTTTTATTGAATTCAGTTTGAGCCAGAATTTACAGGGCTATCCTTGAAGCTTCTTGACAACAAGAAGGAAGATCCTACATCTTCAGTTTCCAACAGACACAAGCCAAAACCAGATTCAGTATTCAGTAGCAATATTCAAGTAACAACCTGATGGTTCATCCCTGTATTCTTCTTACAATCAATCCAAATAATGTGTGTTTGGGAATATAGATATAAAGTTGAAGATAGGGCATCAACTCAAACAAAATGGAAATTTTTTGCAAGTTGTTAATTCAGCTTTGACTTTTGATCATCCTATGAATGAGAGATTTCTGAGACACCTTGTAATCAACAGCTTTACTCAGGTCCTGCAAGCATGTGAGTGTGGCTTCCTTCATTGAATCTACCTGCTTATAATGCTGCCTTCTGTTTTTCACACTGTCTCCCATTTAGACCATGCATTCTTGTATCTTCCCTCCTAATGAGTCATGTCACCTCATGATGTTTCCAAGGTACAGTGGCCTTAGTTTTGCCATTTTGGCATCTAGTATTCAAGCTTCATTTGCTGTTTATTGTTTATCCTGGCAAATCAGAAGCAGCATTAGGAAAATGAAAGTTGGCCAAAGCTCCAGTAAGCCCATGGAGAACCCAAGCTACCAGTATTCAAAGGGATTATTTACAAATACAGATGAAATCATTTTCTCAGGAATGAAGACAGCCATATGAGCTCCCTTGAACAATCACAAATAAGAGAGAATGCATGTACTTTGAGCATTCTGCTGTCCTGAAAGGAAATTAAAGGAAAACCCAGAAATATCTCATCACATCTTTCTATTCTATATTTGTGATGTTTTCCCATTCTTACTCTTAATTCCTTAACTAATGAGTTGTCAGGCAAATGCATAACCATATAATGCATTTTCTATTGCTAGATCTTACCTTTGAGAAGGAGATTGGACAGATAGCAACTATTCTCTTTGTTTCGTGTCAGGAGTGACTTGAGAAACTGCAAGTCACTTCTCGTGTGAGAGAATTGGTTGTCTGCAGGGATATTGCCCAAGGGGCGCCCAAATGTTTTACCATCTTGTGGGAAGCTTCTCTCATGTTCCCACTTGAGAAGCTGAAGCTGACAGACAGGAACTTAACCCACTCCCCAGATTTGAACTACCAACCTTTTGGTCAGCAGTCCTTCTGAGATGCTTTTTTCAAGGTCTCATAAGTATTCATTTATTTAAAACTCACCACCTGTAAGGTAGCTCACAAGTAAAATTAATTCTAAAAGTTTTTAGAAGTTTAAAACAATAAAAAATAGTATAACAATTTTAAATATTACTATAGTTGGGGGTGTTAATCCACCTTGAATTTTAATCTGAATTCTAAAAGACTTATTGACGGTACTGGGTCCATTTGGGTAATATTATCCAGCTAAAACCTAGAGGACATTCAGCATCCACTGACAGGAGGGCCATCAACAAAGAAAGTTAGTGTCCCAAAAGATAATTCATTTGGATGTTCAGGTTTTCTTGAAGATTTTGGTTGTTGTTGTTGTTACAGAAACATTCATTATGTTTCTTTTCATGTACTGGTGTAATATCTCCAGCAAGTGCAATGACATCTTCAAAATTATTTGCTGTTGTGTAATGCTTGTTCTCTTAAAGCACTGACTTTCAAAACCCATCCTTTCCCTTTAAATAATCCCACGCTGTCTCACAGGAGAAGGCTGCTATCTTTTGAGCTCTTGGATTCTTTTCTGGCTTGTTTTAAAGCAACAGTTGACAGCTATTTGGTATCAAGGGCTTTAAATGCTTAGCATTGCCCTGTGTCCTAATAAAAGCCACATTCAATCCATTTCGATTTGGTTTATCGTCTTTCAGTGATAAACAGTCCTTCTTCTTTGTGGAAGTGTGCCGTGACATAGCTTGATTTGAAAGAATAAGCCAGTCACTATTGGTTATTGTCGGTTTCACTTCATAGTGATACATAACTGTGGATCTCAGCTTCCAAATGTATAATACACCAGTTTTGTATGAACATACAGCTATGTTTGGGTGTGTGTCTGAGATGAAACAAGCCCAGTCCTGCATGTCTGTGTGATGTCCTCAGCAGGAAGCGCACAATCTAGATCTCCGAGAAGGGGGAACAGTTCTTAATTTCTAGGTATTTACAATGTTGCCAGTTTCTTTCACGGTACAAAGGCATTAGTGAAAGTGACAGGAACAAGTTATGAGCCATTTACTTGGGCTATCTGGAGGGATTTAATCTCACTAGGGTCATGGAGTTGAGTATTCACTGGGAATTGGTGCTACTGTGATAGACCATATCGGAAGGCCTGGAGTATAGAGATAAGAGTTTAAGTCTAGCTGGAATTAGAAGCAATAGAATAAGCTGGATTGGCATGCTGTAAACCTTTTAGTTCATATCCTGAAATGCCTCTGGATACCAGTTCAAATCTCTTCCAGATGAAATGTTGGCTCGGGGACCGATGTGCAAAACAAGCATTAATATTATCAGCAACTTTCTCGGTGTGTGCACAATAAAATAAGCTGTATGCAATTCACCATGCTTTCTTGTGCCTTATTTTTAAAGAGTGGATACATATACTGTATTTTCTTGGAAGGCTCATTTTAAAGTTGACTGCTTCACTCTTTTTATATTTTTAAAAAGGTTGGGACAATAATCGGGGGTTTTATAGCAAGATAGGCAGGTTTAGAATATGTTTGCCACTTGCACATCACTTTGAGGCAACAGAAGTTGTAATCTAACATAACATGAAGCATTCAAGTTACAATAATTTATCTCCACTGAGTTAAAATGTTTTGATGCCCTTTTCCCACTACACCAAATATTTTTTTAATTTGATTATTATTATTATTATTATTATTTAGCAGGCAATAGTAGTAAACTGCTTAAAGTGCAAAAGACAAAGAGTGAATACCATAAAAACACAATCCAGAGCAGAAGAGAAAACTGGTGAAAGAAGGTTCTCCATGGACAGTTCCTGGGAAAAATTGAGAGCCAAATTGACAAACAAAAACATGGATGTGGCTCACAAATGGAACTTTGAAAAAGGAGGCGGAGGACCTGATTCTGGCAGCCCAAGAACAAGCTATTAGAACAAATGCCATCAAAGCCAGAACTGAAATGTCGACGACAGATCCAAATTGTTGGCTCTGCAAGGAAGCAGATGAAACAATAGATCACATCCTCAGCTCCTGAGTCTGTCAGATCGTGCAGACAGACTACAAGCAGAGGCATAATACAGTTGCTAAGATGATTCATTGTAACTTATGCCACAAATACCATCTGCCTGTGACAAAGAACTGGTGGCATTACAAGCCTGAAAAATGTTACAGAAAATGAACATGTCAAACTACTCTGGGCCTCCAAATTCAGGCTGACAGTTTTGGAGCACAATACTCCTGATCTCATGATTGTGTTAAAAAACTAAGTATGGATCGTCGATGTTGCAATACTAGGCAACAGCAGGATTAAAGAGAAACAACTGGAAAAGCTGTCTCAATAGGAGGATTTAAAGATCGAACTGCAAAGACTCTGGCACAAGCCAGTAAAGGTGGTCCCAGTAGTGATCAGCACACTGGGTGCAATGGCTAAAGACCTTGGCCTGCACCTAAACACAATCGGCGCTGACAAAATAACCATCTGCCAGCTGCAAAAGGCCATCTTACTGGGATCTGCACGCATTATTTGCCAATATGTCACACAGTCCTAGACACTTGGTAAGTGTCCAATGTGTGATCCAATACAACAGCCAGCAGAGTGATCTTGTCTACTTTGGACTCATCTTGTTGTGTTTTTAATAATAATAATAACAACAACAAAAACGACAATAATATGTATTACCAGCCACTCCTTTCAGCTCAAGGCAGGGCACAATATAATCAGATACATCTATAAAAGTACACGTTAAAACATAGTTAAAATATAACCATAAAGCATATATTGAATGCACACATATTAAAATACATGTTTTCAGGGCAGCAGAAAACAAGCCTGATCTCTCTTACGTATGACATCCTTTCACATTTATATATAGCGATCATGTCTCAATCTTTTCTTCTGAAGGCTAAACATAACCAGCTCTTTAAGACACTCCTCAGAGAGGACGGTCTTCGGACTTTTGATCATTTTAGATGTCCTCCTCGGGACAATTTGTTGTTTGATCACTTTTAGTTCCATGCATTGACTGAGTGATCCACCAAAAGAGAATCTGCCACTTGCTGTCAACAGCATACACTCTTAGGGAATTTGCCAAAGATACATTTCTTCTTCTCTATTTCCTTCATTCTTTCTTTCTATAGCTTTAGAGACTGGAGATCAGTGTCTTTGAAACAGTGTTAATTTACTCTTAGTGTTAGCTGCCAAAACTATGAGTAAGCCTATAATTTATTGAAATATTTGGCTATGGCAGGTGGGCTATAGTTTCTTTAGTGTTGAAGTTGGATGCATTTCCACGTGTTACCACAGTTGAAAAATGTCAATTGGATGCAAACATTTATTAATATTATCAGTAGTAGTAGTATGATTTTTTATACCCCACTTTTTCTCTCCACAAGGAGACTCAAGTTGGCACTGGCTATTATTTTTCTCCATATATTTTCTGTTGATTCTTTTGTCCATTTGGAAACAAGAATCTCAAGCAGCATGGCCTTCAGTTTGTTATGGGAGGGAAATCATATCCTTCTGCAATTATTCATAACTAAAGGGGAGCTGCTTGAACCATGTGTTTGTTTGCTAAGAAATGCAATACCTCAATTAAAGTCTGACATTCAAAATCTTGCATCTCGCGTATCAAACACTTGTTTGTACAGATTTAGCTTTTTCATCGGTCTTCAGCTCCCCAAACTAGCATAATTCTGTTTACACATAAAGGGCAGTCAGATGTAAAGTTTTAAATGTAAGGTCATATAGGAAAGATTTTTTTGTGCCTTCACAGTGCTGATGTTCTTTTCATCATATTCCTTGCCCAAGTATGTTCCAGAAAGTCCTGATTAATTTGTAGTTGTAATTGAATCTGGGAAATTTGGTTTTGTTGAGATCACCTGCCATTTAACTTTTGCCCTCCAAAAAACCCCCCAGTGTACTTAGGAACATAAAAGAGAAAAAATGGTAAGATTATGTGGCTTTTATCGCTAGTACTGGAGAAGTACTTGTGATAAAACTATTGCTAATATAAAACTATCACTATCCATCAACTATCTGATCCCAATTGCCATTTGGCCCTAGTCTCCATATTAATGGGTGAAAAAGACTATACAGATTCAAATTGTATACGATTTCTGTTTTTCAAAGCTGCTTAGTATAGAGTCAAAAGTTCTAGTGAAAATTCCACACATAAATGCATTTAATAAATTAAACAAATAAACATATGAGAGAGGTGAGAACTTGATATTTGTGCGGTCTACTGTAATATTTTAACCTGTGTTTTAATTGTGGTTTTAACTTTTTTGCAATATTTGGCTGTGCTTTATGAACATGTTGTAAGCTGCCCCGAGCCACTGGGAGGGGCGGCAAACAAATACGAATAAATAAATAAATATTTATGAGCTGCATTTGGACTTAAAGCTCCTCTTCCAAGCTCTCATGTTGGTGTGAAACTACATGTCTTTTATTGAATTCTGAAATCATTTCTGGTCTTCAACATGGGAATGTTAAGTAGAATTCTAACAAACAAGATATCAGAGAAAATTGGCACTTACTTCCAAATATGCTTTTTATTGTTTAACAAGCATACACTATTTATGTTTTTCATTCACTGAACTCCACAGCTGGGGGTGAAGAATCATGTGGTCCATCAGGTATTATTGGACAATGGCTTCCAGCATTCCTTCTTATAGAATAGGGCTGCTAGAAGATGTGATAGAATAAGAATATAATGATTATTCCTTTTTTTCAAAAATGATTTCAAAAAACCCATTTCTCAAATGCAGGGAGAGTCCAACAAGAGGAATCTTGCACTGACAAGAATCTTTGCAGTTTAGATTTATTCAATACAAAATAGACAGGGATTTGTGTCTATGTGTATGCTTACAGAAAACAAAATGTTCTGCATTCAAAACAGAGAAAATCCTTTTGCACCAGATCATTCTTTTCTGTGTAAAAGATGTTGAAGGTTTTTTTTGTGTGCCTAGAATTGGTAATATTGGGAAAAAAGTTGATTCCCATTGCTTCCTTCGAAAGCCCATGTTAATCACAAAGAACACATTAATCGCATTATATTATTATTTATTATTATTATTATTTATTTCCAGCATTTCTACCCCATCCTTCTCAACCCCCGGAGGGGGACTCAGGATGGCTTTTACTTGGCAGTAATTCGATGCCATACATACAAACAAACAACAATATAACAACAGTTTAAAACAATAGATAAATCATTAAGTTAAAAACAGTTAAAAGCATTTTGTCAAAACCATAAAGCTATTTCAATTCAATACCATAATTTGTCAAAACCATTCCATTACATTATAATACACAACAATAAACATTAATCACAGAGGACAGAGACCAAAACAAGGACATGAGTTTAAAATTCATGTTTTCAACAGTATTGTACAAAGTCCTTGTTAATATTTGTCTGTTTATGGAGACACTGAATGTTTGCCGTTGTATGTTAGAATCTACTCTGAATCCCCCTTGGGGAGATAGGGTGGAATATAAATAAAGTTGTTGTTATTGTTATTATTATTAATAATAATAATTTGAAACACAAGAAGATTAGTGCACAGCAAACAAGGTCACTCTGCTGGTTGTTGTATTTGATCACTTCCCAAGTGTCTATGACTGTGCATGCAGATCCCAGTGTATTGCAGCTGAATAATGCATGCAGATCCCCAAAGTAGGGGGTAGCCATTATTTTGCAGATGGTTATTTTTGTCAGGTTTGCACTGACCCAGTCTCAGCCCCCTATTTAAGCCCTGGTCAGGCCAAAGTCTTTAGGCACTGTGCCCAGTATGCCGATCACCACTGGGACCACCTTTACTGGCTTGTGCCAGAGACTTTGCAGTTCGATCTATAAATCCTCGTATTGTATCAGCTTTTCCAGTTGTTTCTCTTCAATCCTGCTGTCACCTGGCATTGCAGCGTCGATGAGCCATACTGTGTTTTTTAACACGATTGTGAGGTTAGGAGTATTATGCTCCAAAACTCTGTCAGTCTGAATTTGGAAGTCCCAGAGTAGTAGTGGTGGTTGTAGTAGTCGTAGTCATAGATATTATTATTAGTTGAAGAATTCGGCATGCCTCCCCACACTTATAGAACTGTTACAAAGATGTGGTAGTGAAACCCTACCCTTTCTTTCCCTTATAATGTGTCATTCCTCCCACCCTTGAAGGTTCACCTCAAGTAATCAAATCTATACTTGTTCTAAGCAAATGTATCAAAGTTTTCTTTCTGTAAACTATCTGTTACCTGCTTTTGAGTGACATTTCTTCTAAAATACAATTTCAGTTACTATATAATGCATGCAGAGTCAGCATAATGCAGTGGTTTGAGTGTTGGACTATGACTCTGGAGATCAAAGTTTGAAACTCTGCTCAACCTTGAAAACCTGTTGCGTGGCCTTGAGCAAATCACACTCTCAGCCTCAGGGGGAGGCAAAGGCAAACCCCTCTGAACAAATCCTGCTCCCTCAATCAAACCTCTACCCTTTAATAGTTAGCCTTAAATGCTAGAAATGACTTGAAGGCACACAACAATTCTATAATTTATGAATTCAAAAGAGCAACAGTGCATGCTAAGATTTTTCTGCTCTAAATATAATTGCTGATCTGTATGTATTTTCCCACTGATACAAATGTTTTGCTTCTTCCACTCTTAATAATTTTAGTGATTCTTTTCTCCCTGCTTCTTCGATATCGCTTATATGCAAGGATCAGAAATAAATGATGTAGCAATCTATTTTCTTTAGACATTTTGTATATAATCTTGATTTAACAGTTTGAAAATGCAGTATCTGAGGAGTTGTGATATGGCATCATTCAGGAATTTGGGCCTGTTCTAGGTCAGGAAGGGTCTTGAGCAAATGTTTCACAGCAAAACATTTGATCTCAAAACCTGTCCTAAACTTTCCTAATTGATCTTTTAAAATGGTAATGCTCTGAAAATTCAGAACAGTGATGCAAACCTGTTGTTTAAACTGTATTGCTTAGCTTCTCTATTCAGTGCATTTATTTTTAAGGGCCAAGATTTATTTTTTTTTGGGGCAAGTCAAAGAAAATGATGCATTTTCACCATGATCACCATTATCTTTATTTTTCTGAGATTGGGACTTCAATGAGTTTACAAATTTAAGTGACTTCAATCTAGTTGAAAAGGTTCAAGAATGTCAACCTTAAAATAGAACTAAACCATTAACCATGTTAAAATAATTTAAAGTATTATGAGTATATGGAGTATTTCAAAATGACGGAACCAATTTCAAAACAGTATAATACATTATGGGAACATGTTATAATTACCCAAAAAAATGACTAACAATTTAACAAGTTACTGAGCTGCACAGTTTTGTGAAATATTTTGAGCCAGAAACAAATCTAAAAAATAACTACAAATTGAGAATATGTTATTAAACCTTAATTTGTGGGGTCAGCATCTTGCAAATAACTGAGATTAGGGGGTTGTTTGTGCACTGGAAAAGGCCTCTAGTGGTAGTCATTTAAAACTCTGTGGCCCACTTTTTCAAGTGGTAAGAGTTAAATTCATGGTTGATTCTTGATTTAAGAGATACAGCGATTTCAAATTGGGTCCATCTTTTCAAATCACCCTGTACTTTGAAAGGGTAAGAAGCAATTAGTATAGTAAAATATCCTACTGTCTTCCTATCTAATCTATCTCAATATCACTTACAGACCTTTTCCTAAAGCCCTTGTTTTTAAAAGCTTCTCTGATTTGTTTAAAGTCTTCACCTGTTCACAGGTGAGCTATTCTAGGCTTTTTAGTATGGGATTTTCAAAGTATAAGTTCAGCTATTGAGGAAGCCGTACCTTAGTGGTTCTCAACCTGTGGGTCCCCAGATATTTTGGCCAACTCCCAGAAATCCTAACAGATGGTAAACCTGCTGGGATTTCTGGGAGTTGTAGGCCAAAACACCTGGGGTCTCACAGGTTGAGAACCACTGCCCTAGAGCATGTTCCTGCCAACCATACATTGGAAGGAGATGAGACTGAAAGAAGGGTCTCTCCTGTAGATCTCAAAATCTGAATATTTATTTATTTATTTATTCGACTTCTACACCGCCACTCCCGGAGGCTCGGGGTGGTTTACAGAAAACTTTAATGTAAAACAATACCTAATAAAACAGAGAGATTAAAAATTCCAATATCACCCAAAGGCCTGCCTGAATAAATGAGTCTTACATGCTCTGCGGAAGGTGTCCAGGTTTCGCAGAGCCCGAGTCTCAGGCGGCAAAGCGTTCCATAATACCAGGGCAATGATGGAAAAAGCCCTTCATCGAGTTGTCGTCAAGTAGAAGGATTTCAAGCTTATAGAATAGGTTTATAGGTAAAGTTTGTCAGATTACCTAGAGCCCTTTAAGATATTATAGCCAGTGGTTTGAATTATGTCCTGAAGCAAACCAGCAGCCAATGGAGCAATGGGAGCAAAGGAGTTCCATGATCCCTGTAACCCATTCCACATAAAGCAAAGAATATCAGTTATATTGAGAACAATTTTCATTATTTCATAATATTCATATATAGGGATTGACTTCCCTTGTATCTTTGATTTATTACTGCTGCTGAATACTTCATTGTGGCAGAAATTATTTACATGGAAGTGTGTCACAAGTTATTTGTAAGACAAGGTCAGTAATTATTGTTGTTAATAGTAAAATTTAAATTAAAGTCCTTGATTTGTACATTAAGTTGTCTTGGCAAGTTTATATGCAAATCTGTCTCATTACAAGTGTTTTAAGTTAAGATGTGTTTAAGATTGAGAACTGACATGCAGGGAGAGGGGGAGATTAGAGGAATCCCTCAGGGCTGCAGAATGATTGAAAAAATCTTTATTAATAGTTTTTATTTTGTTCTTTGTTTTGCTTAAGTCAATTCACACAATACATGAAGTTATCATTAATATTAATATTCAGCGTTGCTGTGTATTTTTCAGAAGATTACTGAAATGTATACTTTATCAAAATAAATGTTTACAAATGCATTAATACAGGAAAGTGATAATTATTCATGAATAATGATGTGATTTTTGCTCTCTACATGACAGAGCTAGGAAAATTAGTTTGAAAAATTGATTAATTATATTCCAAAATACCACCACAAGTGGTTAGTGGCTGTGATGACTACTTTTTAAAAAAGGTAACACTTCATATTCTTTTTCTTGTGTGTATCAGGAGCAAATTGAGAGTCTGCAAGTTGCATCTGGTGTGAGAGAACGGGCCATTTGCAAGGGCATTGCCCAAGGTATGCCCTGGTGTTTTGATGTTTTACCATCTTTGTGGGAGGCTTCTCTCATGTCCCCACATAAGAAGCTGGAGCTGAGTGGGGGAGCTCAACCTGGTCTCCCCGGATTCGAACCTCTGACCTATCAGTCAGCACAAGGGTTTAACCCATTGCACCACCAGGGGCTCATTTTTTCTCATTTATTAAACATAACTAATAGTCATTTAGTTATGCTTCTTTTTCAACTTAGGTGATGGTTGGAGTTTAATGTAGGTATCTATCCATGTGTGTAGGTTTTCTGTAAACTGTGTGACCCAATTGTTGATCTGGTTTGCAGATGACTAGGACATTTCTAGATGTCCTAGTCACTGCCATTTCTAGATGTCATCCTCCGCAAACCAGATCAACAATTGGGTCACTCAGTTTACAGTCATTTAGTTATTTTAAAAATCTAAATACTAACTTATTTCTTGTATTACAAAACACATTGTCCTCCTGTCCATGTCTCAGCACTCACAATAGGTCATGAAGCCATAGTGCAGCATAAACCTGTAGTAGAAGTATATGTTATTTCTCTTATGCAATTTTTGAAGACGTTATACCTTTGTAGCTACCAAAGTAGTGTAAAGTTGCAGATATACTACCAAGTTATGTTATAGTTTAATGCAACTCAGGCCTCTTCCAGACAGGCTCTATATCCCAGGGTCTCATTCCAGGTTTTCTGCTTTAAACTGGATTATATGAGTCTGCACTGCCAGATAATCTGTGATAAACAGGAAAACTGGAATCGTATCCTGGGCTATGGGGCCTGCCTCAAAGGGCCCTCAGTTGTGACTTATGTATAGAAAAAGAGAATTGACTGCATTTGTAACTACTTATTTCCTACCTCTGCTCTATTCAAAGATAGAAGACAAAATTGCTAAGAGGTAAAGAATTAGACTGAGAGTGTATCTATACTGTAGAATTAATAGTTTGACACTACATGAAGTCCTATTGAATCCTGGGATTTCTAGTTTGGTCAAGCACCAGCATTCTTTGACAGTGAAGTTTAAATACCTTGTAAAAATACAATCTCTGTGATTCCATAGTATGAACCATGGCAGTTAAAGTGTTGTCAATCTCCATTAATTCTACAGTATAATTGCACCAAGTCTGAGTAATAGTAAGTCATGGTCAGTCAATTGTATATTTTTCCTCTCTTTCAAGAAACCTGGGTGTAAACTGAGTCAGGACTGCTAAGACATATCACTCAAATGAGTTATTATGGTGCCTCTTTTCTTGAATAAGTTTCTTTCTCAGGCTCCATCTACACTGCAATTATAATGCAGATTGAACTGCCTTATATGGTCATATAATCCAGTTAGATGCAATTGAACTGCATTATACCAGTCTACACTGATCATATAATGCAGTTCAATCTAAGATGGAACCTCAGAGGAACTGTAGTTTCACCTTTAATTTCACCTTTGGTCCTACTTGCTAGTTCCTCCTTACAAGTCAATTTACTTGAGTAGAAGAATAACATCACATTTCTTGAATGCTAACAGATTGGATGTCTTGATTTGAATATTTACGCCTGCTTTGCTGCTTCACTTCCATTGCCCCTCAGCATCTACTGAGAGCTACCAATTTAAGAACAACATTCAACAATAAAACAGAAGGGAAACATGTTGAGCTGTCATAAAGCAAAGCAACTGGGGGAGACTTTGCAAAGTGATGAGGTTAAAACCAGCTGGAAGAAATACTTTTTAACCAAAGTCAGAATGTCTGCTTGTCTTCCTCGAGTTGGCAATTTTATGGCCTGGAGCATCATAACAGAAACTTTATTTAGAAGAGCCTGTCAAGATCACCCAGTAGACACAGGATCGGGATGGAAGAGGCAGTTCTTTAACAAGTGAAAGACCTTCCATTCCTAGTTTATATTACAGTGGTCTAGAACAGTGTTTCCCAACCAGTGTGCCGTAAGCGATCATCAGGTGTGCCGTGGGAAATTGGAACCTCCAATACCCTTTCTTCCCCCTCCTGCCAAACACTTTTTCTTCTCCACTCGGGCTCCCTTCTTACCAGCCTCGCTCTGCTCGCTTTGCCCTGGGGCGAGTCTGCACAGTAGCGCCCACACGGGTCACATCTTCCTCCCTCCCCCCTCCCCTCCTGAACACGCTCACGCTGCCCCCTCGGATCAAAATGGCGGCAGAAGCAGCAGTGTAGAAGAAAAAGTAAGTGTTCGGCAGGAGGGGGAAGAAAGGGCGCGAAGGGGAAGGGGGAGGAAGAGGTCTCTGTCGAAAGCTGGCATGGGAAAACTTGGACCTTCCAGGTGTTTTGGACTCCAACTCCCACCGTTCCTAGCAACCTTAGGCTCTTTTCCTTTCCCCCCTCAGCCATTTAAGTAGGAAAGGGCCTCAGACTGTTAAGAATGGTGGGAATTGAAGTCCAAAGCACCCAGAGGGCCGAAGTTTTCCCATGCCTGTTTTAGGGACCTTAAAGTGGTGGGCCTCCTTCCAACATTGTGATTCTGGATAGAAAACAAACAACAACATAACATAACATTGTTTGAGTCCACAGTGCTCTCTGGGTGTAGGTGAACTACAACTTCCAAACACAAGGTCAATTCCCAAGCAAACCCTTTCCGTACTTTCTGTTGGTATTGAGAGTGCAATATGCCAAGTTTGGTTCAATTCCATTGTTGCAAGAGTTCAGGATGCTCTTTGATTGTGTGTTAACTATAAATCCCAGAAACTGTAACTCCCAAATGTCAAGGTCTATTTTCCTCAAACTCCATCTGTGTTCACATTTGGGCATATTGAGTATTCATGCCAAGTTTGGTCCTGATCCAACATTGTTTCAGTCCACAGTGCTCTCTGGATACAAGTGAACTACAACTCCAAAACTCAAGGTCAATGCCCACCAAACTCTTATAGTATTTTCTCTTGGTTATGGGAGTTCTGTGTGGGAAGTTTGTGTCTTTCTGCCATTCCAGGCTCAGGTTTTACACTGAGTGTATAAATACATTTAAAAACATATTGACTATATATATATTACTGTGTTAGAAAGTCATTTTGGTTGGTAGTGTGCCCCAGGATTTTGTAAATGTAAAAAATGTGTTGCGGCTCAAAAAAGGTTGAAAAACACTGGTCTAGAAAATAAACCAGCCCCACTGACCATATCCTCAAAGTTAGAGGCTTGCAAAATATTGGGGGATATTGTAATTCAAACCTCTACAGACTTGCCTGTGAATGTTAAACACTCCACATATTTTAAAAGTGTATTGATGGCAAATTTTCAAGTCAATTGCATGATTGCTGAAGTTGATAAGCCTGTAAGGAATAAAGGAGCAATCTATTTTTTTCACATTGTTCGGAGTCTGTTTTCAACCATATACCAGTTTTGATCCTCTTGTTTTTCAGAGATATGTATTTTGTTCATGTTTATAAAATATATTCACACTATGATAAATATACTCTAATGGGTGGCACTAGCACTTGTATCTGAATGCGATATAGGTATAATATGTGTTGACCCAATGCTTTATTTGTGTACTATTCCCACTGCATATGCATACTAGTTCTGTTTATTATTTCATGTGGATCTATACCATATGTGTTGCACTCTATCCATCAGCCTGTGCTCTTACTTATGTTATATGCTATGTGTTTTGAGCTATGTACCTATGTAATACTCATATTGTAATTGCATACTAGTGTGTTTTTGATAAATGTTTTGAATATATTCACCTTGCTTCTCTCCAATTATTCATTATATGCATCAATTTGTGTGTATAAGACAGATATTCAGCTTCCACTGTTATAGAGAGACCTTCGCATTGGGCTTTGAGAGGTGCACTCACCCAGACTATTTTGTTTGCTATTTTTGAATTTCGTGGTTTGCTCTCACTACCAGTTTGTGTATACTGTGCAAGCACCCCTGCTTTGTGAAATATACTCTAATGTCAAGCATTTAAATTTATTTATTCATTCGTGTTCTGCTATATTTACTATATTATGCTAGCTTTCAATTTACTTGGCTTGTCTTTCATCATAGACACTAGGAAAAAATATCACATCAATCCACGGTCCTTTTGCAGAAACACTTCCTCCAGAGACACCATGTCAGTTAAACCTGTTTACCTTTGTACTGAAGATAGTGGATAGGCCAATCAAATGTATTTTCTCAGATATGCTCATGAGGTTGGCTGCCACCTTGTTTCATCTCGAAAGCATTCCACAGGACAGTTTTGAGATAAAAGTAGCAGTTTTATCTGACACTGTTTGTGATCCTCTTTTTTTGCTCTGGATAAAACAAACAAGACATAAATCTACAAGACAGCTGAAGAGACAGGTTAACATGCCTCTTTTAACATTCAAGAATAAACTAAAGGGCAGGGAATGGAGACCATGGTGAATGAGAGCAGAAGTGGAGTGTTGTTGTTTTTTCTTGCTTGTTTTCTTGAGTTCCTTCACTCAAGCCCAACCTTACCCTCTTTTAAAATGGTCAGTGATATTTTAACCTATTTTTTGCATGGCTGGAATAAGAAGTTTGCTGCAAAACTCAGGCAAACATTTGGGAACAAAGATATAGTGTTTTATGATGATGATCAAACATCCATTTAAAATTCAATGCATGTGTTGCCTCATTTAATAAATATAGTCCAGTTGGATTAGCAATTATCAAGGGACAGTGAAATAAATGAAGATTTATGTGATCATATCTGTTGCTATTCAAGTACATTTCCAAGTTCTGAATTTTGAAATGAGAGCTCCTATCATGTAATGCTTAGAAGCAAGTCATGTGGTCATTGCCTGACTCTAATCTTGGTGGTTAAAAGTCCCATTTATGCTGCAGCGAGATTATTCTTAACATAGGAAACTTAAATAGATGATGGCAATCACTTGGCTCTCCTAAATGAAACTTGTTAAACACACATAAAAATGAATCACCCCATTTGAAACTCTAATGTGTTTTCTGTGTCTTTTTATATTGGAATAAAGGATGGACTTGTTTTGAATATGTTATTACTTTACAATTACTTTACAGATTTCTTGTTGCTGCATGCTTCCAAGTAATTTCTGATGCATAGCAACCTCTTGCCTTCATTTGAGGCTGCGAGAATGTGACATTCTCAAGGTCATCCAGTGGACCCTTCTTATGTTCTCCTGGCACTGTTTTGTGTGTTACTATGGCACAATTAACATTTCTCATAATTCTTGACAAAAATTGCATCTTCTACTCCTTCTATTGAAATAACTTCAGAGCCAGTGTGGTGTTGTGCTTTGAGAATTAGACTATGGGTGCATCTCTAACACAGTTGGAGTGCAGTTTGATACTGCTTCAATTGCTCAATTGTATGGAATGTGTTGTTGATGAGGCACCAGCACTCTTTGGCAGTGAAGGATAATAACCTTGTAAAACTATAACATTCACTGGTAACCTCATCCCATAAAGGGGCAGGGTATTATTTCTATTTACTTTAAAGACAGAGTCACAGACCCATCATATGATGTAGGACCGTTTCTGGTGGAGTTTGTCTTTAAAGTGTATAGAAGTGAAGCCCTGTGAAGTTGGGATACAATTGACTTAAATGCTTTAACTTTGCATAGAAATGGCTGAAACCTGACATCTTAAAATGGGATGGCAACTGTTGAATTTTAAGGTGCGATGGGAACTACAGTGTTCCCTCAGTACTTCACAGTTTGCTTATTGCGGACCCGCTGTTTTGCAGATTTAAAACAATATTAATTTAAAATATACAGTATATCATGGTATTTTCACTGTTTTGTGGGGTTTTGCTGCCGCCACTCTCCAAGGCTCTTTCTCTCCTCAGTCCTCCCTCCCTCCAGCCTTGATGCAATCATGAGAAGAGCCACATCTGGCTCCCGAGCCGTAGGTTCCCTACCCCTACTCTAAGCAATCCCTGGGATTAAATCAAATGTGCATCTTTGCATCAGTTACTAGTTTGCAGCAGTAGCAGATATTGTTATTGATATTGGTTTTATTATTAATTTAGCTCCACATTTCCTTTTTTAAAAGAATCCTTCTCTTAGTTCTTCCGATCTATTTAAAGTTTCAATATCACATTAATGTTTTAACTGCAAGTTTCCTTGGAACTTGTTTTGTCTGAAAGGTGACCCAAACATTTTTTGTTTCTGAATAAACAGAATAAATGTGCAGGGGGAGGGGGTTAATATTTAACATCTCTCATGTACTTCTCCACTGGCATGAAGACATTTTAAGTGATATTCAGCAGTGTGTTGTTCTCTGAAGTAAACTTCAGTAAACAATACAGTGCACATTTTAACAGTTCAGTCCTCAATGTTTCAAACTATTTGATGAACCATTGGCTTTCTGTTGCTGATCTGGGTTTCTGACATTTTCATGATTTCAAGTGTTAAAAAACTCAGTTTAAACAGATCATTTGATTAATTTCTCATTCAGTTTAATTTCTCTGATATGATACTTCTGCTGTTGTTTTCCTGCTTTGAAATCTGCTCCATTCAGCGTCAGTCAAAATATAGCGCATCATAATGGTTCTCGCACTCTGAGGGTGGATTAGGAGTCCACAACTTATGACATTATTTCCTAAAACAGCGTATTTTTACTTGACATGGGAAAACTGAATGTCTTGTGACATGGCGCCACACTGATTTACACATTCCACACTATTCACACTTCACCATTACAGTGCTAATATTCCACTTTAACTACCATGGCTTTATCCTCTGATTCTTGAATTTGCAGTTTTGGGAAGGGGCACTTATAATTCTTAGCAGAGTGCCTGGGTGCCTCGCCAAATTCCAAACCCCAGGATTCTATAATACAGAATCAAGACAGTGAAAGTGAAATAAAATTGCTGTATTGGTATAATGCGATTGAATACCAGTCTGTATCCCTGCTTTGGAGCCTGTGTCTTGTCAACTACGTTCACAACCTTTGAGGAAAGCAATTGCAACCTTTCTCTAAAAATAAACCCCATCAAGAAAAGCCTATGATTTGCAAGGACTCAATTTGAGCATTTAACAACAAAAACTTCAATCCTATCCATTGCATCATGAAATGTCTTTGAGGAGAAAGAAATGTTGCATTGAGCTTATGCTTCCTTGTGCACAGGTTTTGGATAGAGATGAGAAGTTGCTGGTGACTTGGTGGCTCCATGCTTTTTTGCAGGGTTGCATCCTAATAAGCCCCCATACCGAACATTTTTTTAAAAATGGGAAATTGTCCAAACTCTGTCCCATAGCACCAAGGATGTGGGTGAGCACTTGGGGGAGGGGGTATTTTGGTGACTCTGGCTGCTTTAAACGTTTTGGGGTTCACATGTGGTACTTTTCCTTTCTTCTGTTTTAGGTAGAAGTGACACTTCTCCTCCTCCTCTAGTCATAATTCAATGGGATAATGTTATTTACTGCCATTCAAGATATACTCATATGTCAACTAAAATACTGATTTTAAAATTCTCAAAAAGTGGAGTGAATTTTGAAGAGAGGAGTAGCTGGAAATTGGAGAAACATTGGCTCACATTAGAATAATAAGTAGGTTCTTATAGATTTGCATATTTTTTCATAATTTCCATAGGTTGCAGTTTTAATGTTGCCTAAATATTAAAAATAGTAGGCTCAAAAGGCTTGTGAGGTTTGAAATTGAGTTATTTTCAACACATTTTTCTTCAATAAGGAGAAGACATTTTGGACAGAAAATAGACCCATAGGTACAAAGTGAAGACAAAATGTTTTAGAAATCAGAGAATAAGTTTTTTTGTTCTTAACTGTTGGTTTATTTACTATATACCTTTCCTCAGGTCTTTGTGAGTATGTACATAATGCCGGTGTCTCCTATCAAATTGTTTTGGATGCAAACTCTTGAAATCTATGCTATATGCGGGTCATTGCAACCAAATCTGGGGGTTTATTTATGTAGGTAGCATGTGCCATGGTGCTGTTGTTGCTGAAAGTGTTAATAACATTTATTTCTGTATCATCAGAAGCAAAATTTGCAGAGCTTGCTGGGATTTTAACCTCTTGGTGTGTTGCTAAAATTGGAAATTCAAAATGGAAAATAAATGTTGCCTAAATCCTTTTGAGCATGTTAATGCAAATTGATGGCTTGTCATGGTGCATGCACAGCAAGAGGCAATTTTATACAAGCTGAAGAACATGCTTGCTATGTCGATCTTACATACTGCTTTGATAAATTTTGAAATGCACAACAGGAGGAACAGGTAACATCAGTACTACTTGAATGGAGAATTGGTTTGCAGAATAGTTGTAGATTCCATAGACCTATGGAATGTGCCCCTCTTATATGTGTTCCCTGCTTCAAATATTGACAGAGCAGCATAGGATGCGAAAGCATATAAATGGCAACTATACTACGAACTCAGGCAACACAAAAAGTGTGACTGAAAGCACCGGATTGGAGCCAAACTCCATACGTATAGAACTGGGAGAGAGTGGGGAATGCCATTTCGTTGAATCCATTCTGCAGCTGTTTTTGAATATTAGGAGGTCCTTTGGAAAGTGTGGGAAACAGCTTGGCAGCAAGAGGTTGGCAGCATCTTTCCATAAAGATCACCTTGATGTGAAGCCTAGAAATGCTTTGTGTGTGACTGTAGGTGATGGAAGCCCCCAGTGGGAATGGCAGCAATTAATGCAAGGAACAGTGCAAGGGCTGGTCACAATTTTCTATCCAAAAAGAATGTCTTTTTTGCTGGTTCTGGACTTTGGACATTATATGTCATTAGCTATTTTAGGAAATAGAATTGATATCACATCACTTCCTTGTACTCATTTTGAGAGGGATTCAGGCAAGTGAAAACATTTGACATAGGTTTGGAAGATTAAGGGATGAGAGTTTTTGCACATTTCTGAATGTTTCAGGAAATTTCTGTATATTTTAGGCAAAAATCAAGCAAAACCCACACAATTTCCCAATATTTTCCAGGCAGTTTGGGAAACTTCAGGGCAGAGGCCTCATGTAGGTCATAGATCACACGTTTCCATTTCTCCACCAAGTCAAAATGAGAGATACAGTATATTTTCAGGCAGTGGTACAGAGAATATGTATTGTCTATCCTTCTCCAACGTATGCAACAATTGTATACGAGGGTCATACTGGAAATAATTCATGTCGTAACTTCTTTATTAACAACACGAGACATATGCAATCACATATATGGAACATAACTCTATCTACAACAGTACTATTGAAATTAGCTTGCACCAGTGATAATCCATTTGTATCATGCTTGAACCCAACAACAACAACAATGCTTTATTTATAACCCACCCTGTCACCCCAAGGGGACTCAGGGCAATTTCCAGTAAAACAACACAGTGGCAAATATTCAGTGCCAAAACAACAAATAATAAATCAAACCACTGGGTAAAACAGTCTCAAGAATATAAAATAATAACTTAAAAGAATAAACACAATACATCATAAACATTTTTTAAAAAAACTATTAAAATTGGACTAAAATATTAATATTAAAACCAAGATGGCATACAGCTTCTAACAAGTGAAGGTAAGTGTCCAACAAGCAGGTGAGGGTACATATAAAGATGTATTAATCTTCCTCCTTTCCATAACATAGAGTACATAAATGGGGTTTTGGAAGCTTTTTAAAGGAGAGGAGCGAGGGTACCATTTTTAGTTCTTTGGGGAGGGATTTCCAGATGTGGGGAGCTATCAAGACCCCCTCTCTTGTTCCCACCAACTGCGTTTGTGATGGGGATGGGACCGAGAGCAGGGCCTCCTCCACAGACTGCAGTGCTCATGCTGGTCTGTATGCAGAAATGCAGTTTTTCAAATAGTCTGGGCCTGAACTGTTTAATCATCAAATTAGCTTTGGGGATTTATTTTTTAGCATTTCCTGATCCAGTGTGATAGCATCCTTCATTTTGCCATATTGTGGATCAGTACTTCCTAAACTTTGGTATTCCAGATGTTTGGGACTTTAGCACCAGAATTCTTGACTGGAACATCTGGAAATTGAAGTCTAAAACAACCAGAAGACCAAAGTTTGGGAATCGCTGCTGTGGACAAAAATTTTTTTTCATATGTATGTAACTGCACTTGTCTCATGTTATTAAACAAGGAATTATGACCTGACAAGCATTACTTTCAGTATGATCCCCATACAATGCAGACTCACAGTGACATCTGAAAGTTGTTTAAATATCAATTTTTTAAAAAATCAGTTCTGCCAGTTTCCTTGGAAAAACAAAACTATAGTGTTTTACTTATGAACTGAAACTTACCCCAGTAGCCAGCTGATTATCTCTACAAAAGTAGTTACCTTTTTAATCTTGTAATCAGGAAGCTTTTCCTTTTCTTTGATTAAAGTAAGCTGATAATTAGAAGTCATGTAATGTGCAAGGGATTTCAATAGTTCATTTGACTGGCTGATTACAAGTTGATAGAATTCTCTAAATCTCAGGGAGAACAAAATAATCATACTTGAAGTGCTCCTTGCACGAGGGGGGATGTTTTGTTTTTACAGTTCATACCAATCTGGCTGATATATTGACGTAATTTTCATTTTTCTTAAAATCATTCAATGCATACTTGGGGGGCCCTTTTCATACAGTTTTCTTGGCAAGATTTATTCAAACGATGTTAGCTATTGTTTTACTCCGAATATCTGAATTTTCATTAGCATTCTTCAGATCTTGGAAATTTTGCCCTTTTGGGACAAATAGTTCTCAGGACCCCAGACTGAGTGCGGTATTCTGGGAGTTGTAATCTCAAAGCTAATAAGTGTGAGGAAAATGTGCAAACATATAAAGAGGCCGAGGTAGTTTGAGTGACTGTTACCTAATACAAAGACTGTTGCAGGAAATAAATTGATAGAAACAAAGAAAAGACTACCTTTTTAGTAACAAACGACCCTAATGAACCCATACATGCCACCTCAATTGCCACAGATCGTGGTGAACCTGGCAGTGTCCAGTGTGAAGAACCCATCACCTCTCACCCCACATCGCCTCAGGTGGTACGGCAGAGACTCTACTACCTGAGACTTCTAAGGAACCAACAACTGAATGAAAAACTACTGGTGACTTTCCTCTGCTGTGCTATAGAGAGTGTCATAACCAATTGCATCTGTGCATGGAGCCCCCCCCCCCCCCCAAGACGTAGTTCTGTATCGTGGGATTGGAGCCGGTAGGCTCTGTCATAAAGCCGCATATGCCACCAAAAACAACAAAATCAGATGAGATCATAGAACTACCACATTAATCGTGGTAATGAAGAACTCAGACATGACGGGGAGTTCTTGAATTTCCAGTAACAATTTTCTTTATACATGTATGTATTTTCAAAATTTTCTTGTGTGTCAATTGATGTGTTTTGCAAACATTTAGATTGTATTTATGCTTCTTTGTTTCATGTTAGGTGTTAATTTATGCCCTGCCATCCCTCCAAACAGTGCTCAAAGCAACCTAAAACAATATAATGAAATGCAGTATAATGAAATAAAATACACATTGATCTGATTCAGTGAAATTTAAAAACCATAGCAGGCAAAACAGCAATGAAACAGCCAGTGGAAACCTAGAACAACTTATTTCATGGGCCAAAGGTCTAGCTAAATAAAAGTAGATTTGCCTAGTTGAATAAAATAATAAGAGGTACATCCAAGTTGGTTTTCTCAGTAAAATTTTCCAAAAACTGGGGAGTAACCAACAAAACATGGTCTCAAGTTTTCACCAGAGCAGAAAGAGGAGTGTCTCCCAAGGTTTTGAAAGCTCAAGAATGCAGGGTCATGGGAGAATATGAACTTTCAAATATTGGGGTCGCAAAGTATGTTGGAGTTTCTAGACATGGTATTACCTCATTTTTCTTATTAAAACAAGCCTTTGAGTGGTTTTTGTTTTTGTTGTGTGCCTTAAAGTTGGTTTTGACTTCTGGCAATCCTAAGGTTTACAGGTTGGCTGAGACCATAAGTCCTGGCTTTTGGATTCTAAACTGTATTTTAAAATGGGAGGGACACAGTAGTACAGTTTCCTGTATTTCTTACCACTGGATATGCTGGCAATAATTGGCATTTATACCCAACTAAAATTGCCAAATTTAAGCAAGGTCTTTCCAACAGGTGTTGGAAATGCAGTAATGAACCAGGTACATACATACACCAATGGTGGAACTGCAAAAAAGTAAAAAAATATTGGAAAGAAATTCATAAAGAAATACAAAAAATATTAAAGATCAAATTTAAACTAGACCCACAAAATTATCTACTGGGAATCTCCAATCCAGCCTTAAATAATAACCAAGACAGAATGTTCTTTATACTGGGAGCATGCGCCAGAATAGTCCTGGCAAGGTATTGGAAGCAGAACACACGCCGATGCTGGAGGAATGGATACTGAAGGCACTCGACATGATACAAATGGACTCATTATCACAGAAGCTAAGCAACAAAAAAGAAAAAACAGATTGGTCGGGTTTCATGATGTACATAAAAATGGAGGAAATAAATTCATAATAGACTTGAATGAACTATAAGATTAAATATTAAGATATCTTTATATATTATGTAAATATTCGGATGCTAAGGAAAGTAACATTTACACTTTGATTACAACTCTTGGGAAGCTTTTGGGAAGTTCTATTTTATCTGTACCCCTCCTTTTCCCCTCCCTATGTTTCACTCCCTACCCCAAACACCACCTCCCCCTTTTTCCCCTCCCCATAAATAACCCGCTTATATACAATTCTCTGTATGTTATCTTAGTTATATCAAAAACTCAATAAAAATCTATTTTTTAAAAAAAATTGCTGGGAGTCACAGTCCAAAAGCATGTGGAAGACCATAAGATTTCCATTTTTGATTTAAATACTTCTCCTGGTTTTTGTAGTAGGAGCAACTTTGACAGTAATACATGGAATATTTGATTTTACATTTCTGCAGTTTTGTATAACATATTTTATATGATATTTCAATATTTAATGCATCTCATGTACATTCTGTTGTGTGTTTTATATTCATTATGCCTGTATCTATGCAAGGCTTCCCCCTGTTTTGATGTTCCTCTTTTTCAACTGTGATGTTTTCCCTTGTGCTCCTTTTTGCCCGGGAACATTCTAATGGAAATCAAAGAAAATACAGTTTCTTTCTAATAGTATTTTAAATGTAATTTCTCTTTTCTCTTTTGTTTTGGACAGGGCCCTTCTTGCTGGGAAGACGTTCTGGTTCCAAACAGAATAACTGGTGTTTGCCAGTCCCAAAACTGCAATGGAGAAGTAGCGGTAAGAGATTGTCAATGTAACCACAATCAAAGAAACTAGATTGAGTCACTTAGAAAAATTTAACACAAGAACTAAAGAGTGTGGGTTTATGTATTTTGACAGAAATGTAATTGGTGGTCATAGATCATAAGCCAAATAAAAAGTATGAGGGTTGAATGAAAAGTAATGCCTCCACCTTCGTAACTCCTCAGCAGATAGCAGTACTGGTATGCAGCAGGTACTGGCTTGATCAGTAGACTCTCTCCTACAGTTCCATTTTGGCAGGAAGCCTTAGCATTGGATGGTTGTGTTGTAAAAGTGAGAAGTGTGGAACCCTGTGCAGATCGTCAGTCAATGCGACTTAAGCATCATGCAGCCATTGAATTCTTGACAGCAGAAGGTGTCATCCCAAAGGGGATTCCTCAGAGAATGCAAGCTGTTTATGGTGATTGTGTTGATTTGAGTACTGAGTGTCATTGGACAAGTAAGTTTAAAGATGTTGAGGTGGGAACAGCTGAATTGCATGACAAACAAAGCGTTGGATGTCCTGTAACCACACACTTCACATGCCACCACAGCAGAACTTCAGAGACTGGATCTCACCACTGTACGGCATCCTCCATACAGTCCAGATTTTGCACCGTCTGACTTCCATCTGTTCCCGATAATGAAAGTTCTGCAGGGACATCATTATGCTTCTGATGAAGATGTTGAGAGAACTGTGAGACGCTGGCTGCGGAAACAAAGTGTTGACTTCTTCTGTGATGGCTTCATCATTGGCAGAAATGTATCCAATTTTCTGATGATTATGTGGAAAAGTGAATAGTGGTAGTTAAAGAGCACATTCTAAGGATTATTTCTGCATTTGATTTATTAAAATATTCCCATCCAAACCCAAGTAACGAAGGTGGAGGCATTACTTTTCATTCAACCCTCGTAATATTGTATCAAGATTTTAAAATAACACTAAGATGTGATATCTTGATGAAAATGTAAGTTTTCATGTATGAGTATATTATCATAATACTTATCAGTTATCTCTTAGAACTCTTCCGACATTATTGTTATATGAAAATGACCTGAGGGAAGGGGGTTGAGAAATAAATGCTTCTTTGAACAATGAATTCTTCAGACATCCTTTCCACACATCAAAATTATTGAAAATCTGCCTTGCTCCATAAAAATGCTACTTATTTACTTGTAATTTGTATCCCATCCTTGGCTTTGAGTCACCCAAGTTTGTCCATATTTTTAAGGAATTTTGTAGTTTCTCTCTGAAGAAACACAGCTGCAGAACTAGTAGAGGATACCATCATCATAGGCAATAAATTGTGGCTGAGTATGATTATCTTCTAAGATTAGAGCCTTGGTGGTAGGTCTGTAAGTGACTGTAGAGAGCTATTCTGGCGCCGCATGGTCTTTTGTAATGACGACCTGCATTTCTAGATCGAAAGTGGCCCCAACAAGGGTAACAACCCTTATCAAGTGGTTTCATACATTTCATGAGTCCGAATGTAGCTAATATAACCAAATTTATACTGTTGGGGCATGAGAAGAATTACCTTGAGACAGGCATGTAGCCAGGGGGGGCTAAGGGGGCTTCAGCCCCCCCCCCCCGAAATTCTCAGGGTGGTCCGCAAAAAGTGCTTACTGGTACATTATTTAAACTGTTATGTTTATTCATATCATGATCTGATCACCATGCTCATTATATCCCACATTAATGAGGTTATTGGGATAACAATACAAAAGGCTTGCTAGGGTAGACCCTCTTCCACCCAGTCTCAGCCCCCCCCCCCTGAACCAAACTCAGCCCCCCATCAAAATCCTGGCTACGGCCCTGCCTTGAGATGTTCCTAGCCTTATGAAAATGGCCTGTGGAATTTATGAACATGGCTTGTAGAATTTTCTGAAGAATGGTTATAGTCCAATACAAAAACCTGTGTGTGCTGAATTTGGTGTTAGTTTATGGCTGCTTGCTACTCTTCTGTCCTGCCTTTTTCTAGTCCTTAAAGGCATGCATAAAGGGGTTTGAAATCATTCTCTGTCAGCATATTAATCAAACTTAGATCTACCTAGCTTCAACATAACAATGGGCTGCCCTCTTAGATTTGCCATTTTATGGAACGTCAAAATAAATGTGGGTGCCAACATGTATATACCCCAGATGAGTCTTCCCATTCCTACTGGGAGAGGTCACTCAGATAGCTTGAAAGATAATTTTAAGAAAGTAGAATCTCAACCAGTCCTTCAAGTTTTCTGAAATGTTCCATAGTCATAGCCAATTATCCTCTATATTTGCCAAAACCTTCTTTGCCTGTATTAGATTTTGCACAGATTTTTTAACTGTGTTGGAATATATTTTATATATAGCACCTTCAGTTTGGTAGTGTTCATCTTGCCTCTGAGTTGTCTTTTATTGATAGGAGGTACACAATTACAAAGATTCAGAAAGGACTCATCCCATGCTTTCTACAAGTGCCTTGATGATTCGGAGGTTGGATGTGTCCTTCGAGCCTGTGCAATGGATCTTTCTGGTGGAACGCAGCATGCACAGAACTGGCCTCACCCTTTAAGCCAAAGGTTCATCTGCCGGGGCCTAGCAAGCTTAGGATGGTGGCAGCGAGGTCCTCAGGTCATAGGTTTGGTTCGAGTTTCCTTCTCTTAGATGGTTGACCTTACAAGGTTAAATGAGCCTGCCCGGGTTTGAAATCAGAGTTTTCCTTCTCCTGGAATGGTTGCCAAAAGGCTAGAGAGCCCATCCTGCCCTTTGATGCTCTTTGTCAGACCCTTCGGTTGTGACCTGCCTGGCATGGGAGGCCCTACCGGTGGCTATTATGCCACCGCCAGCATAGCTCACAACTTAATTAGGGTATGCAAGCCTCTCCCTCACAACAAGGGGACGCCAATGGAGAGGTACATGACACTATGCATCACCGAAATAGGCAAAATAATTTATGATTAGAACTTTGAGGGACATGCTCTTGGAAACACATTGGGATGATTGTGGTGATTTTTAAATACTCTTTTAAAAGGTTAAAAATAGTCTTCAATTCTCCAGTGAAAATAAAACAGAATATTGACTTCAGAACCATTCATGGGTATTGCTTGACTCCTGACTGATAGGGAGAACATAGGCAGAAATAAGTTTGTCAACATCATCCCTTATCGTAATTTCATGTTTTCTAGAAAGGATGCATCTCCCAGTTAATCCTTGATTGTGTCATGTAATCTATGATTAGAAATGGAAATCCATTTGGGTATGCCTGAATCCAAAGGAATAATCTTACAATGTCCTCATAACCAGAATCTAATTGCCATAATCTCTTGGACATGTGATACTTTTGTCCTCTGGAGTTTTTTAGTACTTTGAGGACTTGCTTTTTAATGTCATATTTACATACTGAAATAGTGTTGATAAGAGTGCTGTAAATGTCTAGATTGCAGTCTTAAAATACACAATATGATTAATTTATTATAAAAAATAATCTGGCTTCCCAAGAAATGGTACATCCATCAGAGATGCTTCAGAAGCAAACTTTGGTGTTCAGTTGGGACATTCCAGTTTAGGCAAGACATTCAGGGAATATTGAAGTAAATAGAGTTTTGAAATTAAGGTAATGGTTTCTTGGAGGTTGTCTACACATCCTCAAGTGGCTGCTAAATTTTGCTAAAGCAAATACTTCATAAATTATGTGGATGTTGCTGCTCTCATTAATTAGATGATGAATTTTAAGAACAGCACTGAAAAATCTATGGTGATAAGACTAATTCATATTTTGGAAATTTACTACAATCCTCTTGGTAATATTTAAATTCATGTTGCTAATTGAAACCTCTGTTGAGATGTGCCATATTTCTTAAGAAGCAAAGCATTCATGCCTCATACAAAAATGAAGTCTTATTAGTTAGAAACACTTTGGAAAACCTTATTCAGAGTACCCAAGGAATGCACAAAATTTCTATTTGAACCATTTATTTATTTATTTATTTATTATTGAGGCTTCTATGCCGCCGACTCCCGGGGGCTCGCGGCGGCTCACAGAGCCAAAGGCATGACAACAAAGGGTTAAAACATAAAACAGTTAAAACAATAGCAATAACATTAAAACAACAGAGCAGCAGCAAATGCAGCAGTATAGCATATAAAAACACGCGGGCCTACTCACCGAAGGCCTGCCTAAACAACTGGGTTTTGCAGGCCCGTCTAAACGGGAGTAAGTCCCTCAGGGCCCTGGTTCCGGCCGGGAGGGTGTTCCATAGTGTGGGGGCTATAACGGAGAACGCCCGTTATACGGAGAACCAAGTAGACAACGGGTGGGGAGGGGGGTGGTTGTAATTTTGTGCCTTTATCGAGGTAGGTTTCTTAGGGTTTAATGACAACAGTTGTCTGATATAGTGATGAAAGATAACATTTCTCCAGTGCCTTTCAGTCAGTGGAAATCTTTATTTTAGCCATAATGTTCTGATAAAGTATTTCTAGGCAAAGAAGTCAAACTTTATATCTCTCTGTAGTGCAGGGGGAGAATTATGTGGCCCTCCAACTGAGGTTGGACTAAAGCTCTCAGCAACTGAGCCAGTACAACTACTGGGAGAAATGCTGGAATATCCCCGAACCATGCTCTCCTGGTTCCTGCAAAATACAGATACCATTGTCCTGTTTGTTGTTCTCTCATAAAAGTTTGCTTTGAAGATTCAATCTATTGAAAGCAGGGAATGAAGCCAGATGAAGTACCAAGTGTAGATTTGCCTTTCAATTAGTCTTGCAGCTTTCCTGTTGTTTTGATCTCATCAGTTAAATCAAAGGTGGACAACTATGGCTTGCAAAATATTATGTGCAAGTCATCAGTTTAAGTTTCCAGGAAAAAGCAAATCTGCTTCCTCCAAGCAGCATGCTGGATTGGCAAAAACTTGCATATGGCTTCATACCCATTGTGCATTGTCTTTGAACGTGTGTGTGAGAGAGAATGATACACACACACACACATATGTATCTCAAATGTGGGGTCCCCAGTCATTTGTGGAGGCTCAGTGTAAGAGAGGCTCAGTGTAAGAGAGTGAGCATGATTAGGTTAACCCCCTCCACCTATTACTTCAACTTTCTTTGTAGAATCAGTGAATAGGTATATTGAGAGCTAAGAGGAAATACTGTACATATTGCATTTTTTAAATGTCAATAATTTAGCACCCAGTATTACAGAACCCTATTTAAATATCTACACAATGTAGAATCCTGAATTGGGAAGACGAGATGCCTATACTCTTGGTAGACTTAAGTAGGATCATGTGCATATTTTCATCTCTTCTTCGTGTATAGAAATGAGTTTGTATTATATATAAGGCAGTGGAAAAATAAGCACTGACTACTAAAATGAACATTGGGAGCCATTATATTCTGTCCTGGTTGGATCTTACGATGTTCACACAGCAGCTTTTCCATGTCTGTGCAATAGCAATAATAATTAGCACATATGCTGCTGCTATAAGTATGCAACCGAGCATAATTTTGAAAGGTTATAGAAAATCTCTGGCTTTTCAGATGTTAGTGATTTCAGCTGCCAGTTTGATCACCATGATCAAAGGATTGCAAGACTTGCAATCCAAAATACTGGGAAGAGAATTTGGTATGTAAATTTTGCAAATTTGTTATGGAACAACTTATCTCTTTTTAAGAATTCAGATGTACACACAGAAGTTCCATTTATACAAGGCAGGTTTCTGAGTAAACAAGAATAGAGCCAGGCTGTAATTTAACCTGCAGTTCCAGGACTGCTTCCTAAGAAGGCAATTCCACTGAACTTAGCAGATACTTCTGTGAGAACGTTCCTGTGAGATCAGACTTCCCTTTATCCCTATGGAAATTATGGGTTCAATAATATGTGTTATGGCTAAAGTATACCTTACTTACAATGCAAGCTTTCTATACACTTTCATAAATAAAATATTTCTGCTACTACGACTCAATGGATATATTCTTTATTGAGGTTCAGTGTTGCTGCATGCTTTCCCCACTGGGTGAAAATGTCACTATTATAATTTTAAAACTTTAAAATACGTAAGGGGAAATTATTGTTAAAGACATGGCCATGTCACACTGCAGAGTCCCCCTGATTGTGAAATGAACAAATGTTCTGTATCTCATTTTTAAGAGCTAGGCAATTAAGCAGGCACTTTTCCCTAGCCAAGATGTGTTCACATGAAAGGATCATCAAGAGTCTCTTACAGAGTAAGGCTTTTGAGAAGGTGAGCAAAGAGACAGAGCTATAACCTTGCTGAGAATCACTTTGAAATAATTCAGCCACGGGGGACTCATCAGCCCACTGTGACGCACTAGAGAATAAATCAAGCTATGAAATGTATCCAGTCTCAGTGGAAAAATATTAGACATAGAGTTCAGATAAGTCAGGAAGTGTTACATTCTAGATCTCAGAGCTCAACCAAATGCCATTATTATCTGAATGGGCTCTTGATCTGGTGCTTAACAAGGTACATGGCAAGTGCTTTAGTAAACCTAGAGTCTGCTGCTGGTCTGTCTGTTTTAAGAGGTTTCCTAACACAACCTCATCTTTAAAAGAATGATGATACAGAGAGGTTAGGACCAGGTTGTGGTACATAAAAATAAAGTTGCCTCTAACTCTTGAAACTCAAAGTGTCCCAGCAGCTAAGCACCCTTACACTTTTCTGTTACTCTGAGAAGAAAATATCAGAGCAAATACCGAAGCCTTGTTGTATTGAATCCAATCAGCTCAGTGCCACAGCACCGTGTCATGTAAAAGAAGTGTGCACTTTCTTGTCCCTCACATAGATTTCTTTCACACTAAACAGTTATAGCAGTTTAATACAATTTTAACTGCCATGACTTCATCCTATGGAATCCTGGGATTTGTAGATTTGTAAGGTATTAAGAATTATCTGCCCAAGATCTCTAGTGCATTGCCAAACTACATACTCCACTGTTTTATAGGATGCATCAAAGTGCAATACAGTTAGCCTTCTACATTGATAGGGTTAAAGGTACAAGGTTTCCCTTGACATTAAGTCTAGTCATGCTGAACTCTGGGGGTGATGCTAATCTCTATTTTTAAGCCAAAGAGCCAGCATTGTCCATAGATACCTCCTAGGTCATGTGGCTAGCATGACTGCATGGAGCGCTGTTACCTTCCCGCTGGAGTGGTACCTATTGGTGGGGTTAGGGGCACATAAAAATAGGACCCTCACAAAAAACAAACAAACCAGAATTGCCATGTATTTGTGTCCACTTTGGGAGATTGCTGTATGCTTTGCTCTTGTCTGCTTTGAAGAACTTTGGGTTAGTTGATTTTGTGTCATTCCTGGTATGTTAGACTTCGTGAGGGGGGGGGGGAGCAAGAGGAAGGAGGGAGACTGGAATTAGTACAGTATAAAGAAAATGATGCTTCTGCCTCTTCACTTTGTGCTTCCTTGCCATAACTTTGTGCTTCTACCATTTTAAAGTTGATCTTCCTTTTTATTGTTCTATGTGAATGTGCATTTATACATTTGTTGTTTATAAAGTACATTGTGTTATTTAAAAACACAAAACAAAAAAATTGGGAGGGGTTTTTGAGGGACTGGAACAGATTAACAGCATTTCAGTGCATTTCAGTGTGAAAATTCGCTTTGAGATAAAACAATTTGAGTTAAGAGCTCAGTCACAGAACAAATCAAACTCTTAACTCAAGATATCATTGTATTTTTAATTTGCCCTTTCCTCAAAATGAAAAACAATAAAAAGCTACACACACATATATAGTACATGAACAAGTGCAATATTTCATAACATTTATATATTAATGATTTTACTTGACTACACCATTCCCTCCTCCCACCCCTCCCATTGCAGTGATTTCCTATCCATTGGGTTGCAGACAGTCATGTACATTTCTATTCTTTTTTTCTATAACAATATTTTTCTATTCTTCCTTCTAGCATGACAGTTATTAATTATAAATGCCTTCTATAAAAACTTCCCCCCCTTGCTTTATAAAACAAAATTTAGAAATGTTTCCCAGTCTTTGATAAAGTTTTTGTTGTTTTTTTCTTTGTTCACAATTTCCAATTTATCAATTTCTGCTATTCTAAAAACTTTTACAATTCAGGATTTTTAAAAGGCCCATGTAATTATGGGCAAAACCAAAGACATTAGGAAAAATGAGTTGCCTAGTTTTTAAGTTAGTCTGACTGAGTTTTTGAGAAATTCACCAATCTATTTGTGGAAATGCTTTTATATGATTAGCCAGTACATATAAAAGCCCCATGTCTTCTATTTGATGTAGTAATTTTAAAGCACCTTTTAAAAAACTCCATTAGAATTCTTTACTTTTATTTTATTGCAGTTCAAAAAGATGTTGTGCTCTCTGGACAGTTTTTTCCCATTAATTTTCATAAAAGGTTTTGTAGAAGAGACCATTATTTGTTGGCTGAGACCAATAAGTGTTCTTGTTGGACATTTTGACATTGGCAGCCTTGACTTGCAGTGTCAAGTGTCTTCCATTCCCACAGGTATTGCAGACATAACCTTCTCTGAGATCAGGATATGACCCCATAGTGCAGCGGCTGGGACGCGGTCTCGCCCAGCCGGCAATGCCGGGACCCAGCTGAGGGCCTCTCGCGATGCCTCCCTCGGCCTCAGGTCCCACACAGCTATTCCTGGGAGGTGGAGGGGTGAGGCCGAAGGAGATTACAGCGAGGGGGAGGAAGAAGCCGCACTCCCGCCTCAAGTCCTGCACCTCGAGGCACTGCCAGATGAGAAGAGAGAAGAGGAGGAGGAAGAGCCTGGACGAGGGCAGGCCTCGTTGCTGCTGCCCTGCGCCGTGTTCTTTCTGAAGCCCTGCAGAGTGGCAAGAGCAGTGCGGGGCGGCAGCAGCAGAGAGGCTCGCCCATCTCCTTCTCCTCTGGGCTCTTCCTCCTCCTCCTCTCCGTTTGGGGACCTCCAAACGGAGAGGAGGAAAAGGAAGACGCTGGAGGAGAAGGAGGAAAGACCTCGCTGCTGCTGCTGCTGCCCTGGGCCACCCTCGCCCCCTTTGAGGCCTCGCCTTGCAAAGCGGCGAGGGAAGCATGGGGTAGCAGCAGCGAGGCTTACCCATCTCCTCCTCCTCTGGGCTCTTCTTCTTCCTCCTCCTCTTCCACGGAGTGGAGGAGGAGAAAGACCCTGGAGAAGGAGGGACGTCCTCGCTGCTGCTGCTCTGTGCCACCCGCTTCTCGTCCCTTCGAGGCCTCACCTCAACAAGCGGCGAGAGGAGCATGGGGCAGCAGCAGCAGCAGCAGCAAGGTTGGCCTATCTCCTTCTCCTCTGGGCTCTTCTTCCTCCTGCTCTCCGTTTGGGGACCTCCAAACAGAGGGGCGGGAGGAGGAAGACTCTGGAGGAGAAGGAAGGGAAGACCTTGCTGCTGCTGCTGCCCTCTTCTCGCCCCCTTCGAGGCCTTCCCTCAAAAAACTGCGAGAGGAGCGTGGGGCAGCAGGAGCAACAGTAGCAAGGCTTGCTCATCTTCTCTTAGCTCTTCTTCCTCCTCCTCCTCTCCCTTGGGGGACCTCCAAACGGAGTGGAGGAGGAGGAAGTCCCTGGAGGAGGAGAGAAGACCTCGCTGCTGCTGCTGCTCCGTGCTCTCTTCCCTTTGAGGCCTCTGCTTAGCCTGGAAGGCTCAAAGTGTGGTGAGAGGAGTGTGGGGTAGCAGCAGCAAAGCCTGCCCTTGTCCTTCCCCTCTGGGCTCTTCCCCCTCCTCCCCTCAACTTGGGCACTTCCAAACGGAGCGGAGGAGAAGGAAGACCCTGGAGGGGGGGGGGGGGCAGGCCTCGCTGCTGTGCCCCACATTGTGCTTTTGTCACAGCTCTTTGAGGCCCCGAAGCCTCGAAGAGTGACAAGAGGAGCACAGGGCAACAGCAGCAGTGTGGCCTTCCCTCTTCCTTTTCCTCTGTGCTCTTCCTCCTCCTCTCAGGTCTCTTCCACCAGCGCCTCCAGGGAGGAGAGGAGGGCAGGTCGTGCTACTGCTGCCCCACACTATGCTTTTCCCTCCACCCTTTGAAGAATCCACCACAACCTACATATCAGGTATTTCACAGCGCTCTCCTGATTGTTTGTGAACTACATCTCTCCTAAATCACTGTCAATTTCTCCCAAACCTCTCCAGTATTTTCTGTTGGTCATGGGAGTTCTATATCCAAAATTTGGTTAAATCCCATTGTTGTTGGTGTTCAGAATGCTATTTGACAGCAGGTGAACTTTAACTTCAAGTAACTGCAACTCCCAAATGTCTATTTTCCCTATCATCAATTTTATTGGAACTGTACACCACAGTGTTGGCAGCATGTGTGTATCTGATGAGATCCACTCAATACTTTTTAATGTATAATGTTCTCTTTGGTTTGCCCTCATTAGGCATAATTAGTATGTGTGCCAAGTTTGGTCCAGATCCATAGTTGTTTGGGTTCGCAGGTCTCTCTGGATGTAGGTGAACTATATCTTCCCTAAATCACTGCAAATTCCTCCCAACCACCTCCAGTATTTTCTGTTGGTCATGGGGGTTCTCTGTGCCAAGTTTGGTCCAGTTCTGTAATTTGTGGGGGGTCTCAGTGGTCTGTGGAAGTCAGAGCTGAATCGATTGAGAACCACTGCCATAGTGCATGATGGTTTGTCATCGCCTTGTCTTCAGTGAATTTTGCTACTGGGCAGCTAGTTATTATAAAAAGAGGCACTTCTCTTTCCAAAAGGATTGAAGGATAGATGTCATATCCAAGGACTGCTGACTCATTCTGTGGAGCTAAAGGTTTGAGGATGAAGGATTTTGTTTCCACAAGAGGATCACAGTAAGTATGACCGAGAAAATATATCTCAAGCAATTACACACAAAGCTGATAGCATGAGTCTCAGCAGAGCAATGAGCTTATCTGCTACTGAGAAATCCCCACTAAAATCTAAGCAGCTGACTGTATTTACCGGTTGATTCTTTAAATGAATTCTAATGCTTCTGGTAATGCACATCCTAATATAAATTAATCCTTACAGCAGTTTTTTATTTAAAAAATAACTTAATGTATATTATATAGTGATATGACAGCACCTTTCTGTAGAAATGCTTCTAAAAATTATCTCAATTCAAATTTTGCCCTATAAGAATGTGAGGAATAATGTGGAAACCACCCTTATAGAAAAGAAAGCATCCAATGGAAACTTATACAAATCTTGACTCGAGACATGTTGATGACCATCAGTTGAGTGATTGTGAAGAAGGTGAGTGTGAAGGGTGGGACTGGAGGAAGATAAAAACGAAAGATGCTGAGAGGGAAGTGGGTAGAAAAATGAGAAAGAATGGGAGGAGATGCATTTGAATCTTTCTGCAGTAAAAGAACTATTGTGAGCACATTGACCAGCTTGCCTCCTTTTGTTTGAATGTTATACTGTTTGTCAACCCCATCAGATGGGCTACTGTCCCCGTTGTATGCCACCTGCTCTCCCCTTTCAAGATGGAACCCATTAAACAACACACATGTACTTCCAGGGCTATGTCAGGAAGGGGGGGAGTGTGTGCCACAGTGGCAACATGGTAGGCTTCAGGACAGTGGGAGGACGTCATGCAGCAATGCTTCCCCCATGTGCTGGGACCCCAGATAAGTTGCCCAATGCAGGGCATGGAATGATAGATTCCTTGTGCCGGAACCCCATGAATTCACCATGATGCATGGTGAAGCCATAGACCTTTGTGATACAGCCCTTTATCCAAACAGCAAAAGAAAAGCTTTTGATATGAATACCAAAGCTTATGCTATTTCTCTCCCCATCAAAAAGGAACAATATGTTACATTCTCCATATGTAATTAAGAGCTGCCTTGAGTTCCCATGGGGAGAAATGTGGGGAAGAAATAAAGTGATCTCTCAGAAATATTCAATTGTGTTAGTGCCAACATGGGGGAAAAATTAAAAACATTGAGCTTAATGTTAAAATGGTCACAGCTTTCATTGGTTACAGCTTACAAAAGTTGGTATACTGTGAGCCGATGACATGGCAAAAAACACCAATCAATCAAAACTTTATTACGGTCACAGACCAGCACAGACCACCAGCACAGACCACCAATCCACTACAAGCTGTAGTACATAAATCACAAAGGTAAATGGTTTTTTGCAGCTTATATAATACAATATTAAACTTATATCCAACTATATAAAACAGCATTGAGCGATATACAAGGAACAAAAAACTGTTATATATACAGTGATTTTTATATCAATCACAAAAGTAGAGTCTTTCTTGCTGTAAGGGCATAAGATCCCTTACTTTCTGTAAAGATACTATTGAGTGGAGCTTCCAGTCCCTTGCAAGAGGATATCCATGGATTTCCAGACCAGTTTCGACTGTCTAACGTCTTCCACAGGTAGAGAAAATATAAAGGGTACAATGAAGTGGACATCAAGTTCTCCAAAATATCAAATCTTCCTCTGGGTGGATAAGTATGAGGATATACAATGAAGAAGTGGATAACAGGTTCTCCTAAACAGTGCTCTGCTACATAATCAAACAAGTGCAGAGTACTGTAGAATAACCGGTTATCCACAAGATTTGGTATTTGGGAGAACTTGATGCCCACTCCATTGTACTCTTTATATTTTCTCCACCTGAGGAAGACGTTAGACAGTCAAAACAGTCCGCTGGTTTTTGTTATTTTTTTCTTGGCTGATGGCATTGCTGACTTCTTCCAAACTAGGCAGTGCTGCAAGCTCATCCCTGGTTTGTTGTTGTGGGATTTGTGAGAGAACCTCTTCGGCCACATTGGAGCTGCGATTCAAAAGGCTTTGGTAGTGTTTTTTCCAACGTAGTGCAATTGATTTTTTGTCCTTCAGAAGTTTGGTTCCATTTGATGAGCGTAGAAGCTGTATGCCATGGTTTCTTGGTCCGTAGATGACCTTTGTGGCTTTGAAAAATCCCTGAGCATCATGGGTATCTGCAAGGTGTTGGATTTTTTTAAGCCTTCTTTGTCCACCAGATGTTCTTGAGTTCTCTTGTCCTTCTTTGGACCTCAGCTTTTGCACTGGCGTAGATCTTTTTCTTAGCAGCACAGTTGACCTCTCTCTGCTATGATTGGAAGGCTTTCCTTTTCTTGTAAATTAGCTGTTGGATCTCGTCATTTTTGTCAAACCAATCTTGATGTTTCTTGGTTTGATATCCAATAGTTTCTTCACAGGCTGTGATGATGGAGGTCTTCAGTTTGTTTCAATGTTCCTCAACATTTTTGGGGTGTTCTATGGGTAGATGGTCCTTGAGTGCTGTTTGGAGAAGGGTTCATTTGGAGAGCTCCTGAAGGGCTTGGGTGTTTACTTTGTGCCTTGTCTTTCTTCCTTGGAGTCTCTGCTTGGGAGTGATCTTGATGGCCGTCATGGATCTGTCCAGCAGTCATCAGCACCTGTCATGGCTCTTGTGAGAAGCACATCATGGCGGTCTCTGGCATGTGTGATTATGTAGTCTTAAGAGGTGCCAATGCTTTGACCGGGGGTGCTTCCATGATGTCTTGAACTTGTTTTTCTGGTGGAAGAGCGTGTCGGTGGTGACACGGTTCTATTCCGCACATTTGGTGAGAAGCAGGATGCCATTCGAGTTGCTGTTTCCAACCCCGCATTTTCCTATGGTTCCTGGCCACAGGTCGAAATCTCACCCAACTCTTGCATTAAAATCCCCCATTAGTATGATTTTGTCCTCCTTAGGTATCTCTGATAGGACAGTGTCCAGCTGACAGTAAAAAAAATTCCTTGATGTCTTCATCAGCATCTAGTGTTGGTGCATAGAGTCATTCATTGATGCCAGTGGGTTCTTTGATCAGATGCTTCACCAGATCATTTCTGATAGCAAAGCCAACTCCATGCATTCTTTGGTCTTCTTCAGGCAGTCCCTTCCATCAGTGTCCATACGTTCCATGTTCCGAGGTTCATTTTTCTTTTTTGGCTGCAGGGTGTTGACCCCTTTGGACGCAGCAGTCCAGTCAGGGATAAAAGAGGCAGACTATGTTTAGGGAACCTTTTCTAGCCTCTTCCCCATGTGGGGTGAGAAGAGTGCATCCTAAAAAGGGCTGCTCAGTCATGGCTACAGCTGCCGAATTACTCAACTGCCTTGGTCCTTGAGGTAGAATGACTGAGTTTCATATCCACCACCCATGGGCCAGTCTGTAACTAGGGGCTTCCAGATTTCACAGTCCTGCCCCCATCGCCACTTGCTGATTGCCATGGGACTTTCATTGGTTTGTTTTTATTTTTCTTGGAAGACACCTGTGTGTGAGGTTTTTTTTATGTGTGGAGGTCAACACACAGTCTTCACAGAGTGAGGTCCCACAGTGGTATGGTTAACATGACGACCGTGGCTTCTCAATCTGTTGCAGCCTTCTTACACATTGACACCCATTGTAACATGTATTTATTTATTTATTTATTTATTTATTTATGTACCATGTTATCCTCTGCTTGCTTCGCTGTTGAGGTCTTTGGATCTTTGGACTGTGCTTGGTCTGGAACATCTGCTGCAGCCACTCTTGGGAGTGCACGACTCCAGTCGTTGTGCCTGCAGCCTCATTGGAACATGCAAGCCCATTCATCACAACAAGTTGACAGTACATCGAGGGGGATTACAATATAATGGCATTGAAGGCTACAGTTCCTTACTCACCTAGATAAGAAGAAATCTCATTGACTTAAATAGGATTAGAATGTATCATATCTTGACTGAGCTTGGATGCTACACTGGTTAGTTGTCAGAAGATTTTAGACACACATACGTATAGAGCTATGCATAGGAATATACTGTTAAACCACAAGACATCTGGATTAGACCCAAGCCATATTTGCTCCAGCACCTTGTTGCTAGAGTAGTCAGCCATATACCGCTGGGAAACACACAAACATCTGTAAGATTCTCTTCTTAATCCTGTATCACATAGGCTGGTTTTGAGAGGTATACTGCATCTGGCATTGGGGGTAATATGAAGCCATCATGAGTAGTAGCTATTTATAGTTTTAAACTAGTATTATATAAGAGAGGGATATAGTACCTTAATTAACACGATGGTAATTAAGAGAATCATGTTTTTATCCAAAATAAGAGATGAACCTTGTTTACACTTTTACACCTATGGTTTGGTGCCATGCTGTACAAAAGAAGTAGTCAGCCTGCACTTGAATATACATATATCTTTTGAGGTAAGGTAACTCTTGGCCACATTTTACAAAACCTTATACAGAAAGACAAGAAGTTGGAAAACAAGAAATACATTACTTTTCCATTAAGCAAAACTTTGCTAGAAGTTAAACTCATTTCCACCACAGCAAAGAAATATGATAGAACAAAAAACCCAATTTTGCCTTTCATAAAATATGTATCACCTTATGTGCAATCCTAATATAGTTTGAAATGACCATTTTGAAGAATTCCTTTTTTTTTAGTTTTAGAGCCTTGCTGGAATATTTGTCTTTGTAAACTCATGCATACCACCTGTTCTTGTAAATCATTTTTATCCCATTTTAATTTGATAAAAAATTACAGTACTGACAGGGTGTATATTACTTAGTGGAATAGCACAGAAAGAACTGTGATTGGATGCCCTGAATTATGGGTATCTATGCAAATCAGTTACATAAGATTTGAACAATTTACCTGTCTTACGTTGAATGCAACTCATCCAATATTGTAGTTTATTTCTTTTTCTTTGTTTTTCTACTTATTGTTGTTGTTATGTTTACAATCAGTCCTCAAGCTTTTTTGCGGTTGCGGACACTTGCTGACTTTCCCCCCCTTTCCTCGCTTGCTCACGTCCTCAGGTTGGTGCAGTGGATGGGTGCCAGACAGACAGAATTTGGGTGCCAGACAGAGGAGATTGTTCCTCCCAGGCCTTTTTTCCTGCTAGACTTGCCTTTCTTTTTCCTTCCTGCAGGGCTAGGGTTACAATAGAAAGGTGGTAGCCCCACAAGGCAGCCCCATCTATCTTCCCCTACCCTGTGATTGAGGCCAGAACCCACTGGTATTTGTGCCTTATCCCCACATGGTGCTTTGTTTTCACCTAAATGGTTCTTCTTGTCATAAACATATCTGCTCTATCAGTAGCTTAATCCAGAAAAAGCATCAGTGATCAGTAAGCCTGGCCAATGTCAAAAGTGCAGTGTCGGGGTGATAGATTCCTCTCAGTAACTCAGTGAACCATGCATTCCTCTCAGTCACTCAGTGAAACATGCAGACAAGTACCTCAATCTTAAAAACAGCTACTCCATTGTTCTACAGGGAACTACAGACCACACTAAGAGATCATCAACATTGAAGTGGGACATACAGGAAGAAACCATGATGTGCATATTTTTCATTGCTCAGCAATCTATCAAGCAATGCAAGAAAGAGCATTTGAGCCAGGGAATCCAGACATAGAAATCAATGGAGTACAAATACCACTATTAATTTGGGGAGATTGAGCATATCCTCTAATGAAGGGGCTCATGTAGCACTATGGAAGAAATCTTGACAACAGAAAACAAACATAAAATTTTTCTCTGAACAGATCTAGAAATGTTGCAGAAACAGCATTTGGACGTCTAAAATCTAGATGGGGGTGTTTCTCTTCCCGCTTGACCAAGGCAGAGGAAAATTGTGTTCCAGTTGTCTCCGCAAGTGTGGTGCAAGTGAGGTGTGTCTTCACCTCAAGTCCTGGCAGGCAGGGAGCTTGTGTTGGGAATGTATGCTGGAATAGTCAGGGAGGGTGTAAAAGTCTGTTCAGCATTAGCAGGACTGCTTATGGGAGAATACTAAACTCCTGGCCTCAACAAATATCTGTGCCTATTACCATTTGTAAGTTTATACTACATGGAGTTTAATGTTGCTTTGAAATAAAGGAGGACTTCTTATTTCCCCATCTTGTTTGTTAAATAAAAAAAAAAAGTCCCAATGTCAGAAATGTCAAATCATTGGAAGTAAAGCCAGAATATCTACAACTCAGGTCCAAGACCAGAAATGCAAAGTGCAAACAACAAACAGAAACACACGAGCCAACCAAAATACAAAGTCAACAAGCTGAAATCAGAAGTTCTTGGAAGTCAAGTCAGAATAAAAACTTAGTTGGGTCTGAAAACAGAGGCACTATAGAAACAAATGGGCACTGGAAGTGAGCCAGAGAACAGGCATCCACAACGAGTGAGTCTCAGCACTGAGTTAATATATATCTCAAGGTCTCAACTGTTGCCTATTTAATTAGCATTTATTGGACAACCTAAGAGACCTACAAAGCCTTTGTAACCTTGGATCTAAAGGTGCAGGTATGTTTAACCTTTCTGGAGCTTGCTGAGACATGCTTGCTTCAACTTAACCTACTGGGGCTTACACAGACTGCTATGAGATGTTTGGGACACATCTTCAGCAGTGTCTGAGCTAGGCATGACATACTGCTGTGAGTTGAACATCTCCATCTTCTCTGCCTGTCCTTCTAGCAACTCTTCCTCCTTGCTATCCTAGGTGGACGGTACAACCTCTCTTTGGTTTTTCTTGTCCAGGTGGTGGAGCTCAGCAAAGGGGACTGGACCAGGCTGTCCTCACCTGCTTCACCCCACTTTCCCTTTCCACCCCCATCTGCCAATGAACAATGAGCAGTGTCTCTTTCTGGCATGTCATCTTCTGAATGTGACCCAACGGAATGATCGGAGGCTTGCAGCAGCCAGATGATCCCAAATAAATCCATAGTGAAAAGTGAAAAGAAAATGTTACTAGCCTGAAAATTTTATCAGTGTAAATAATTGAGCTTAGACAAATTTAGTATTGAAATAAATGTGCACTCTACACAAAAACAACCTAAAATAGAAATCTGATGAATTTGTTTGACAGGTGTCTCAAGTAATTTGTATATTGGGTTAAAACCTTATATTATCCATTGTTTTGATCATATTACTGTACTTAGTTAAACTTAGTTTGTTTTCTTTGTGATCAAACCTCTAGATTTGTAAAAGGGTTTGGAGTAAATCTACATTGTAGAAATATTTACAATACTTTGCCATGCCTCAATACTATGGAATCCTAGGAGTTGTTGTTTGGTGAGGTACCAGCACTCTTTGACAGAAAACGCTAAAAACCATGTAAAACTACAATTCTCACGACTCCATAGCATTGAAGTATGGCAGTAAAAGTAGTATTGAACTGCATTCATACAGTGTAGATGTACTCTTGGTTTCATGGTGATCAAGCACACAGGAACAAATATTTTTGATTTTATTGTAGCCATTTTGTTCATTTAGTTTTTTGTTTGTACATTTGTAGGTAGATTTTGAATTAATTTGTTCTAAATGAAAATTAATTTAAAAAAATTATAATGCAGCCATGTACACATTTTGCCTTATAGGTCTGTTCACTAATGGTTTAGATTCCCTTCTTTTCAGTTACAGTATATTTCAGCAATTATACATTTTTGGTCAGTGGCTTTTCCTTGAGTATTTGGTTAGCATGTATGAAGGGGTGCATGTGTAATGAATATGAAAATAAAGTATTTCTTTTTAGCTAAGAGAGACATAACCAGAATAGTCAATCTCTTTATTTATTTGAACTTTTCTCCTTTGTGAAGTCCCTTTGGTGGTTTAAATTGGCATAAAAATTCAAATCTGATTGCCTGTGGAAATTAAACTTGAAGGAATGGCTAGATTCTCTACAGGAGACCCTTGATAATAAATGTGAACAGTTGGATTCAGCTTTGAGGACTGAATTGCACATGTAAGACCCAGAAATTAGCAGATAATGTCTAGTCTAAGATGATGGAGATATATTTAAAATAGTTTTTTTATGTCAGGATTTATTTGTGGCACATATAAAGACTTTAACCATAAATGTCTTTTACAATCTATATGATAATGTAGTGGATTGGATAGAAATACAGCTAGAATGAATGGAGGTTTAACATGTAATGCTTGCATGCACTTTTTTGAGTTATTAAGACTGTATTAAGCAATGACTTCCAGCTTTGGTGTTCTGGGAGAAATGAGATGTAGAATTCCCTCATATCTGTTTGGGAACATGAAAAATTAGTAGGCCAATGCGTTCACTCGTCCCACAGATTTGGTGCAGCATTTTATAGTGTGTTTTCAACAACACAAAGAACTAAACCAATTTGCTTCCCATACTCTTTAAAAAAATATTTTTATTGTTTTATCATTATCAACACAATATTATACAATTTCTATTTACAGCAGATTCATGTTATTCATTTCTAGGTACAATACTTCAATCTTTAGCATCTGCCATTATGTTTTTCTTATACATTTTGTATCCCTCACCGCTGTGCTCCCCCCCCCTCCCAAGCCATTGCTTTTACATATCATTCGTCCAAAATTTCATTTCGACTTGTGGAGGTAACCTTCCTTCTTCCTTTTCTAATCCTTTTTCAATAAATTTTCTCCATACCTCATAAAAATCCCTTTGTTTCCATATACCTCTTTTTACTTTTAATATACATGTTAACTTGTCATTTATTGCCAGTTTCCATACTTCCTTGTACCATTCCTCTATTTGTATATTTATTTTCTTTTTCCAATTCCTTGCTATAAGCAGTCTTGCTATTGTTAATAGGTTTGTTATCGCATCTTTATCCTTTTTTTCCAATTGTATACTATTATATAATGATAATAAAGCTATACTAGGACTTCTTTCTATTTTAATATTCATTATATCTTCTATTTCTTTAAATACTTTTGCCCAAAATTTGCTTACATATTTACATTGCCACCACATATGTATGTATGTTCCTGTTTTTTGGCATCCTCTCCAACAGTTTTTCGAGTAGTTTTTATTTATATTTGCCATTCTTACTGGTGTAAGGTACCATTTCCATATTAATTTATAATAATTTTCTTTAATCCTTATTGATAAATTTTTTAAGATGTCTTTGTCTCCACAATTGTTGCCACTCTGTTTCCTTTATTTTTATCCCTAAGTCTTCTTCCCAGACCTCCTTAAGGGTGTTATTTTTGTTTTTCCTTCCTTTATTTCAATTATTATCTTATATATTTTACTAGTTATTCCTTTCAAGTTTTCGTGCTCTTCTACATCCCTCCCATTTTGTATTATTTGTTCAAATTGGTTAACCTTACTTCCTTTTTTATTGTTTTTAAGCCAATTTTTAAACCATTGTTCTAATTGTATACAATGGAACCATGTCAATTTTATTTCTCTAAATTCTTCCATAATCATTTCCTTCTTCGTTCCTACTTTTATCCAATCCCCCATTTTATCTTTTAAAAATTCCCTTAACTTTTTACCCATTATTTGTTTTAAATTCTTTGGAAATTTCTTTTCCATTACAATTGGGGTTATTACTGATCCATCCGTTATTAACATTCTCCTGTATTTATTCCATACTTCTAATATATTACTCAACATTGGATTTCTAATTTCCCTAATTTCTTTCCTCGTGAATTGTTTAAAAAATATATTCCATATTTCTTCTTCCACTTTTCCTGAGTAATTTCTTAGCCATTCTACCCCATCTTTTTAAATCATTCCTTCTATAACCAGTCTCAATCTACTCGCTTCATAATATTTTTTAATGTTAGGGAGTGCTAAACCTCCTTCTTTTTGCGATTTATACCATAACTGTTTGTTTAGTCTATTTCTTTTTGCTTCCCATACTCTTACCTGTGTTTGCGGGTTTTAAATTCCTTTCTCATAAGAATAGCTGAGCATTGACAAACCGTGACCTTTTGGTTTTTGTCCATTGCATAAAAAGTCCTTATCATTCAGATTTTGTAATTCACATAATCTTTGTAGTGCAAAGATTTTAATCCTCCAGAAACATTTATATTACATTACATATAGTCCTGAAATATATGTCACTAGCGCTTTCAGAAGTAAAGGAATCTTCTAAATTCCTGCTTCATGCCATGTTACAGATGTGTTTGTGATAATTTCTGGCAATTTTCTTTGCTAAATGTTTCACCTGATTTTTAAAAATCTACCTATTAAAAAATTACTTGTGTTTACACTATTAAAATAAAGGCTCAAGTTTAGCAAGAAATAACTACAAAAACAACCGTTAAGGTTACATAGCATTGCTGATGGGAACTTTGGATGCTGCCACTACCAGAGACAGAACCCAAAAGATTTTTCAGTGGGTTAATAATAATCAAGAACTGCACACATTATAAATTGTCAAAAATGTAACACAGAGAGGAATGGAAAATGCATTAACTTTCATCTGAAAGAGAGGCCTCTCTTCACTCATCATATCTAGTTTTCCCTTTGGGCAGAAATGAAAATGCATCTGTCAATACAGAGATGAGAGTCACAGTGACACCAGCAAGAACTAAACCAATTTGCTTCCCATCCCCTTACCTGTGTTTGTGGGTTTTAAATTCCTTTCTCACAGGAATAGCTGAGCATTGATAAACCGTGACCCTTTGTTTTTTGTCCATTGCATAAAAAGTCCTTATCATTCAGATTTTGTAATTCACATAATTTTTGTAGTGCAAATTGGTGGGTACGGTGTTTACAAATGAATAGCAAACTTGGAAATTCAACAGAATTCCAGTGATGATAGTAACTTAGCTGGACTTAAATATTATGTAACAGGATATGTTCATCCTGCTGCTGATATGTTAGATCTCTCAATTCTGCACCTTTGCAAGCAAGCATGTATTGGGATAAGCTTTTTGATTGCTCAGTAGAAAGGCTTCTAAAGCCCACTCCTACAAAAAGGCAATGTGGCCACAGACAAAGAGATATAAAAACATAAGAGGAATGTGAGTTTCTCTTTCCAATATCTGTTTTCTGTCTCTGCATTGACTGACTGAACCCACTGCCCTTTTCAGAATGCCTCTGGCTAAGAAGAAGAAAGGCCTGCTATTCATGATGAAAAGCTCTTTGGACTCGGTCTCCTTTGCCAATGCCTCATCAAGGCTGTCCAGATCTAGTACGCTTGGTCTCAGTTAATATATCAACTTTGACCTTTGTGATGGAGAAGGGGAGCTAGGGGATGCATTAAACCATTTTAAAAGGTACCCCTGGATGAGATCTCCCATTAAAGAAAGAGATAGTTTTGTTTGCAGTTATTTCACCATACTTCACATTCCTGGCAGAATTATGAAATTTGCTGGGGACATGTTCGTGGCTTTGTGATCTAGTCAGGAGATGCCATTTTGAGGCCTGAAATGTAATGCACCAAATATATATTGATGGGATGCAGTGGCTGCAGCTTAGGGGTAGAGCATGTTCTTTCAAGTATTAGAAGTTCTGAGTTCATTCAATGGCATATCCATTTGAGTATACTCACATTGCAAGTGTTGGGAAGTACCTTAAATCTTCATTGTTGGGGCCTGCTCTCACTTTATCTTGTCTTCTCCCCCCCCCCCTCTCTCTGACACATACACACATCTCTACCTACCTTGCAAGATTGTTTAGAAGATAAAATGGAGGGAATAGGAAGAGCACATCAGAATAATTATTTATTTATTTATTTAAATTATTTATAACCCACCTTTCTCCACCCCCCAAGGGGGACTCAGGGCGGCTAACAACAGGCAGTGATACATATACAATCATTAAAACAACCAACTGCACCATAAAAAATACATTAAACAGATTAAAACCCAATTACAAATACACATAGTTAAAATCCACAAATCCACAACGTTCAAGTTCCATAGTCTCAAATCTGTCCAAAGCCAGTCACAGTCCGTTTTCAACACTGTCATTGTTTTATTGTCCATCTGCTTCCAATATCTAACCAAACGCCTGGTCTCATAGCCATGTCTTCAACTTTTTCCTAAAGGAAAGGAGGGAAGAGGTTGACCTAATTTCGCTGGGGAGCAAGTTCCACAGGCGAGGGTCCACCACCGAGAAGGCCCTGTCCCTCGTTCCCACCAAACGTGTTTATGATGAAGGTGGGACCAAGAGCAGGGCCTCCCCTGAGGATCATAAATTTCGAGGTGGGACATAAGGGGAGATATGTTCGGACAAGTAAGCTGGCCCAGAACTGTTTAGGGCTTTAAAGGTCAAAATAAGAAAAACTATAGGACAAGAGTGAGACAGAAGCTGAAACAAATGAAATGAGTTTGTCATCAAGCTTCCACTCAAACCTATAGGTCTTCAAGCATAGGCTAATTTTAATCTTCACCACTTATGAAAATACCCCCTTTGACAAGTGGCACAGATTCACCCTCAACATGTTTTTATCGCATAATCCTCCTTTCCTTGTGAGAAAACACACCAATTTCTCATTATTCCTCCTCACCCAACATGGGTCAGGGGAGGAGACAAAATGCCCAGCTGTTAACTGTGGTGTGCATGGGGGAGAATTACATTGTGAAGCCTTTTAGCTGTTCTGTCAAATGCCACGCAGAAAACATACTTTCTGCAGTTATCCCCAAGGCTAACTATCCCCACAGATACCAAAAAGCTGGCAGTTAGATAGAGAAAACAACTTTTTGAGGTATAAAGGCAGTACTTTAATCAGCAAACAACTATTATCTGGAATTAATTTACTAGGAAAATGTCACTGCTGTCTGTGGTATCCAGACATTTATAGCAACTTTGTCCTTTTTTTAAAAAAAAGCAACCAAACAAAAAAGCTAAAGGATTATACACAGAATATACACACCACTTGGCTGCTTTACAGAAACTAATAAGTGCTTTTCTGTTAATAATTTGCACAGTATTCCAAGCAGAGATCACATGCATTTAGGATTCAAAATAATTAGCAATATTGTTGCATAAAATGCAGATTAATTGCAGAAGATAGAAGTTGTAACATCTGGTCTCTGGCGATAAGAACACATCTAGCTGCTGTTTCATAAAATAGAAAAGTTCATGTGATAGAAAAGTATTTTCTTATTACATGATATTATTTCCTTCACTGGGATTAACTCTTTGCTCTGTAACCAACCTCTTATAAACAAACACCCCTTTATATCAAATCAAAAATAGCTATGACTCAGTGCATCTGTGAAGTGACAGTGCATCTTTCTCCTCCATTGTTTGCAAATATATATTTAAATCTGAATTATGTTTAAGGTACAGTAGATGATATTATTATGAAAACTACAACCATGATAGATGACTAGATGTTAAAGTTTATAAAATGTTTTCTTCTTGGACCTCATTGCACTGATGAGGTCCAACATCATCGCAGCCTTTGTGGTGAATTGGGGTGGCAGCAGGGCAATCCTGGTTTCCCAGCCACCAACTTATGCTTTCCCATCCCACGTGGGAAAACATTGGCACTCTGTTGAGGCCCCATTGATCCTAATGGAACACAGGGTGGCTTCTATGTTGGCCCACGGCTCCCCATCAGAAGTTGCCCTATGTTGTATGATGGGTGGTGTGGGGCTCACAGGGCAGCAGCATCCTAGGACTCCTCTTCCATTTCATGTGATAAGGTGGAAAGTCTTCTAAAATGAAACCAAGTGTATTTTGATGATAAACTCACCCCATTATTTACAAGAGCTTACATCCAACTGTTAGTCCCAACCCAAGTAGTTCAGTGAATCTATGGGAGTGTGGCAAACAAAACTTATTTGTGTTTCTTTAAATAAAACTTATTCAAGGGCATGGTAGGTGGATAATCATATGAACGATTAAGCATAGTACTACATTCCAATAACTTCCTCCACCATTAATATGATTATTCACCCACTATCTTAGGCAGTATCTTTTCTATTGATACTTGTACAGTCTGCTCAAAAAAGTATTCTACATAAGGTATGACCAAAGCAGAATAGAGTGGGACTATAACATCATTTGATCTAGAACAGACATAGGCAAACTTCGGCCTTCCAGGTGTTTTGGACTTCTACTCCCACAATTCCTAACAGCCTACCAGCTAGATAATACACTCCTATGGATGCAGTCTAAAATCACATTGGATTTTTAGTTGTTGAATCACACTGTTGACTCACGTTCAATTTGTGATCTACAAGAACCTCTAGATCCCGTTCACATGTGTTGTTGTTGTCATTATTGTGTGTCTTCAGATTGTTTCTAAAATGACCCAATCACAGAGTTTTCTGAGGCTAGGGCTATGTAACTTGTCCTGGGTCACCTAGCAAGTTTTGTTGGTCAAACAAAGATTCAAACCGTGGTCTCCAGAGTCCTTGTCCAATATTTAAGCACTGCGCTACACTGGCTCTATTTTACAACATACCACTAAGCCTTTCTCTATCTTTAGAGTTGAATGTGGATTTTGAGGATATATAGTACATTGTATATATGTGCTATATGTCCTCGTCCTCCCCCCCAAGATTATGGCAACCAGACTGATTGCTAACTGGCAAGTAGAGGGAGAAAATGTGGAGATGGTGATTACTGCAGACGCAAACTGCAGCCAGGAAATCAGTTGACGTTTACTTCTTGGGAGGAGAGCAATGACCAATCTTGATAAAATAGTAAAGAGTAGAGGCATCACACTGGCAATGAAGATCCACACAGTTGAAGCAATGTTATTCCCTGTAGTAACCTATGGATGTGAGAGCTGGACCATAAGGAAGGCTGAGCGAAGGAAAATAGAAGCTTTTGAGGAGGAAAGTCCAGAGAGTGTCTTGGATCGCAAGAAGATCAAACCAGTCCATACACCAGGAAATAATGCCCAGCTACGCATTGAAGGGAAGGATATTAGAGGCAAAGATGAAGTACTTTGGATACATAATGAGAAGACAGGAAAGCTTGGAGAAGATCATGATGCTGGGAAAAATGGAAGGAAAAAGGAAGAGGGGCCAACCAAGGACAAGATGGATGGTATCCGTGAAGTGACTGGCTTGTCCTTGAAGGAGCTGGGGTGGCCACAGTTGACAGGGAGCTCTGGCATGGGCTGGTCCATGAGGTCATTAAGAGTTGGAAGCGACTGAACAAATAAACGACAACAAGCAAATAGCACATTGTATAAATGTTATTTTTAAAATCCCATTCCCAGAGCAAAATACAGTTGGTCATCTGATCAGAATGGTTAACAAATGCTTAAATAGGCTCTACTGATTCAGTGAAACTACTGTGTTCGACAGTAGCAGTTGCGTGTAGGCTTCTGTGTTTATCCTGATCTGTATGCAAATATTTCACTTCCTATTAGTTGTTATGAGCATATTTGAAAAAATTCTTAGTTCTTAGCAAAATTCTTACACTAAATAGCCTCTGGCCTGATTGAGTATCAAAACAAATGTTAGCCCATTAGTCTGGAGAATCTGTAAAAAAATCAGGAGGGATATAAGGTTTAAGAGTCCTGTGTTGACAATTCCCTCCAGGAGCAACAGGATTATTTTGGTATCTAATCCTTCACTAACTTTCAGTTAATGAAAGCTCTTGTGCCTCTTACAGGACAGGATTTTAAAGAATAAGTCCAGTTCTGCTTGAGCAGATGCATTTGTACATTGCTGTGCTATACTGATGAAAAGTAACACGAAGGAATGGCAACAATGTATATTCTTCAATTTAAAACTACAATGTGGAACATACATTTTTTTTAAAAAAAAATGAAGTTAGGGCTGGGTGGATTAGGCTATTTCTAGCCTATGTGACTTACTTGTATCTTTATTCACAAGTTTATTTTGTTCCTTTTAAAAACATTAATTTGCAATTTTGAAAACCTGCATAAAATTACCATTATTTTAGATTTTGTTTTTCAACAAATGTACATTTTCAGGCAAACTGCCAAGTATTCAGCTATATGTATAACTTTGAGGGATGAGAGCCACCCTTTGGATCAATTTTGTAAATGTCAGGCAAAACACACTCCATGTGTTCCTTTAGTTCTTGAACCTTGCCTTATTTCTTTGGATGTTGGATCTATAGGCATATCTGGATTATAAAAAATATTCAGATGGAAGAAAAGAAACAAGACATATGTATCTATTCTGTCCCCCATGCTATTCAACATCTACATGAAACAGCTGGGAGAGGTCATCGTGAGTTTTGGAGTACGGTGCCATCTCTACGCAGATGACACCCAACTGCACTGCTCTTTTCCACCAGATTTCAAGGAAGCCCCTCGGATACTGGACTAGTGCCTGGCCGCTGTGACGGTCTGGATGAGGAGGAACAAGCTGAGGATCAATCCTAATAAGACAGAGGTCCTCCAGGTCAGTCACCTGTCTGATTGGGGTATTGGGTAGCAACCTGTGCTGGACGGGGTTGCACTCCCCCAGAAGTCACAGGTCTGCAGTTTGGGGGTCCTCCTGGATTCAGCACTGACACTTGATGCACAGGTGTCAGCGGTGGCTGGAAGGGCCTTTGCACAACTAAAACCCGTGCGCCAACTGCGACCTTACCTCGTGAAGTCTGAGTTGACCATGCTGGTCCATGCCTTAGTTACCTCTAGACTGGATTACTGCAATGCACTCTACGTGGGACTACCCTTGAAAACGGCCCGGAAACTTCAACTTGTTCAATGTTCGGCAGCCAGACTAATAACTGGGGCGAGCTACAGGGAGTGGTCTACCCCCCTGTTTAAGGAGCTTCACTGGCTGCCATTTATTTTCCGGTCCCAACTTCAAGGTGCAGGTGAATACTTACATAGCCCTAAACGGTTTGGGACCCGCCTACCTTTGTGACCATATCTCTCTCCATGAACCAGCCCGAACCCTTTGATCTTTGTGTGAGGCCCTCTTTTCGCTACTGCCACTCTCACAGACTCGTCTTATGGGCACAAGGGAGAGAGCCTTCTCTTCTGTGCGCCCCCGATTCTGGAATGCAAAGCCCCCACCTTGGAAACCTTTAAAATGCACCATAAAACCTGGCTTTCCATTACGCCTTTGGAGAGTAGCCACTTAACCTTATATCATTGCTCCCCTCAACGCTCCTGTCTCTGCTGTACACCCCCCCCTTATATGAAGGCCTCCTACAAACCATGTTCTACACGAGCTTCCCTTTGCAAAGAATCACACTCTTGAGTTTTTAACATTTTATCCTGTACATGTGGCCCACTGCGTTGTTTGTGATTTTAGATATTACATTTTGTCACACCACAGGGACTTCAGGCATCACTTTTGCTTGGGTCTGCATTAAGCCATCAAGGCTGTAAAACAGTTAACCAGTCAGTTTGATGCTCTCCAGGCCCCAACAGGGCCTCTTTGCATTCTCGTGTGAAACTGACACGGAATGCGCAGATAGCTTTCCCCAAGGTTACCTAAACTTAGCCTCCCTGCTGCAAGGCGCTTCGGAGAGGCCATAAAGTACTTCCTACAGAACATCTGCGCCCCGGTAATTGGCAGTGCATTCCGATGGACCTTAGGTAACAATAAACATATAATTTCTTATCAATCATTGGGCTAGATGTTCGACGCACCGGAACTGGTCAGCAAACCCTATATCTGTGGTCCCCTCACAATAGGGATCATCTCGGATCAACTTTTGCTAAGGAAAGATGCTACTCTGAAGCACTGGCCGTGACCGGCCTGCCTTAAGCTACACCTGCCCTTTCCAACGGGCTGCCTTGGTTTGCTGAACTCTGTGTGCGTCCTGCCCAAGCTGTGTTCCTGAAAAGACTCTGTTGCTTGAACTTCCTTGCTTTCCAAGTTGCCCGTTTGCGGAATCGGAGGGAATCTACTTAGAGACTCTACCTGTGCATCCGGCTTGGAATCCCCGCCGCAGGACTATACTTACCTGCTTTTCCTGGTTGCTGCTACTTTAAGGCTTTGTACTAGCCTTCACGCTTTCCTTATTTCCTGCACAATAAAACCTTGTTGTACCTCAGAGCTGTGTGGTTTGTTCAGGGAGGTCAAGTGAGCCAAGGCCCTAGGAGGCGACACATTTGTATATTGCTTTTTTATTTATAAGTCTGTATTTTGCTGTATTGTTGTTGATGTTTTGATTTTTGTTTTATTGTAATTCATTGTTTGGACTTGACCTCATGTAAGCCGCCCTGAGTCCCCATTGGGGAGATGGTGATGGGGTATAAATAAAGTTTATTATTATTTATTATTATGTAGGTTCATTTTTCCCCTATATTCTCAATGGATTCTCACCTTTGTGTACTTAGCAAATTCATGCTTAAACCAAAGAAAGAAAGAGGAAGGAAGGAAGGAAATCTAAGCCTTGGGTATTGCGTCAGCTCCCCTTGGTGGTCAGAGTTTGCCTCTGTTCATCTATATGTGTGTATGTGGAAACGGCAGGGATTGTCTACTAAGTATGTGTACCTGTTATCCACTCTGAGTCCCCTTCAGGGTGAGAAGAGCGGAATATAAATAAATAAAGTGTATTATTGCTTTGAAACCATGTTGATTTGAAGCAACAATGCACTGTAAAAAGTGTAATGTTATTAATACCTTAACAACTTCCTACAGCATATGGCAACTTTCCAAGATGGATTTAAATAATTGTCAGAAAGAGGTTTAATTGCTATCATTATACTAGCTAAGTATCACATCGGCAAGTTTAAATTTTAGCCCCTCTCCCCAAATGAGGCACATATCAGATCTCATATGTGGGGGTAACATGACAAACATAACAGTTTTTGTAGCCATTATGATCTAAATTACTGCTTCTTAAACTGTGGGTTCTGAACCCAAATGGGGTCACCTTGGTCCCAATATTGGGATCCTGAAAACATTGGCAAAAATAAAAGTTTTCTGAACGTCACCTAGCGGCTGTTGTAGGCATTTACACAAACTGGATTCTGCAAAAGATGTTTCAGCTGTACTTCATAAAAAGAAAAATCAGCCTGTTTAGCAAGCCTTGGAAATACGGATTTGTAAACAGTAAATGTTTGATTTCATACCTATTTTATATACCAATATACTCAGACTCACATTAAAATGTCTCGAGCCAAAAGGGGTCTTGAATGGAAAAGTTCAAGAAACCTTGATGTACGTGACCCTGAGCATGCTAATTGGCATGAAGTTTGCTTGAAAGTTGTTCTTCTTGTGGAGAACTCTAAAAGGTTTTGAACATATCTGGTTGAATTAATGGAGTGTGTTCTTCTTTTATTTAATTTTACTAAATTTACATAAGTGAATAGGAGTACAGTTTGGTTTTATTTAATTTAGCTTTATAGCTGTAGTCTTAATTTACAGCTCGATTCCTACCCATGACAAGCAACATGGATACTGTAATATACCTACAAGTTTTCATAATTTTTCATCCAGAAAATTATATTCCTTATTAAATGCAATGCACACAACACACTGTGTTTTATATGTACTCTTTATTCTCGGTTGCTGGGATGTTTATGTGCTGTATTCACCATTTGTCATATACATAGAGGTAAACAAATCTTTTGGGTTTACAGCACAATGAACCATTTTGTACTTCAAAGTTTTGCACAGACGGTCTCAAGTGTTTTTACTTGTTTAACTGGGCTACTTTCAGTCTGTTGCCATGCGTTTTGTCATAATTTCAGTATATTCCTGGAACTGGGAGTAGTGCCCGCCTCCAGCACCACAGTAATTACACAACTGCCATACAAATACATTTTTTCTTGGCATTTAAGTTTGTATTTGCACGCTGATGTCTTTGTTCTTCTGTTTCAATATGTGATTGAAACCGAATTCTAAATTGAAGGGGTTTTTTTGATGTAGGGAATTGATTTCACTGGAATTATATTTTATTTAAGAGCCAATGTGGTGTTGTGATATTAGTGCTGAACTAGGACTCAAAGAGACCAAGCTTTGAATCACTGCTTAAGCCATGGGAACACATTGGCCGACCTTGGGCAAGTCACACTCTTTCAGCCCAATGACCTCTTCACACAGGGCTAAAATCAGCAGCATGTGCCAATTTAGTCCAGGTCATCCACAGAGTCCTCCGGCTCCCTTCAGACAATGCCAGCAGGACTCCATGGGTGAAGGAGGGCATCGATGGCACACGCCACTGCAACAGCAACATTGGAAGCTTCTTGTGTTGCCAATGGAATCCATGGGGGAAGCTGCACACTCCACACTTCCTCCCATGGGATCACTCTTTCTTCAAGCCAGGTGACATGGCGTGTGGGGCACTGGATTCCCCACACCCCAGGATGATGTGAGATTATGTGGGACGACTCTGGTGGCCATGTGACAAGGTCATTAGTCAATGGCAAAACCCCATGCCACCCCAAATCTTGCCAAAATGACTGTGGGTTATTTTTTTCCTTAGGTCACCATAAATTGGAAATGACTTGAAGGCTTACAAAACAATACTTTACTACCTATATAGAAAATAGGAATCAAACTTTCTACCAAAGCTGAGAAGTATACACTGCTATTTCAGCTAATACCTGTAACCACCCACCACAGATACTTGTGAATGAAACGTGGAATGCTTAGAGTGAAGAAAAAACTTTTCTTTTATTACTATAAGTATATTTAAACTTCATCCAGAGATATAGAACTCAGGAACTAGCTAGTGTATTGCTGACACAAAAGCCATGCTTATTTATTTATTATTTATTTATTATTCGTTTTTATATACCACTCCATTCCCTTAGGCTTGGGGTGGTTTACATGGATAAAAACAAAGCAATAACAGTAAAACAATTTTAACACTATACATTAAAACACTATACACTACAAAACAGCTGTTCCAATTTTCATAATACAGTCAAGTAGGACCATTGATGTTAAACGCCTGCCGGAACAATGTTGTTTTACAGGCTCTTCTAATGCAGATATTTCTGTAAGAGCCCGGGTGCTATCTGGCAGGGTGTTCCACAGTGTTGGAGCTACAATAGAGAACTCTCTTTGCTTCATAGAGGACAGCTGGTAGGTTTTGACCAAAGGGATCTTTAATAGGTTTTGATCTCCAGACCGTAGTGATCTCTGGGGAGTATATGGGGAAAGACGGTCCCTCAAGTACACAGGCCCCAGGTGATGTCTGGCCTTAAAGGTTAATACCAACACTTTGAACATAATCCGGTACTCTACTGGGAGCCAGTGCAGCTGCTGCAGAATAGGTGTTATATGGCATCTCGCCGGAGAACCGGCGAGCAGACGGGCTGCAGCATTCTGCACCAGCTTGAGTTTCCAGATCATGGACAAAGGAAGGCCAATGTAGAGGGCGTTACAGTAGTCTAGTCTTGAGATGACCATCACGTGGATCACCGTGGCCAGGTCACCATTTGACAGGTAGGGTGCCAGCCGTCTAGCCTGCCGCAGATGGAAAAATGCAGATCTGCTGACCATGGCGGCCTGGGCCTCCATAGTCAGCAGTGGGTCCAACTGGACCCCCAGACTCTTTACCAAGGGCAACGGGCAAAGTGCCACGCCGTCCAGGGTAGGCAGCCGGCACCCCCCTCCCATTGGGCGGCCCAACCAGAAGATTTCCGTCTTCGATGGATTCACCTTCAACTGGCAGCCATCCAGTCACGGTCTCATATGTATCATATTTGCTGCTCTGAGTCTCCTTGTGGAGAGAAAAAGTGGGGTACAAATAAACATAACCATAACAATAATAATATCCATGTTATATTAGATCCTCACAAAAGCAATGAAAGAACAATAGCTAGTATGGGGGGAAAAACAATTTGTTTTTTGTGTACCATCTGCTGTTGAGAGGAAGGAAATAATTTTCCAACACTCTTTGCAGAATCAGACCTTTTGATTTCTATGGAGCATTTGTTCTTTGTTAATCACCAAGCTGGAATCTAAGAAACACAATCTTGCACAGAATTTATAACCCCTGTTCCATTTTCTTCCCTCAAATGCTGTCCAAAGAAAAACACATGCACCTTCCTTGTACAAAGATACTGAGAGACATACCTTCTAAAACCTCCCTAATGAGTATCCTCTTTTTCTGCTGGCAGTAGTGATTTATCTACTGCCTCAGACTTCACTTAGACTAAGATAAAGAGTGGACATGAAGTGCAGGTATGTAATCTTCCTTTTATCTCTTCTTCAATATTGCAGGAATTCTACTTTAAATGTGGAGCACACCCAACCTCTGACAGTGAGACATCTGTGGCACTGAACCTCATTACAACAAATACTCGGGACATCTCATGTATAACCTGTACAGGTGTTAGGTAAGTCAGTTTGAAGAATGCCAGGCATACTTGGCTAGTCAAAAGTGCTGCATTTTTCAAGCATTTGTTTTTATTCCTCACATTCATCCTCTCTTTTCATTACTTTGATATTATGTGTGAGATTTTTATATTTTTATAGTGGAAGTAACATTATAGCTTCTGTCACTGACCATGGAATCGGTGCTAAATTAATACTTGTAATTCAATTGATTCTACTATAGTAGGTATTAATTATTGGATTGTAGAGTATTTTGTTAATTTATTTCCCAACATATTTAAAAATACCAATCAGGATGATGCAAGACCAGTGTTTCTCAATATTTGGTCCTCTATATATTTTATTCTTCCACTCCCCTTAAGTACCAGGCACTATTGCCATTGTCAAGAATTCTGGAAAATTAAGTCCCAAATATTTGGAGAATCACGTTTTGAGATCCACTCTTTTAGACATTTCTATATATGTTAGTACTTTCACGTCCAAGGCCGTAGGAGAAAAAAATGTTCATAGTCATTTAGACTATGTTTGCATACACAGGATGAGTCTCCCTTATCCAAAATGCTTGGGAACAGAGGGTTTCCAGACATTTTCTGGATTTTGGAATGCTTGTATTTGTGTGTGTGTGTGTGTGTGTGTGTGTGTGTGTGTGTGTGTGGAGAGAGAGAGAGAGAGAAAGGTTTTTTTCTGTGTCAGGAGCAACTTGAGAAACTGCAAGTTGCTTCCGGTGATAGAGAATTGGCCATCTGCAAAGACATTGCCCAGGGGACGCCTTGATGTTTTTGATGTTTTACTGTTCTCGTGGGAAGCTTCTCTCATATCCCCGCATGGGGAGCTCAAGCTGACAAAGGGAGCTCATCCATGCTCTCCCTGAATTTAAACCTCTGATCAGTTGGTCTTTAGTCCTGCTGGCACATGGTTTAACCCATTGCGCCACTGGGGGCCCTATATATATATAGTTAATGAAGGATAGACAGGAAATGGGGCTTTATACATGTCCCCAAGGGCCATCAGCACAATTTCTGGCCTTTTAGCAAAATAAATGGAAAGGAAGGGAAAATCCTCCTCACCTGCTTTTAGTCATTTTCATTCTCTCTGGGCCAGATACAGGTGGTGGTCAATGGGTTAACTCTGAGCTAACTCTCACCAATGTTTCTAGGACACCTGGCCTGCCTTGGGCCACCATTGGCCAAGTGGAAGGTGAATGTAGAAATGTCCGGAAAGTCTGCTTTTTGCAGGGGGCTTGTGTAAAGGAAGTCCTCTCCCATCCCCCTTTCCCCCTTTTCATCAGGGTGTTGTATGTCGGCCCGTTCAGCCTGTGATTGTGTCTGATGCTCATGATAGGAATGATGTTCATGATGGGATTGGGGAATGAGGGGCTGCTTGGGCCTGAGCTAAGATCAGAAGAGAAGCCTGAAGTGTTTCAGGAAAATTCACAAGGCCACATTCCTGGAAACACCTTTCTGAAAATGATGCTGAGATTGATTTGCCAAGTGCAGGAGTTAATAAGGGAGAGGATAGTGAAAACCTTGTATAGAAAGCAACATTTTAGTAAAGAGAGGCAGAGCTTTCAGAGTCTGAGGCAATCACAGGAAAAGAAAGATAACAAACCGTTACCTAACGGTAAAGTCAAGAAGAATGCTTTCCTTTCAATTTTGGGTTCTGGAAAAGGTTTATAATGATTCATGAGAGTGAGTTGCCTCATCTGAGGCAATGTTGTTATTTTATCACAGTCTTGCTTTCAAGTTCTCTGAGTTTCATGTACCAATTTTTTTTCCAAACTTAAATTTTGCCTATGGGATTTTCCTGCTGTTTTGTTTCATAGTTTAAGTGCCTTGCTTCGTGGGTTTCTATGTACTAATTGATCTTGTCTCCCTTTGAAGTTAATGGACTGTCTTTGTTGGGCCTGTGACTTCAGCAGGGATTGTGGGATTTACAGTGCAAGGGATTGTGGGATCCACAGTGCATGATGGAAATGAGCAAGAGGAAAATTTGCAAAGACAGCATTTGGGATAAGCAATTAGGGAGTGCAGTTCTCCTGAGAATCAACAGGGTAGAGATAAAGCACCTGGCCGAGAGGCCTGGGATGGAAAGAAAGAATGTGTTAATTGGCAGTTCAAGGTTTCTGCTTCCAGCCGTGGTTTCAGTTTGCCAATTAAGGGGGGAACGATGGATTTCTAGTTTCTCGATATAGCTCTGCTTGGCTTTTGAAAAGTCAGATCTTGGACAACTTTGCAATCAAGCCTCATGATTCTGGCCTCCTGTATTCCTGTTTTCAAGATTGAAGTCTAAATTTTGATTTTGCTTCCTTTGGATCATGCTAGTTATTGGACCTTGCTTCCTCTGGATTATTCTAGCTACTGGACCTTATCCCTTTGGATTTATTTAGTGACTTTGCAGCATCTATTTTGCCTTGGGTTTCCTGGACAGTACCCTTGGATTATTGATTGTTTTTATACTTTTTTCTGTATACATTTTACTGCTCATATTGAATTAACTATTTGCTTCAATAAATATCTGTTTATACCAGCTGGCATTGTGTGAGTGCATTTAAAGGGCTTCTGGAGTGCGACAGTCTTGGATTTTGGACTTTACTGTTTTTCTATTTTTTTACTGCTTTGCCTACATATATTCTACAATAAACGGCTTGCTAATTTTACCAAGCTGGTGTGGTGCTTAAGGTCAGAGGTGTTCCTGCTCCAGGGTACGACTCAGGGTTCCTTGGAAACAATTCAGCAGGTGCTGTATTTATGACTAGCCCTCTTTCACCAATGGTAGAAGTGGACGGCTAACATAATAAAGTGTGTTTTTGGAGTATTTGGTATTTTGGATTTCTGGATAAGAAAGAGTCAACCTGTAATAATGAGTCAAAATTTGTAGTTTAATGTTTCAAAAATGGTACATGCAATCCAAGGTCCTTCCACACAGGCAATTAATCTAGATGGGAATGTGGATTATAGAGATTTGGTTCGCTCCAGAGTGCCTACACTTTGTTACCAGTTAGGTTGGTAAATGAACATTAAGATATCAGATTCAGATATCATACTAAGCTACCGTTTTCTGATGTTTTTATCCACTCATACAGGAATGAAAAACAAGTGTGCTGCATATTGCCATTTACAGTAAATCTGGATAATCCACTTACTGTTGCAGTATTGTTGTTCAGTATAAACAATTGCTTGGCTGTTTGTTAAAAAAATCATGAAGCAAATGTTGTTGATGCAAAATACTATAGTTGATGTGCTGTGTTTTTCAGATGGAAATTAATGTAGCGTATTGGAAGCCTATCAAGTCACGGTATAGCAATGTGTCATGAACTCTGATTTAAAGATAATTGGCAATAAGAAAGGAAATATGAAGGATCTTGAAATTTACCCTCGACACTTAATGTTTGGACAGTACACTGAACAGGAAGAAAAGTTACACTGGCACAGTCTGTTATGTTAGGGTGCAAATTATCACAATTGCATACAGTTCAACCCCTGTACCCACAGGGGATACATTCGAAGACTCCCAGTGGATTCATGAAATCAGGGATAAAAATTAACCCTATAGTTTGACTGTACCTGGTCTGGATGCATACTATAGAACTGGAAGACCTAGAGATGCTGACAAAAACTTCCAGTGGCAGGGGAACATTTTTCATAACATGGGTAGGTGAAGCTGTAGATCGAATCCATGGATAAGCCAATCACATTGTATATGTTTATATTTGTATTTAAAAATTATTATCCACAAATTGATTACAAATCTTTTTCTTTCTTATCTTTTAGTGATGCATATGATCGAATCTAATGTTTGTAAAAACCTACCATGCCAATGCCATTCTACTAGCATTGCCCATCATCTGTATTATGGGGATGATAATATAGATGCACCCTAGTGCTTAGCTGTAAAGACATAGGTATTTGTTTGTAAATCCACTATATTCTGTCCTTTGGCCTCAAAGAGAGGCTCCAAGGTAGCTTACAATTACAAAAAAAACCACCAAATACCGATGCCACCTTTCTCCCAAAGAATGGGACTAAAGTAAGTATGCAATGAAACAAAGTACACTGAAAATGCAAAATGTATGAACATAAAAGATCAAAAAGATTACTTAAAACACACCATTAAAAGAGAACAGCATCTGGTTAAAGCTGACTTCTTCAGCAAATAAAGTAAATAGCCAAAGGGCAACATAAATGAAAAGTCTTTGCCTGCTAGTAGAAAGACAATGAGGGGCAACAGGAGGCAGCCTATGTTTCCTAGGGTAGAGAGTCTCAGAGACCAGTAGCCCCACACCCTCACGATTATTCTCTTTCATGTTCCCTCTCTAAATGTGTCTCAGTGGGTCGCAGGACTGAAAGATCTTGAAGATCTTAAAACACAAGCTTATATGTGGGAATACAATCCATCAAATATCCTGGAGCCAAATTGGGTTAGACTTCATAACCAGCAGTTTGAATTGTGCCCCAAAGCAGCAGATCAGCAGCCACTGAGGCTGCCATAACAAGGGATTTGCATATTCTCCTGTAACTAGCTTCAGTCTGCTGGCTGACTTCAGCATGTTTCCGAGGATTTCTCAGAGCCAGCCGCTCATAGAACATAGTACTTTGGTCCAGATAGTATATAATTAAGACATGTGTCACTGAAGCTAGATGAGCCATCTCAAGAAATATTTGGAGTTGAGATATGCTCTGAGTCTAAGGCATTCCTTGGCCACCCTCAAAATATGGGCAATTTCATAAAATGAGATGTGAACACTCTAAAACAATGTATAAAACCATTCAATAATAACAGTGTTCTCTAATGGCATGAAAACCATTATGTGCCAGGAGCAAGACTAGGGAGCCAAAGGGGGAACATGTGTGTGGGTCTATAGGCATATGATAGCTCCTGGTACATATGATGCACAGAAATCTAGCTGAGAAACATGAATCTGCTGTAAATAGACATTGTATAATATTGTGTTGATAATGATAAAACAATAAAAATATTAAAAAAGAAAAGAAAAGAAATCTAGCTGAGAACTTCCTTGTGCAAAAATATTCATTTTACCACATCTATGCATGTGCTTTTTATCTCTCTACAACATTTTTATATGCTGTACTCACTAAGTGATTGACTACTATGTGGGGATAATGTCTTTGCTGTAAGTCTTCCGATATGGATATGTGAAGAAGATCCTAGATTACTGCCTGATGCAGGTGATTGATTTGGCTGCAGAATGAAATTGCACAGCTAACAAATCATTGTATAACATTTCCTTGTACGGGTGCTCAGGGGAGCTATTTAAAAAGTAGGATGATGTTGGATATTCTATTTCAGTATCGTGTTCAACACAGCATTAAATACAGCACAACAAATTGCTTAGAAGGAGGAATGCTGTCTCTTTTCAGCTCATCCTGAACATTAACAATGGATGCTGCTCAACATTTTTTATTTGCCTGCCCATCCCCGAAATAACGAGACAATACACAATAAGATTGGGTTCAAATTTTGGGCAACTTTATTTAATGTTACCTATTTAATTTATGCCTTAACCTAAACTAATAGGTGTCAAGAACCTGGTGAACAGAGCCGAGGAGGTATCCCAGCCAGGTATACACCTTGGCTAACTGGGGCGAAAACCTAGTTTCCCTGGTAACCAAAACTGGGCAAATGCTAAGGGAAATGGACAGAAGTATTTTTTTCGAATTTGTCGATATCAGACTCTCCCATTTCTGGGCCATAAAATCTTACCTCACTGATTATCTAACTTTCCGGTGAGTGTTTTGCAAATGACCCACCCCCCTCAAAAGATGTGGGCCTTGTGTGAACACAAACTTTGTATTTTCTTAGTTATTTTTCCGCTAAGGTCTATTTATATAACCCACCATACTATCTAGCCCCTAAACAGTATAGGGTTAGGCAAAAAAAACCCTCCCAGAACATGAGAGGGGGGAAATTCCTAACCAGCTCCAACCGGCAATCAAACTATACTGTTAACGGGCGGGTGTGGCGGGCCGAAGATCAGGTCTGAATGAGGAACCAAAGGGCTAGCCAGCCACTGTGCTGGCCATACCCCCTTCTCTCCTTTGGGGAGAGGGGGGGAGGCAAACTGCTCTCTTCACCCAGCTGCAGGTCAATCAAATTAAGATGGGCTCTCTCTGGGGCTTGCCTTCACTTGCAACTCCCCAAAGTCTGAGAATTAGCATTGTGGCATCATGAGAAAATCAGCATAGTGTGGACTATAGAGCAAGGAATGAGGAGGAAGAAGGCACTAGAATAAGAGACATGAAAGGTAACCAAAGCAGCAGTTGTTATTCATTGCCACCTGCCAAAGCAAACATACAATGAAGTAAATTGTTTAATTTACAGGTATTTTCAAAAAGGAATGTGTTAAGAGATCTCCTTTGTATTTGTTTTACCTTTTAATGCCATTTTTATAAGGTGAGTAAAAGATAATGTAAGAATGGTGTTCAACCTGAGCAATATGGACTGGATGAGGTAAAAGGGGAAACGCAACCCAAACCAGGTAAAGAAGTAGTCCACTAATACCAGACTACTCTAAATGAATTCAAGTCTCCTGGCCCAGATGAATTGCATCCAAGAGTATTGAAGGAACTAGCAGAAGTAATTTCAGAATAACTGTCAATAATCTTTGAGAATTCTTGGAGAACAGGAGAAGTCCCAGCAGACTGCAGAAGGGAAAATGTTGTCCTTATCTTCAAGGGCAAAAACGAGGACACAAACAATTACCATCCAGTCAGCCTGACATCAATACCAGGAAAGATTCTGGATCAGATCATTAAGGAGGCAATCTGCAATCATTTAGAAAGGAATGAGGTGATTACTAAAGTTAGCATGCATTTTTCAAAAACAAGTCATGACAGACTAATCTGATCTCTTTTTTCAATAGAGTTACAAGCGTGGTAGATATAGGGAATGCTGTGAATGTAGCATAACTTAATTTCAATAAGGTCTTTGACAAAGTCCCTTCTTGCTAAAAAAAAAACTAGGCCAATGTGAGCTAGGCAATGCTACTATTAATTGGCTCTGTAATTGGTTAAGTGACTGAACCCAAAGGGTGCTCACCACCAATTTTCAAGAAGGCACTTCATCCTGGAAGGAAGTGACTACTGGAGTGCTGCAGCATTTGGTTCTAGGCCCAGTACTGTTCAACATATTGATTAATGACTTGGATGAAGGTTTAGAGGGCATGCTTATCAAATTTGCAGATAACACCAAATTAGGAAGGATAGCTAATACTCCAGAGGACAGGATCAGAATTCCAAATGTCCTTAACAGATTAGAGAGATGGGCCAAAATTAACAAAATGAATCTCAACAAGAACAACTATAAGATACTACACTTAGGCAGAAAAAAAAATGAAATGCAAAGATACAAAATGGGTGATTTCTGGTTCAACAACAGTTCATGTGCGAAAGATCTTGGACAACAAGTTGAACGTGAGCCACCAGTGAGATTCAGCAGCTAAAAAAGCCTATGGCATTTTGGGCTGTATCAAAAGGAGTATAGTGTCTAGATCAGGGGTGGGCAATATTTTTTCCAAGGGGCCACATGAGAGCCAAAAAATATTATGGAGGGTCGCACCTAAAGGCTGAACTGCATTATACATAATATCAATTGAATTTCTTTAATAATAATAAAAAAGGTACTACATTGCGTTTTTGATATATTAATAAGACTGATAAGTGCATCCATGCATAAACCAGTGAATTAAACATGATATCTTCCCCAGTACATCCATGCATAAACCAGTGAATTAAACATGATATCTTCCACAGTACATCCATGCATAAACCAGTGAATTAAACACAATATATACATTGAAAGATTGCCAGTTCAAATGTGGGGAGTGGGGGGAGCTCCCACTGTTAGCCCCAGTTTCTGCCAACCCACCAGTTCAAATACATGCTTTGTTTGGCCTTTTAGTCCCCTTGTGTTTACTAGGCATGCAGGGGGCATGCCTAGTAAACCACACACGCCATCCAGAAACCCAACCCGCCTTTACCTCTACTCTTCCTGACCATGCCTCCCTTTCTTCGCCAGGGAAGCCACGATGACCACACCTCACTCTCTTCGGCAAGGCAGCCGGAGACGTGGTCAGTGCGGCTTCCCTGGCGAAAAGAGGGAGCCTTGCGAGGCATGGCTGTGTTTATCTTCTTAAATTAAGGAGATAAACACACCCGCGCTGACCACGTCTCCCTCTCTTTGCCAGGAAATCCGCGATGACCACGCCTCCGGCAGCCTTGCCGAAGAGCGCAGCTGCCATGTGCGGCGCGGCTTCCCTGGCGAAGAGAGGGAGGCGTGGTCAGTGTGGCTGTGTTTATCTTCTTAAATTAAGAAGATAAACACAGCCGCGCCGTGCACGGCTCCCTCTCTTCGCCAGGGAAGCCATGATGACCACGGCTCCCTCTCTTCACCAGGGAAGCCTCGCTGTGAACGGCTCCCTCTCTTCACCAGTGAAGCTGCGCTGCCCATGGCTCCGCGGGCTGGATGGCATTGCCTGGGGGGGCTGGACCCAGCCCGCGGGCCGCAGGATGCCCACCCCTGGTCTAGATTGAGGGAAGTCATGGTGCCTCTCTATTCGACTTTGGGTAGACCTCACCTGGAATACGGGGCCAATTTTGGGCACCTCAGATTAAAAGAGATAGTGACAAGCTGGAAGGTATCCAGAGGAAATCAACTAAAATGATCAAACGACTGGATATGTCAATGACGCTGATTCAATAATTTGACAGCATAGGCAGTCAGACGCAAAAAGAGTCTCTTTAATTTTTAAAGCAACAGGGAATACTGAGACCAGTATCTAATATAACAGTTGCTCTAACCACTCAACAGCTGGTCTTCCTTCTGTTGAAAAAACAGGGGGCTACACCTTAGAATATGCAAGAGCAAATCAGGTGGAAATAGTGTCTGATATAAATGACAAATAATACAGAAAGTATCAAAATATTGTATTCACTGGTATACAGCTATGGTATTAAAACTCACAGTGGAATAAACATGGCATGTATAAGTACAGCGATAGCAACAACAGTGGTTGGATTCACATTGAGAAGTTTCATCTCAGTTCTACACAATTAAATGATATTAATGAAGTACAATTGACAGTGCATGTCTAACAAATCATAATTAGTAACAATGGGGTGAGAGAAAGCGTCAATCCTCTCACAATCTTGTACCTGCTAGGAAGGAAGTAACTCAGTCAGTGCTATATACGCAGGGAACAAGAAAAGAGTCCGTGGCAAGTAGAAAACCAGAAGACCGCCAATGCGCCCCTGTGCATGCCGTGCGCATGCGTCAGTTCGTCAATGTCCGAACCGCAAGGTACGCTGGTCTTCATAGTTTGGAAGAGACGCTAGGCTGGTCGATGTAGGGAGCGGCGTCACTATGATGCTCGGCCGCAGGGACTTATGGTCCTAGTAGTTTAGATGGTAATGAGTCAGCGTCTAAGTGTAAACAACGGCTGGCAGTGCAGCGGGGGGAAAAGCAACCCCTTGCTAATCTCACAATAGTGAGAAGGGCGCAAGGGGGGTTTGCCTGACGGCAAGAGCTCACCCCCAGGCCGGCGGGGGGCCGTTTCGTCCAATTGACTTCTTCAGAGGCTTTTGATGGGCGTCCTCAATAGAATTCTATAGTATCTTAGTAGGCTTTCACAATGCCGTGGAGGACGGACCATTCCATAGACATTCCCTGCGTATATAGCACTGACTGAGTTACTTCCTTCCTAGGAGGTACAAGATTGTGAGAGGATTGACGCTTTCTCTCACCCCATTGTTACTAATTATGATTTGTTAGACATGCACTGTCAATTGTACTTCATTAATATCATTTAATTGTGTAGAACTGAGATGAAACTTCTCAATGTGAATCCAACCACTGTTGTTGCTATCGCTGTACTTATACATGCCATGTTTATTCCACTGTGAGTTTTAATACCATAGCTGTATACCAGTGAATACAATATTTTGATACTTTCTGTATAATTTGTCATTTATATCAGACACTACTTCCTTCTGTTGAGCCAATCTCTTTAACCAGAACACGTGGGTCGAGTCTACTCTCATCTGCAGCCGAGTGGAGCATGTCAACTGTTGCCCAACCTCCTGAAGATCTTCATTCTGCTTTAACTTACTAGCCCACTCAGAAAGCTGCTCCTGCATAGCAGCATCATTTTCAAGCAGGTTCAACTGTTCCTCCTCTATAGGCTCTTCTTCAGCTACTGGGAAGCAACCTCCCCTCCTCCTCTTCCTCCTCCTCTTCCTCCTCCTCCTGACCATGGTTCTGACAGGAGACCATGCTCTATGAGGAGCATCTTAAAGAGCTGGCTATGTATAGCTTGCAGAAGAGAAGGTTGAGAGGAGACATGATAGTCATGTATAAATATGTGAAAGGAGGAGGGAGCAGGTTTGTTTTCTGCTGCCCTGAAAACTAGGGTTCAGAGCAATGCATTCACATTACAAGAGAGGAGGTTCCACCAGAACATTAGGAAGAACTTCCTGACTGTAAGATCTGTTCAGCAGTGAAACTCTTTGTCTCAGAGAGTGGTGGAAGCTCCTTCCTTGGAAGCTTTTAAACAGAAGCTGGATGGCCATCTGTCAGGGGTACATCAATTGTGCTTTTCCAGCATGGCAGGGGGTTGGACTAGGTAGCCCATGCGGTCTCTTCTACTGTTCTGTGTTTCTATAAATGCCGTTTTTACTCACAGTCTCAAAATACATCTTTTCTCCAACGTTTCTCAAATATTTGAGATGCTTCCAATGTAACATATTGATGTTAGACTTGAATGGATACCAGAAACAACTGAGGATGGATGGCAATGAATTTTTTCCCCTCTTTTCCGAGTGGCTTGACAGAGGAGATCTGGTGATGCATCTCGTAACTGGTAACATGCCACAGAATTCTCTATAAATATTTATCATAGCTCAGTGCTACCTGGCTTGCATTTTACAAGATTAAAAAGCCTTACGTTAAATAAAAACAATGTTTTCAAAAAAGATCAAGAGAGCAAGTTATAAATCTAAGAGAAGTCAGTTCCTCTATGAGGGAAAGCAAGGGAACTTTGTGAAAGAGCATATATACTTTGAAGATAAATAGATGTTATTTTTCCCCCATCTCAGGCTCAACATGATATAGTCCATTAAACTGTTTTCTTAGTGCCTCTGATGCTGCCTTGACTGTCTGCTGACAGTAGTGTGATGTAGAAAATGAGCCTTTCTGATAAGTTAAGAGATAAGTCAGCTTTGAAAAGAATGGGGGATGTCCATCACTTCACAGATATTTGAGTTATAAAACTGTCATCTGTCTCTTTTACAATTCATCTCTCAGCACACTATGCCGAATCACTTCAATAGTTTGTGCTATCCATTAGGTCCAAAGTGTCACCTGCAGCCTTTGAGGCTTGTTGCCTTTAAAGTTGCCAATATGTTTCCACTTTAAAAATAAACCCTGAAGATAACCTCCATCCCACTGCAAAAACGAATGTTAGCTTGGCCATGTTTACTACGCTTGATCAGACTGCATTTACATTATATCACATCCTTTTTTGCTCTATGAAAATTAATGTGAAGTACCACAGATTATCAGAGCAGATTAAAATCCCTAGAAGAAAAGGAAATTATAACCATAGACCTGTTTTTGATGTTAATTTGCTACCATGAATGGTAGCATGGATGTGGACACCAATGCAGTGATTGGTAACATCGCTGCCAATCCTGTGATGATGGGTTCCCCAGCTATACTACCATATAAAGCAGTTTGAAACTGGATTATATGGTACAGTGTAGATGGGACTAGGATGGTGTACATGGGAATGAAAACTCACTTTGTTTGGGAAGGGGAAATTTACAAAAGACAGAACCTTCTCTTCCAGCTTCTTAATTCTTGGATGGGGTGTGCATGACATCATTTTGATATGCCATATTTGAAGGATTCAGGTGATCTGTCAATCGGATCCCCAGAAACAGGAGGGGCAACAAGGGCAGTGATAGGCCAGCAACAATGGGACAAGTGGTGGATGATCTTTGGCTGTATTCAGCTGCCACGTGAGAATAGAAGCCATGTGTATGGGTTTCTCCCCCCCCCCCACACACACACACACTGTTAACCTTTTTAGAGTCAATCAGAAGAAGAAAGTTGATCACGTGTCTTTTTGCAAAGCTGGTCTATATATACCAGGGTGAGCTCCATCATTTTTCTGTGGTGTCCTGGCATATGAGGGAGGGAGGGAGGTCTCAGTGTGTTCTATCTCAGTGCCATTGCTGCTTCTTAGTGCTTAGGTATAGCTTTTTTGAGAAATCTAACCTTTTTCTTCTAATTAAATTTTCTTTCTTATAGTCCCCTTTTATTTTAGTAGTAATTTTGCTAGGGAGCAGTAGGTGTGTGTTTGGAAGGGTGGCTGTGAGTTCTAAATGACTTTTGTGTGTGTGTTTGTTTAAATATTGCTAGGTTGATTTTTTTGCTTTAAGTTGGCAGAGTGTGAGATAGGTTTGGTAATAGTCACCTTTGGGCTGAGAGGGGCGGTATAAAAATATAGTAAATAAATAAAATAAAATAAAATAATAGTCTGACTCCCTTGAATCCTCATAGGGAGAATTTCTCCATCCCTACCTTCTGGTCTTATGTCACGATGCAGGGTCTTGGCCCAGCCCCTTAATCACACACACAGAGACGGTAATCAGCTAACTATTTATTGAATAATAAAAAACAGGTGAAAAGGTGAATTGTCCATAAAAAGTATCAAAAAGTAATTCCAAAGGGTAAAGAGTCCGTAAGTAAAATCCAAAGGCAAACGTGGCAAAGGCTCCGCAAAACAATGCGGATCAAGGACTTGGTCCGTGGCAAAGAACAAGGCAAAGTTCATGAACAACCCCAAGAAACTTCTTGGCAAGGCTTGAGCTGGTAACTTAGCTCCGTGGACTCCGCTCGCTTCACTCCGCTTAGAATAGAAGTGGCCGAGCTACTGAGGATCCGTTCCCACGGATCCTATACTTAATCCCCTTGGTGAGGCCCCCGACGCTCTAGGCTTCTCTGCCAATCTGTGCTACGGGACCTAGCGCTTCTCTGACGCTCTAGGCTACGGTGCCAATCCCTCCTGCTGGATTCAATGCTCCGTCTCCTATCAAAGCTCTGTCCTTGCCTCCCAGCACCTGGCTCGCTATCTTAGTGAGAGCCGAACTCCCTTTCGGCTTCCATGGCCTCATCCTCCACTGTTTCCCTGATCCTTTCCTGCGACCCGAAACCACCTGGGTTCTCATACTGATCGGAATCATCGCTCTCAGGGTCAGCCTGACTTTCCCAATTTTCATAGCCGTCAGGCCATTCATCCTCCCAGGCCAGGCTCTCTGTGGGAGAGGAAGGCCCAGCTAACTCATCAGCCCCTTCTTCCATTTCCTCATCAGCTGCATCTGGCCCTAATGCAAGTGGGACCCTCGGTGCTGCCCCCTGCCCCCCAGGCACGAAAGGGAACTGGGTTGCTACACCTTAGTACTCTGTCCTGCACCAGAAGCCTAAGTTCCTCTTAAAAGCCCTTTCTTCTTCTAGTTCACCTCTTTGACTCTCAGACTTTGCTTTTCCCAGCCCTACCTTATGGCTGGTGTGTGTACTCGTAGCAGCCTCTCCCCCCTCCCCCAAATATTTAAAAATTACCCCCAAAAAAACCCTAACCTTTCTTCTTGTAAGTTCACCACTTTGACTCTCTTTTATTTTTCTTGTGGCTTCTGCGTGTGTGTGCTGTGCAAACTCCTCACACAAGAAGGCTGAGCCTACATTTTATTTGTAGAAACTTTAAAAAAAATCCTAAAAATCTGTGTATGACTCAAGGGTCCTAAAACCTGGGGGGCTTGCAGTGGTAAATGTGTCCTCCAGGTGTGACTATTTCCATCCTGATAGCCGTAAAAATTATGGAAAGAGGACCCTCGCCATTTCCCCCATTATTACTAATGGACTGATCTTCCCAGAGCAAAAATGGAACTTTTGGCTGACGGATCATGAAATGGTATTTTCCCCCTCCCAATTTTGGAAATTTCCTGATAAATGGAATGGGAGCAGGCTGAAAACAAGACTTTTTTGATGAATCGCTTGCCCCTAGTTCCTGAGAAACTTGCACATCAGCTATCTGGTGATGAAGATAGATTTCTTTACCATCTGTCCCATCCATTATGCATCATTTCAGAAAGTATTTGACACTGGATTAATTGACTTTTACAGTACCATAACACTCACACAGGTGTTTAAATACAAATATCTATTTTCTTGCTTCCTTTTACTTGAAACTTATGTATGGGTTCCACACTAAAAAAAAATATTTAAAAAATTGCAAAAAAGACAGCACCAAACCCAGATTGTTAAATGTAAGCAAAATATAACACCTTCTGTGGTCGCTCAGTTCTTGGGTCAGATCTCAAAATGGCAAGGCAATAGAATACATCATTTACCTGCCATCTCTGCTAAAAATGTTTGGAATATCTTTTTTGTGGAGAATATCTCATTCTAACTGGGTGAAAGTTAAGCTAAAGAAAGGAAGAGGAAAGGGGCAGATTTATCTCTGTCTTAAATAGACCACTGCTTTATTTAAAACTTTCCAATGTCTCCCATAGCCAAACTGCAGGCTGTGGCTCCCTTTTGAACCTCGAGAGGCATGCAAGAATGAAGGCTAACTGTGACAATGCACAGTATCTGCAATTTGCCGAGTCTCAGGCTGGATCTACATCGCCAGTTCAATGCAGTTCAAACTTCATATGGCTTTACACTGACCATATAATACAGTTCAAATTGCATTCCATCCTGAAAGCCATAAAAATATGGAAAGAGGACCCTTGCCATTTCCCCAGTATCACTAATGGGCTCCGTTGCCATGGACCGACCATCACCTGCTCAGATTTAGACTCACTGCATCCTCTAACCTCTGCAGGGGTGGAGGAGCCGTTAAGATGGTCCGCCCTAGGAGGCTTATGGATCCTGATGGGTTCCTGACGGCTCTTGGGGAATTTCCCGCCACCTCGGTTGGTGATCCTGTTGATGCCCTGGTCACTCTCTGGAACGCAGAGCAATAGACACGATTGCTCCAGAATGGCCCCTCTCAAGTAGCCGAGCTAAACCAGCTCCTTGGTTCAACAAGGAGCTAGCAGCGATAAAACAAAGGAAGAGCGGGCTAGAGAGCGTGTGGCATTTGGATCCAAGCGGGCCAAATCAAACAGGCCTTGATGCCTTTCTAAGGGCATAAGGCGTGGCAATAAAGGCTACAAAGAAATCTTTTCTGGCAGTCAATATTGTGACTGCAAAGAACCGTCCGGCGGAGCTGCTTCAAGTTGTCAGAGGCCTATTGCATCCCACCGTCCAGGATGGGAGCCCTGACAACTCGGCAGTCTGCTGTGAAGCATTTGCTCGGTTCTTCGCGGACAAAGTCGCTTTGATCCATGCAGGTCTGGACACCAGTCTCTGTGGATGTAGCTGGAGCACCTGCTTGTCCAGTTTTGATGGATTCATTTCAGTTGGTGAAACCTGAGGATGTGGACAAGATACTCGGAGGGATGAGAGTGACCACATGCATCCTAGACCCCTGCCCATTCTGGCTTGTAAAGGAGGCCAGAGAGGGATTGGCCGAGTGGGTAAAGGTGGTGGTTAATGCCTCCCTTCGGGAAGACACTATTCCAGCCAGCTTAAAACAAGCTGTTATAAAACCACTGTTGAAAAAACCATCACTGGACCTCAATTAATTCGTCAACTATAGGCCTGTTTCCAATCTTCCCTTCATGGGCAAAGTCCTGGAACATGTGATGGCCTCACAACTCCAGGAATTCTTGGAAGACATGGATTAACTGGATCTGGTGCAGTCTGGCTTTAGGCCAGGACATGGTACCGAGACATCATTGGTTGCCTTAATGGATGATCTACACCGGAGCTGGACAGGGGGGGTGTGTCCCTGTTGGTTCTGCTGGATCTCTCATCAGCCATCAATACAATTGACCACGGTATCCTTCTGGGACGCCTCGCGGGAATGGGTCTTGGAGGTACTGTCTTGCAGTGGCTCCAGTCCTTCCTAGAGGGCCGTTCCCAGATGGTGTTGTTGGGAGATGCCTGTTCAACCCCACAACCATTGTCTTGTGGGGTTCCTCAGGGTTCAATACTATTTCCCATGTTGTTTAACATATACATGAAGCTGCTGGGGGGGGGGTCATCCGGAGTTTCGGGGTGCAGTGTCATTTGTATGCAGATGATGTCCAACTCTGTCACTCATTTCCACCTACTACTAAGGAGGCTGTTCAGGGTGTTTGGCCGCTGTGTCAAACTGGATGAGGGTGAACGAATTGAAATTGAATCCACACAAGACAGAGGCACTCCTGGTCAGTTGAAAGGCCAAACAGGGCATAGGGTTACAGTCTGTGTTGGATGGGGTTATACTCCCCCTGAAGACGCAGGTTCGCAGTCTGGGTGTGATCCTGAACTCATCGCTGAGCCTGGAACCCCCAGTTTCGGTGGTGACCAGGGGAGCATTTGCACAGTTAAAATTTGTGCGCCAGACCTTGGGAAGTCTGACTTGGCCACGGTAGTCCACACTCTGGTTATATCCCATATAGATTACTGCAACGCTTTCTACGTGGGGCTGCCTCTGAAGACTGTTCAGAAGCTGCAACTGGTCCAACGGACAGCAGCCATGTTGATAACAGGAGCCGCACTCAGAGAGCGCACAACTCCTCTGTTGTGTCAGCTCCACTGGCTGCCAGTTTGCTAGCGGGCACAATTCAAAGTGCTGGCTTTAGCCTTTAAAGCCCTAAATGGTTCTAGTCCAACTTACCTGTCCGAACGCATCTCTCCCTATGAACCATTGAGATGTTTGAGATCATCCAGAGAGGCCCTGCTCTCAGTCCCACCTTTTTCGCAGGCGCAATTGGTGGGGACGTGAGGCAGGGCCTTTTCAGTGGTGGCTCCTCGGCTTTGGAACACCCTCCCCAGTGACATCAGATCAGCCCCCTCCCTCCTGACAATTCGTAAGAAAGGGAAGACCTAGCTGTTCGAACAGACATTTGCAGATGAAATATAACTGTTTAATTAGACCTATGGAATAATGATGATGTGACGGAAAGTGATTTTAACAAGATGCTGAGAATTGTATTTTTATGTCTTTAACTGTTAATTGTTGTTGCGTATGTAATTATTACTTTGATTGTTCTAATTGTGTTTTATCTGGACGGCAGAAATTGCCATGTAAACCGCCTCGAGTCCCCTCTGGACTGAGAGGGGTGGTATAAAATGTAGTAAATAATAAATAAAATAAATAAATTCTTTGGCAGAGTAGAACCAGCATGAAACATGGAACCACTGAACTTCTCTCTACAATTTAACTTGTTTAGCTATCATAAAATATCCTGGTTTTAGTCCAGTGTTCTTAATTCTATTGAGCGTGAGAAACAGGACATGATTCTAGTAAAACACAGGAAATAAGTAGTGAAACGGTGATTTGTTGAAAATCTCTTGCAAATCTTCAGAGTTATACAAAGGGGAATAATCTGTGTTATGGTTTGTTTTGGATATATTTCAACCTGTCGTGTTAGATAATGCTAGCTACTGATCCTTCTTTTCAGCCTTCCGATTTATTGGTAAATATCATGACTGCTTTACTAGTAGCCCTGATTTCCTAAACTATTAACTTCTAGTAAATGTCAGCATCTCTGATAACTTCTTGAGGTCAGGAATTCTATCTAAAATCAATCTTAAATAATGTATGAAAGCCCATGGCCTGCTGAAAAATTTGTAATTACACACACCTTTTCTCTGCTTTGTGTTTCTATTTATGAATGTTGTCTTATAGCTGTCATGACATGAGATACTGCAAGAACAAAATACGTTGCTAAGTTATGCTAAAACTTTGAGTTAGTGCACTATGAAGTAGAGCCAGTATGGTGGAATGATTTGAGCATTGGACTGGGACACTGGGAGACTAGGGCTTGGATCCCAGCTCAGCCATGGAAACTTATTGAGTCATCTTGGGCAAGCCACACTCTCCCAGAAGAAGGCAAGGGCAGACCCTTCTGAACAAGTTCTGCCAAGAAAACCCTATGATGGGTTTTCCCTAGGAACACCACAAATAAAAAATGGCTTGAAGGCACACAGCAACAATGCTGTGAACTAAAATGTTTTTTTGGTGCTTCCTATACCAGTAAAAGGAAGAGAGAGACAAAACCAGGGAACTGGTAATTGTTGTCACATGCATACATTTTTTTTCTTGTAGCATTTCAGATGGTGGTGCTGATATTTTAAGAAAGACTTAATTGGTTCAGTAAACAGCAGGAGCCTAAAACAAATACTGTATACTGCAGTCCTAGAGGAAAAATCTGTTTGTCAACTACCTCCAGTGTAGTGTTATTATTGTTGTTTTTACAAAAGAAAAGCATCAGAAGGGCTTGGCATACCCCCACATTCCTATAAATCAGGTTCTGAAATCACAACAGTGTTAAGAAGCATAAAAATAATATGGGCAGAAGCAAAAAAAATGCCTCATGCTGTCTTTTAGGAATTGGGTAGTGTACAATTCCTCAAGGTGCTATTATTTTTAGCATCCCAACAGATGCACAGGTATAAAAGATATGTAGAGCTTGCCCTTATTTACCTGAAAACTTAGAAAGTTGAGCTCTTGGCTGTTATTTGCCGATCATATATGAATGCATCTAATACTCTTGAACATGTCAGAGAAAGGAGTAAAGGAAGGAAAATTGTTCCTATGAGAATTCCTTTTTCTTTTTTAAAATAGGGAATTGCTTTTTAGCTTAATGCATAAGTTGTGAAAGACCCTTATTTTTCTAGTACTTCTGCTACAAGAATGACAAGTCTCATCCAGTTATAAAGTTTTTGAGTACTTTCCATAATTTCACGTGGTTTTCTTTTCTTTTCTTTACAAGTCTGTAAGGACTAACTGCTATTACTACTTTGGTAGAAGTCCTAAGAGGAGAATTCAGGCTGACAAGAAAACATTATCTGAATTTCATTATTCTCAATATATTGACTTTACCAGTTTGAGGGAAGAGCCTATGGCACTCAGAGAATGAATAATTAGAAGTTTTCATATTTAAAAAGATAAGATGGGAAATATATCATTACTATTTTATTACAATTATTTTTACCCTGCTTTATCTCTAAAAAGAGACCTCTTGTCACTCAACCTCTAGTTCCCTGACTCAGGTTGAGTGTGACCAACAGGTTAGTACAGAACTAGTTCTCTCCGTCCCACGAGTGTATGTACTTTAAAAAATGTCTCCACCAAAACATCAGTCAAGCTATGTTATTTGCAGATAGAAGCAGAAATCAAAAGGCAAGATCATCAAGCAGCTTTGCCCTTCACATCATCAAGATTATTGCTCCCCAAATGCACTGCCAGAAGGGGTGGATGGAGAGCAGGCCTGAAGCTAAAATTCTGAAGATCATAGATAAGAAGGAAGTCCATTTAATGCAACACTGCTCCAGCAAAGTAGATGCAGCCTAGGAAGAGAAAGCTACCTACTCACCACAGCTGGATTCTGCCACTCTTTGCTTGGACCAAATACAAAACTGTGGTCACATATGAACATCCTCACTTTCTCTTCTCTGGCTAGCACATCTGCAACTTAAAGATGACATTAGTGTTTGAATTATATAAGCAGGTTTGGAAGAAGTTGGAAAAACTGAGAGCATCACTTGCCCATTACCCATATATCACATGCAAACATTCCTGCTGCTGAAACAATAGAAGTCCTATCCTGAATGAGTAGATACCAGATTTCACACCGCAGAGGCCAAGCTGCGCCAGAGTCTTCTTAGAAAGTACTCAAAATTGAAATTTAGTTAGGGACAGGCCGGACTGATGAATATAGAATAATCCAGGCCCCCTAAGAGCAAAAAAAGCTCCCAGCCTCTTAAAGCACATGGTGGGCATAATTCCCTCTTTCTCAAGGTCACTAGGCAAATAGATCCTGATAACTAAAAGATAACACCCCCAAGTTATATGACACTTCCTGAATTCATGGAACCAAATGGGCATAATAACTCTTCAATTCTAACTGCCTCCAAAAAAAAAGGCAATAAGGGCACCAGCATGAAATAGAGACATTTCATACTGGGAATACAGCCTCATCCCTTTTCCATTCTTCCAGCATTTTGCACAACCTAAAATCTGTAGAAACTGCCTTAATTCCTTTTATTTTTGATTTTAAAAGCAAGTGTAAATATATCCCCCTGTAAAATGTGTGCTGATAAATCCTTGTGTCGTAATGACATACAGAATTGGATCAAATGGTCTACCACCATGTTCCATGCCTCAAGCAGACCAATATGATGTCTAAATTGAAGGAACTCCCTTTCTCACCTATTGTAGATTCAGTAGAGGATAAAAACTTCCAGATGACACTGTTAGCTTCACTCTTCCAATCTACTTGATGTCATAGGGTCTGGACCCCTTCCAAGGGACTAGCTGACAAAAGTAGGTCATCTCATTCTGTGAAAGAGTGCCTACTAGCTCACTGAAGCACCTGCTAGTGTGCTTCACTCAGAAAACAATATCAATATTTAAGGAACTGCAAAGTAAGTACTTTCCCCATAGCCATAATCCTAATATTCCTGGAGGACAAGACCATGGCTGAGTTGTCGCAGCAGAAATGAATGGTTGAGTCGGTGATCAAATCAGACCAAATGTAAACTACATAAAATAGAATGTGGAAAAAATGCCCAATGTGTGGAAAATTCTCTGGGATTAGGGCCACTACTGAGGGCTATTGCCCATGCCCCCTGTACGGAAAGGAAAGAACACATCATAAGAGGCCTGCATAAACTTGTCACCAGGACAGAAATGACGAATCAAGACCAGGAAGGTGCTTCATTAGTCCCGGAAGGCCCTTCCAATGGACCCAGAACAACCAAAATGACTAATTGTTGGTAGGATGCTTGCCTGGCCAATGAAGCCTCCCCTACTATTGCCTATACTTCTGCCAAACAAAGGTCGCAAAGATCAAATCATGTGATGAACATCCTTCAATGAACCTCTTAGAGCAAATGGACTGGAGAAACATGGATCAAAATAGACACCACTTATTGCAAGTATGTGGTGGGCATGTAAGTGCTAACAGGCCTTCCCTCCTTTCTGGTCCACCTGCAAAAGCATCCCGTGGCCCAAGAATACTAGCATGCAGTAAAATAGTATTACTAAATATTTATTGTAACATAAATGCTCAGAATATTTTAGCCAGTAACTAAAAAGTCAGTGCTTTTCTAATTATTTTATATATACCCAGGTTTATAAATTGCACTCTTACCATGCATCTAAAGAAGTGGATTGTAATCCTGGAAAGATAACTATGAAAGAAACTAAACATTCCTTCCTTCCTTCTTTAAGGGAAGTGCTAACTGTTGTCTTGCTTTTTTTCCCTTTGGTACTTATTATTGACTCCAATGACAGACCTGTATCTGAGCAGCTGCTGTTCTGTTTGCTGTAGTTTCATCTAGGAAAACTCGGGAAATGGCTTTGTATATTTGGGGAAACTGAAGTGACGGGTTATTTTCTTTTCTCAGTGTTAGTTTTAGCCAATTGTAGATGTTTTTGGTGCGGAGTTTCTCTGATAATATGCAGAGCTGGCATAATTATCTTTCCCCAAAGATCTAGAATTGTAAGAGAAAATGGCAACACATTGTCAGAGAAAATGTGTTAATTTAATATTTCAGGGAATGCTACTAGCAACAAGTTTGCTTTTTTAAAAAAGTCAGCTACAGCTATCTTGTGCTACTTTTTGCTTTAGCAATGGCTTTCTTTTAAAGTCTGTCTCAATAGTCTCTGGCCAGTTAACTGCTGCTGATAGAAAGGTTTAGTAGGAACGGCCTGTTTCTATCTGGCATGAAAACATAGCATTAGTGTATTGAAAGGCTTCTCACATGGTTAGGAAGAGAAATCTCTGATGTAGTTTCACTTCTAGAGTATTAGTTTCATGGAGTTGCTGTACAGCTTACAGCCTCAGGGAAGTATAGATGTTGGCTTCACAGTTTTTCTTTATAGGTAGGTCCTCTGACAGTTTCTCCACTGGCTAAGGCCATCAACTATCCATTTTAGAAGTTGATCTCACATACTGCTGTGAATTCTTTCCTTTAAAATATCAGTCTAAAGAACGAAAAACAGTTAAACTGAAAGCTTAGTATGTTGGGGGGTTTTTTATTATAAAAAGCTATATAAAATTTATGTCAAATTAATAGGTAGGATTTGCAAATCAATTAAATGGAATGACAAATTAAACATTCAACAACTGTTACTAATTGGTTTCAGTTTTTAAAACCTGTTAAAATTGAAATAGAGTGCACAGCTGTAATGCTTTCTATCTGTTACTTCCAAAACTTCAAAATAAGTTGACATCCATACTTTGAAACGTGAACTACATGTGATTTTCTATTTCAAATAACCTTCCGTTCTCCCCTGGCAATGGCAATGATCTGCATAGAAGGCAATGTATATACTAGGGCTTCCTACATATCTTGGAAGCTTTCTGGGTGAGATGAGTTCTTCTCTCTCTCTCTCTCTCTCTTTTAAAAGAAACCCTCTCTGTGTTGGTATATAGCAACACCCGCTGGCAGCAGTACATTGCTTTCTTGTTTTTCGGCTTCTGAACTTCTCAAGAAAACAATCATATCTTCATCTAAATTTCAGATTTCTTAGACTCCACAGCAACCTTTTTATCAAATAAGTGCTACATAAGGTACTGTAGGTTTTTCTTCTTTTGAATATCAGAAGGGACCAGAAGAATCACATCCATCACCTATTCTGAAATTTTGACAATCCTTCCTTTTATTGTTTATTCAATGTACTTCTAAGGAAGGATGTGAATTTTGTTTCAGTTCCTTTTTAATGACAGCATTTCCATACTTCTTCATATTAAGAAATAGTTTTTTCCCCAAAAAAATTCAAAATGTGGTTAAAAACTGAAATGGGAAGATTTATTCACCCAGCACTATGATTACTGAACTCTTACACGTTGATCAAAGGTCTGGAGAAGAAGCTCTATGAGGAGCAGCTGAAAGAGCTGGGCATGTTTAGCCTGCAGAAGAAAAGGCTGAGAGGAGACATGATGGCCATATATAAATATGCGAGGGGGAGTCATAGGGAGGAGGGAGCAAGCTTGTTTTCTGCTGCCCTGGAGACTAGGATGCGGAACAATGGCTTCAAACTACAGGAAAGGAGATTCCACCTGAACATTAGAAAGAATTTCCTGACTGTGGGAACTGTTCAGCAGTGGAACTCTCTGCCTCAGAGTGTGGTGGAGGCTCCATTTTTGGAGGATTTTAAACAAAGGCTGGATGGCCATCTGTCCAGAGTGCTTTGAATGCGATTTTCCTGCTTCTTGGCAGGGAGTTGGACTGGTTGGCCCACAAGATCTCTTCCAACTCTATGATTCTATTATTCTAAGATAAATTTGAATAATTGTAAGAATTGTGTGTATCACCATTTTGGTACTGAATTGAGAATGCCTCTTTTTGAAGATGAACTCCCCCACTTGTATTGGCAGACATTGAATTAGATCAGTACAAATTAAGGGTAAGGGATTTTTTTTGCTACAGTTCATTTTTGATAAAAATTTAAAATTGCATATTCATTATGGAAAATGTATGCTTTTAAAAAGTTGAATTTGGAGGGAAAGCAACATTGTCACATTTTCATTATTCCTAGCTTCTCTGGAGAATCCCTTTGAACTCCACTACTTGTTATCGGCTGTATTTTTTAAATTAAACTTGATACTCGGTATTTCAGTGACAGGCACAAGAAACAGATTTTCTTTTGAAACCACTTTCTGTGTTCTTTAAGTGTTTTGATGATGCATTTAGCTTCCCTTCTGATCATAACTTTCAGGAGAAGATTGGGTACTGGAGAATATATTGTGGGCTGCATTTGCCATATTTTATACCTTAACAATTTATGAACCTTTAAAAAAAGCTCTTACACAGAGCTCAGGTTGTTGTACAGTGCTTTTGAAGTGCCTGCATTTTAAAGGGGTTATTTCCACAAGGAAGGTTGAACAATCCACACAAGACATTTGCTAGATAGACGACTATGGTGCGGGGGGAGAATATGAGGAAAATCAGCTGCCAGTTTTGTGCCTCATGAATTCTTCCTCAGTAAACTGTGTAGGGTGCATCTACATTGTAATAGCAATGCCGTTTGATACTGCTTGGTGTCAAACTGCTCCATGCTATGGCTCAGCGCTATAGAATCCAGCACATTTGGGCAGAGAAGGCTAATAGGCTTATTAAACTACAGCTCCCATGATTCTATAGCACTGAGCCATGGTCAAGTAGTGTGAAAAGGCATTAATTCTATAGTATATGGATGCATTCTTAGAGGCATTCAATGCCAAAGCTCAGAATTAATCTTCTATTAATTCTTACATGTTTTTAGTATACTCAGACTCAAATCTTTCTGAAATAAGAATAAATACCTAAAGCTAAAGTTTTTCCCCTGACATTAAGCCCAGTTGTGTCTGACTCTGGAGGTTGGTGCTCATCTCCATTTCTAAGCTGAAGAGCTGGTGTTGTCCATAGACACCTCCAAGGTCATATGGCCTGCATGACTGCATGGAGCATCGTTACCTTCCTGCCAGACTGGGACCTATTGATCTCATATTTGCATGTTTTCAAATTGCTAAGTTGGCAGAAGCTGAGGCTATTAGCCGGAATTCCCCGTATTTGAACACTGCTCCCCGGATTTGAACCTGCAACCTTTTGGTCAGCAAGTTCAGCAGCACATCGCTTTAACCCACTGCACCACTGGGGACTCCAATAAATACCTACTACCTTGATATAGTGGACTAACTTAAAGCAAAAGAAAACCACTCAAAGTTAGGAGGCTCATTTTCAACTACCACTTACATAAACAAACAGCCATAAAATCATTACATTATTGGGTCTCTCTCTCTCTCTCTCTCTCTCTCTCTCTCTCTCTATATATATATATATATATATATATGCCATTTTAATTATGTAATGAAGCATTTACTTTGGAGTCCCATTTGTATGACTTCATTTCTGGCTTATGACAACCTTAAGATGAACCCATCAAAGAGTTTCCTTGGCAATATTGATTCCTTGCCAATGGAGAGAGAATGGTTTGCCTAAAGTGACTGTAGCTCAGTGGAAATTTGAACTCTCATCTCATTGGACCTTGTCAGATGCAGTCTTCTCCTCATTTCTCCGCATTGCTGAAACAAGCCCCATGGAAGCCATCAAATGATGCAGGGCAACTTCCAGGGACTCCCTGAGGCTCCATTTCAGCAGCATGGAGAAACGGAGCCCAGAGCACCTTTGGAAGATTTGGGTGTTAACTAACTCCTAATTTAAGAACATGAAGAGGAAAGGGGAAAAGGACGGGAAACCATATGGGATGGGAGGACATCCCAGAAGACAGGGAAAGATGGTAGGAAATGAAGGAGGATGGTGTCCTTCGCTTTCCTCCACATTCCTCCTGCCCATCTGATGAAGTCTCCAGAGTTCCAGTTTAGCGTTCCAGTTATTATACCAAACTATCTCTTAAGTTTGTACCATTTACTACCTACTAAGTATGATTTCAGACTAAAATTTCAGTAAATGTTTTTTGGGACTAGCTGCAAGGGATAAAGTACTTTCAAGTAAAGGTGTAAGATTGATATGATTTTGCTGAAAGAATGTATGATCTTACACATACTTGCCCAGATAACAAGCTCTGTTGACCACAGTAATACTGTATTCTGAATTAAATATGGCTAGAGAGTGTGTCCCTAAGTCTCAGAATTGCTCCTTCAACAGTTACACTTCATACAGTAACTGAACGATGTCTGAGGCTGATATAATACTTGCCACTGTATGAATTTCAGAAGTACTCTTCAATCTTTCAGTGGGTATTTTTTACTGTAATCTGCTAAAGCTCTGTGTGCAAAAAACATTTGAGGAAACCAACAAAATCCATGCAATTTCAGAGGCTGCTATTCACATTGCCTCTTAGATTGCTTCTTGTTTGTTTTTGAAGAGTAATGTGCTAATTCCAGATCTTGGAATCTCATTTTTAGTTTCATCATTTTCAAGACCATATGGATACACATTTTGCCTCAGGGAACAAGAATGGTTTAAAACCTGTTCAAGGCTTCAGCTTCTTTCTTGCCATTCTCTGTGTTTATAGATGAACACATTTTTTTATTTGTCCATAAACCATGGTTCAGAATAAACGGATTATACCAATGTACTGAGACGACACTACTGAGATGGGGAAATGTTCATTCAGACTGCTCTACTGATATTTTTAAACAGGTATGCTGCTGAATTCTGAGTTATGTTGCCGTCACCACACAAGTGGTGATATGTTAGCATTCAGAATTTTCTTCTATTTTTCCCCATTTCCTTTATTCAGGAACCACTTAGATAAAGTGATAGTATGTTTTAATGTTGTGAGACATATTTTATTTCTTACCTTAAACATGAACCGAAGTCTCTCACTTCTTTCACTTTCTGTTGTCTCAAACCAGTTCTTAACTATGAGTTGTTTGTAAATTGGATGTTTGTAACTCGGGGACTGCCTGTATATCTGTTTATTGATCTGTCCCCAAAAGGAGTGCTATCGGAAAGGAATGTGGTCGGGCAATTGATAAAGGTCTGAAGTTATATACACCTGTGCCACCGGCTTGCTGTGTATTCTATTGTATTTTATTGTGTTTTATGGTGTTTTTAATTCTGAATTTATGGTGTAAGTCGCCCCGAACCACCCAGGAGTGGCGACTCACAAATTTGAATAATAAATAAATAAATAAAATTTTCTAGCTCCAGTTGGTACAATGGTGTTAGTCCAAATAAACAATGAATGCTTAAGGTGATGACTGTGTTAATGGGTGTTTCAACGATTGGGTCTGACTTGTAGTATAGGAGATGAAACATTCCTAAAGATAACCCAGATCATATAAAGTAATACAGGAAAAAGGACCCAGAGGCTCTTAAGCGAGCCCATTGTATCCCCCTTCCTCGGGTCTCCTGGTCCATTGTGGAAGCATTATGATAATTTGGGGAATCATTTGCAGAAGTCCAAGGTGTGGTAAGGCAACATTCTAAGGAAATTCATCAGAAAGTTATTTCAGGGCAAAATGGAAAAGGCAAAGCGGGTGTACTGTATGTCCCAATGGAGCCACATCTCATAATTCATAATTTTGGGGTCTAATTTCTTGATAACATTCGAACCTGAAAGTACATAATGTCATAGTGAAGGAAGACTGTCTAGCTAAGCAATTTCAACGTACTATGTATGGATTGATTCCAAGCCTATATACGACATTTCTTTTGTGCTGCAGCCATGAAATAAGTGAAGATGTATATTCCTGCCAAGGAATAAATATTGCTCACCTCTCTGCTTCTACATGAATCTCAAAACCACCAGTTGTGCTTGCTTCCCAATCCAATCTAATTACAGTATGCAAAATTTCTATGAGATGTTAAAGTGCCCACCTTTTCCATTGTGAGTTTTAATCTCAACAAGGGAGCACAACATCTGTCAATGGAGTATTACCAATACTTTTAAAGAAAGTGACACATAAATTAGCTAAACTAGCCCTATTAACTTTGTGTGGCTAAATGCATTTTCCCCCTTTCCTTGAGTCAGATTTTGACAGAGCCACTTGCAAGGGTAATTTGGCTACAAGCCCAGACTCCTCAAGGAATTGGGTGAGGTGATAATGAGTCTTTCAACATTACTATTGTTTCTGACAAATTAGTTCAGATTCAAAAAGCAGGAGAACTGATGAAATGAAACCTCTCTTTGAGTGGGTGAATTTTAGTTCACCTGTCTATGTTAATCAGTTGTAAGAAACAAAAACTCCAAGTTAAAATTAAGATTGTGGGGCATGTTCAGATTTTATTGGGATAAGCAGGCTGACCTGCTCAGATTTGAAGATTTGCTAAGACAAGAAATATTGCAAACAACAGATTAGACAGATAATAAATGGAAGCAGAAACTGACATTTTAAAACCCTCACATATAATTTTGCTGTTCAATGTACAACAGGTGGACATGTGTGATTCCTAAAACATGCAAAATGTATTATGCCTCTCACACCTTTCAAATTCTATAGTCTGGCAGCTTGCTTTATTTTCCCTGCAGGGCTAAGACAGTCTATCCATAGGTTTATATGGCTAACCAGCAGAAATTTGGTTGAAGAATTACTGCTGAGTAACTTCCTCCATAGCTTTGGGGCATATTAGATAATCTTTTGGTTCATCAGTTTTTTATAGAATCATGGAATAGTAGAGTTAGAAGAGACCACGTGTGCCATCTAGTCCAACCCCCTGCTATGCAGGAAAAGCACAAAGTACCCCGACAGATGGCCATCCAGCCTCTGTTAAAGAGCTTCCAAGAAGAAGATTCCACACACTCCAAAGCAGAGAGCTCCATTGCCGAACAGCTCTTACAGTCTGAAAGTTCTGATTTCAATTGGAATCTTCTTTCCTGTAATTTCAACCCATGGCTCTATTGTGTCCTAGTCTTCAGGATAGCAGAAAACAAACTTGCACCCTCCTCCTTGTGATATCGTTTCACATATTCATATGTGGCTATCATATCTCCTCTCAACCTTCCTTTCTACAGACTAAACATATGCAAGATAAACGAGCAGGCTGATAACGATAAGCACAAAACAACAGTGTGTGGTTTCCAGATGGTTATAGACTCTGTATCCCAATGCAAGTAAGCAATGACACAACCCCACAAATATGAAAATAGCACTCTATTGGTGAATAAAGAAGGTACATAAAACATACAATAATGGCATATTCATGGCAGATACAATTAAGGCAAACAAGGCGCAGAAAAGCAGCCCCCCAATGTACTTGCACGGAGTTAAGGGCTGTGCCTGGCGGCGTCTGTGGATGGAAAAGGCTGATGCAAACGTTGCTGCTGGAGTGCGGCGTGAGCTGTCCGGCGTGACGGGCGGCGCTCGTGGATGACGTAGGCCCGCAAAGGACGTCTTGGACGTGCGGCGATATGGTATGGCGTCAGCACGTACGGGGCGCAAGGGAGGCGACGGTGGATGACGTGTGTAGGAGGGAATCCCTGATGGGAAATCCCCGGTGCTCCCTGGCGTCTGTTTGCGAGAGATCCCCACTCTCGTCCCCTCTTGCCGGGTTGATGGCAAGGCGCGTCAGTGGGGGCTACACGGGCAGGAATCCCGGGAACCAAGACACGGACGGGGATAGTGGGATCTCCAAAGGGGTGGGTCGGATTCACAAACAAGCAGTGGGTAGTCTATACAAAGGCATGGATGCCTATAGAGGGGAAATTTCCCCAGGACTCGTGTGCGGGAGGAGGCGGTGTGGCTCCCTCTCCTCACATGGGCTTGGTGAGTAGCAGAGCCGACGGCCAGCTTAATGCTGAATCAAGCGGCCACATTAGACCGTTTCGGGCATCATATGTGGGCTCCTTTCTCAAGGCTCTAAAGGCTAGGCCCAAGCAGTAGTCACTACAAACATAAGTAATAAAAGGAAATCAATATCCACAAGTATATAAAGAACACTAATATACAGCCAGTTACAGAGATACAAAGCATTATACATACCATATCAGGTGTGCAGATACACATAACCCCACTCGGTGCAAGTACATTGGGGGGCTGCTTTTCTGCGCCTTGTTTGCCTTAATTGTATCTGCCATGAATATGCCATTATTGTATGTTTTATGTACCTTCTTTATTCACCAATAGAGTGCTATTTTCATATTTGTGGGGGTTGTGTCATTGCTTACTTGCATTGGGATACAGAGTCTATAACCATCTGGAAACCACACACTGTTGTTTTGTGCCTACAGACTAAACATATCCAGCTCTTAAAGACACTCCTCATGAGACAATAGGCATGTAGTCGGGTGGGGGATGGGGGGCTTGAAGGGCTTCAGCCCCCCCCCCCCCAATTCTCAGGGCGTTATATGACATCTCATGGGTGTTTTTGAGAGTAATCTGGCAGCCATATTTTGGACAATTTGGATCTTCCGGGTCACTGACGAAGGGAGGCCAACATACAATGCATTACAGTAATCCAGCCTCGAAGTAACCGTGGCATGGATTGCCGTTGCCAAGGCCTCTGTTGGTAGGTAGGGCGCCAGTTGCCTTGCCTGGCGGAGGTGGGAAAAAGGCCTGCTTGCTAATGGCGGTTACCTGGGCTTCCATCTTCAATTGAGAGTCCAATATAACACCAAGACTTTTTACCTTAGTGGAAGGAGTTAGAAGTTCTCCATCGAAAGTGGACAGGCCATCTAATTACTTGTTAAAATTCTGATTATTTCTCTCCCCCCCCCTTTTTTTGTCAATAGACTCCAAAAGTAAACAACAAAAGAGGTTTGCTGAAACGTTGGCAATTTGTCATACTGGGGAAGATTTAACTAACAATCTTAAAATGTCCATCGGTTCTTAAACTGACCTTTGTTCCAAGCTTTCCATCCAACTTTTATTTTCTTTCACTTCTCTCACTCATAATCCTTTCTGTCACTGCAATGAGAAGAAACGATATAAAGGATACTTAAGAGAGGTGAAGAGATCAGATATACCAGATTCGTTTTGCTACCTAGTGTCTCAGATGTTTTGCTGAAGGAGACACTCAAAATTTTGCTTTAGAATTTTGCTGAAGGCTGAATCTGTGGGTGAAAACTATGCAGTATCACAAAAATGTGAATTCTGGATTGCAATTTCATGTATTTAGACTTGATCCCTATTGTGAAGAGAGAAATTAGAGCAAGCCTGGTTAAAGTCAATTACCACTTATGGAATTCTATAAATGGGGTACATACCCAAAGGAGGCAGTGGAAACTGCAGGAATTCCTGTTTAAGAGTCAGATGGATGGTATCCTTGAAGTGACTGGCTTGACTTTGAAGGTGCTGGGGGTGGCAACAGCTGACAGGGAGCTCTGGCGTGGGCTGGTCCATGAGGTCATGAGGAGTAGGAAGCGACTGAACAAATAAACAACAACAAGGAAAAGATATAGTACTATGAGGTCAATCAGAAACAGAGATCTGGAAAGGATTTGGGGAGCTCTTAATGAGGAAAGAGTTCTGGGATTTTGTGGTTATTAATCTTATTGTTATACGATAAATCTCTACTCATTTTATTTCCTACACCTATGCCTAATAATTTACCTTTGAGAAATGAAAGGGAAGACTTCTCATACTTTACCATACTGAACCCACTGAGCAATGCAGCCATTTGTCTGGCATAGTGATAATTTTTGCCTGAGTACCAGTTCCATGAAGGGAACATAAGTGTTCACAAGGCAAGGTAAGCGACAGGAGCCCAAGGCCAACATGAAGGTTCTGTCACATACAAAATCCTTTCTATTAAGCTTTATGAATTGAGGAATGAGTGCATGCCATATTAATTTTCACCATATGTATCCAAAGGATAAATAATATACGTAGTCCTACTGTTCTCGGACGTTGGTTTAAGCTTAGTGGAACAAGGATGCACTTCTTATTAATAACTAGCTTGGGGACCCGGCGGTGCCCGGGTCATTTGAGAAGTGCAGCAGGATGTAGAGTGGGTCATGGAGGCTCTGTGTGCCAAATTTGGTCTTGATCCATCATTATTGGGAGTTGCAGTGGTATCATGAAATTACTGAAGGTAGTGGAAGTCCCATCATCTCTGTTCCACCCTCCCCCAAAGTGTAGTAGGATGTAGATTGGGTCATGGGGGCTCTGTGTGCTAAGTTTGGTCTGTATTGGTGAATGGATGAGGGTTGCATTGTTTTTAGGAAGTGAGTGAAAGTACTTCAAGTCCCATTATCCATAGTCCATCTCACACAAAACTGCACCAGGATGTAGAGTGGGTCATGAGGGCTCTGTGTGCCAGGTTTGGTCTTGATCAGTCATTGGATTAGGTTTGTAGCAGGCTTGGAAAGTGAGGGAGGGTACTGCAAGTCCCATCATCCATGTTCTGCCCCCTTCCAAAATTCAGTAGGATGTAGAGTGGGTCATGAGGGCTCTGTGTGCCAAGTGTGGTATTTCTCGGTGTTTGTTGGGGGCCACAGTTGTCTGAGGGAACAGAGGGGTGTGAAAGTACTACAAATCCCATCATCCATTGTCAGTCCTCCCCCGAACCTCACCAGGACGTGAAGGCAGTCATGGGGGTTATGTGTGCCAAGTGTGGTCTCGATCAGTAATTGGATGAGGGTCGCAGCGGACTTGGGAAGTGAGTAGAGGTACTTCAAGTCCCATCATCCATGGTCCACCCTCCTCCGATGGGCACCAGGATGTAGAGTGGGTCATGAGGGCTCTGTGTGGCAGGTTTGATGTTGATCAGTCATTGGATTAGGTTTGTAGCAGTCTTGGAAAGTGAGGGAAGGTGCTGCAAGTCCCATCATCCATGGTCTGTCCCCCTCCAAACTTCAGTAGGATGTAGAGTGGGTCACTGGGGCTCTGTGTGGCAAGTGTGGTCTTTATCAGTGTTTGTTGGGGGCCACAGTGGTCTGTGGGAACAGAGGGGTGTGAAAGTACTACAAATCCCATCATCCATTGTCAGTCCTCCCCCAAACCTCACCAGGACGTGAAGGCAGTCATAGGGGTTATGTATGCCAAGTTTGGTCTCGATCAGTGATTGGATGAGGGTTGCAGCGGACTTGGGAAGTGAGTAGAGGTACTTCAAGTCCCATCATCCATGGTCCACTCTCCTCCAAACTGCACCAGGACGTAGAGTGGGTCATGGGGGCTGTGTGTGCTAAGTGTGGTCTGTATTGGTCCTTTTTGGTGGCCTCAGTGGTCTGTGGGAACCAAAGTGTTTGAAAGTACTACAAATCCCATAATCCGTGGGTCATGTCCCCCAAACCGCACCTGGACGTAAAGGAGGTTAGGAGGGTTATGTGTACCAAGTTTGGTGCAGGTCCATCACCCGCGCTGGTCGCTGTGGCCTGTGAAAGTGGCTGCCACATATCCGCCCTCCCGCCCTTCCGCCCTCCCGCCCTCCCGCCCTTCCGCCCTCCGCACACATACATACATACAAACATTCCGCTTTATAAAAGTATACAGATTGTTTGCAAAAAATGTGATTAAATGGAAACACTCAGCATTACTAACGTGTTGCTTTTGGACAATCAGCTAGAAACAACAACACCAAGAGCACATAATATTTCACCATGGTTGTCCCATAGGCTGGAATGTGGATCACAGCCATGCAAGGCTTTGTGCCCCTCTCTCCTGTTCCCTTTGTATCTTCCTGTTGAGATAAAATGTCAAGTGCCATCAAGTGTGGCTCCTTGTCTGGGTACAGAGGCACAAAGTCTGTAGGTGGAGCATTTGCATAGGTTCAAGAAATACACTGTGGCTATTTCAGTTTTTTTCAACAACCTTTTAACCAACATTACTCTTATTTTTGTTTCAGTTATTGCAGCTCCTTTGTACATAAGCACAGGGGAATAGCTCATATTTTCCTTCCTTCTCTGACACAAAAAAGCTAGTAAAAGAAAAAAGGACCCGGGGCAACCCAGTGGTGATTTAGAAAATAATAATTGTATTACCCAACAGTACTTTCCTCCAAGGACAAGAACCTTCAGTGATTCAAAAGCTGCCTTACTTACTTACTTAATGTATAGCCTGTTTTTACTCTATACTGGAACCCAAGGTGACTCACAAAGCAAATAAAACAGGTTGAATGTCCCTTCTCTGGAAATCCAAAATTGTCCATATATGTAGCATAGTAACATTTGTGCTCTCATGTACAAAATTGTTAAAAATATTGTGTACAAATTACCTTCAGGATGTGTTAATAAGGTGCATATAAAACATAAATGAATACCTTATTATGTATTTATATGCAAATACAGGCATTCCAAAATCTGGAAAAAATCCAAAAAAAAATCCAAAGCAGTGCTGCTCTCAAGCATTTCAGATAAGGGGTGCTCAACCTTGTACAACTAACATTCCAGTAATTATAACTTTAAAGGCACACTTAAAAATTAAAACCATCCAAACTAAAAAGCACTATAAAGGCACATCACAAAGAAAAGAAGAGTAAGTAGAACATTTCCAGAGAAATAAAAGTATATTTTTCTATAACTAGATAATTTTCAAAAGCATGTCTGAAATCCTTGCTAGAAGAAGCACTAGCCTAACTTTTTTTGAAAGAAATTCTGCAATACTGGAGTAGCATGTCCATACCAAATATCCTTACTAAGTGTGCCCATGAGTCTAGTGAAGAAAGATCTTCACTGGAGAGCTTAGAGCTCAGGCAAGCTTTATGAGATGACATGGTTCCTCAGATAGCCTGGGCCCAGTTGTATATGACTTTATAGATAATAAAAGACGAACTTAGAATTGTTTCTCGAAAAGTACTGCAGACAATCCGAATATCATCATAAGGAACCTTTAGTCCCACTATAACCATCTGGCAAAGTCTTCTTCCAGCCTTCATTAGTGGTAAATGTTTCCTGCTTTCAAGTTCTACCTTTTCATTTTGAGAAAGCCATACATTGAATTGGGAGTTAATTATGTCTATTGATGTGGAGATCATCACCTTTTATATGACTACTGCATGCTATGATATTTGCAATTGCTATGTAATTGTTAAAGGCATTATCTTGTATGGGTATTACTACACCATAGGTAATAACGGGAAATATTTCAAGAGAATCACCTGACTAAATTTATTTCACTATCCTAATCATTTTTAATTTAGAAACCCAAATATTTTTCCCACTCCCCTATCGAAGAGTTATCTGTTTAAAGTAATAATGGACCTACTATAATAATAACAACATTAATAATCTTTATTTATATTCCTTCCTATGTCCCCAGTTTGGGGCGGGGGAACCCTCAGGGCGGATTCCAACATACAAAAAGGAAAACATTCAATGCCTCAGTAAAATAACAAGTATCAATTTAATAATCTGAAATAACGTTACATATGAAAACAAATGGGAACTTAACATATATAAATTAAATAAAACATAATCAATCCAAAGTTATAAAATGGCATGCAAGCTGAGCATAAAACATCCACACTTATTATAAAAGCTAACTAAAGTTTCTGAAGCTATATGGGTTGATTATTTGGCCAGTGATGATAAATGGGCTAGACTTTGTATGTTAAACATTTGCGTAGACTTTTCAAATACATTATCACAATGTGTCAAGATAAATTAAATGCTTGTTCAAAGATCTAATAGGACGAGGCCGATAGAAGTAGAATGGGGTGTTTATATATTCCTTGACTTTCCTTTACCATTTGTTGAAAAAAATACATGGAAAATTTTGCTTCATTTATTACTGAATCTTATTTAAAAAATTTATTGAACTCATGCAATCAACTAGTTGGGTTACTGGAAACTTTTTGAAGTCCCCCTTTGTCTCTTCTGTTTCTCTAAAGTAAAGAAACTAGATAAATATTTTAATAGAGTAAGGTTGGGGAAATTGAGAACAGGATTTCAAGGAGAATGAAGACTTAATGTTTGCTTCTCTGTTATGAATGGAAAACGAATCTGTTTTGGTATCTTCTGACAACTTGTTTTGGGTTTCTTCCTTTGCTTAAGCAATTTCCCCCCACAATGTTTCATATGTATTGATACACTGGTTTGATGGTAGTGGGCAACAAGAATTGCATTTATTTTTTGGAGATTATGTGATAATTGGGCATCAGAAAGACAATTCTGTGCAATATGAACAAAAAAAAGTCATAAATGTAAACTCTGCATTACTTGCAAACAAGCTTACATGGAAATAGAGCACTTAGTATTTACTGGCCACTGTGTTATGAACATAAAACCATGTGATTAGCAAGGTAGTGTGGTTTTTGGTTTTTTTAGTCCCTAGATACTGACATGCAAGAAATAGTAAATTACTTCCCTGTCCCTTTGTCTTGTGTTGTTCTCATTTGTTGGGTTTTTAAAATTTGAAATCTTATATAATACAGTAAAAACATCTGACTTTTAAAGAAATAAGATACTAATTTCCTAAAACACCATGATTGGCTGTCTTGCCAAATGCGAGTGAGGTTTTGTGTTTAGATTCGGAAGCAACAATAGGCACAGATTCTTGATGAAAAAGACTCTTGGATTTTTTACACAGCAAGCAGGTTACATACCAAGCAAAGCAATACCTCAATTAGTTGCTGGGTGCCCCATAGAGCAGCAGGATGGACCCCCTGTCGAAGTAGCCACTGGATACATGACACCTTGGCCGACAGGTCCATGTTGACAACTTGTGTTCTGTCTCAAAGCATTTTTATAGGGCTCTTGTTTACACCTTGAGACGGGTTGGACTTCACACCACTCTTGGCTATCAGGTGTTTACCTTGCACCTGGTATGCTCAAGTTCGACCCTACACAATCCTTCAATGTCATTGATCACATCATTACAAGTATCCTCTCTGCAATGTTCCAGGTACATTATCTTAAACATTTGTCAAGTGGACAGAGTACATGATTTAGCAGAGACAACATGGAGGGACAAGTAAGCATCAGGCCACTGTCTCTTCAAGATGACAATAGTCTTCTAGCATTTGCCCATACACTAGCATCTTAATAATGAGTTATGATGTCATAGGTCCAGATTATGCCATCATAGGTCATACTTTTTGTCATTATAGAAGTCAGGATTCTGTCCGTGAGTTGATGACAACTAAAAACCTCCACAACCCACTTTTTATCTGCTGCAGGCCCCCTAATATGGCCATTACATAGCTAGGTGAGAGTGAAATAATGGCAGAGAAATATTTTCCTAAAGTTTTCCTAAAGCTGGACACATAGCAACTGGCTTCCCTCTGGGACCACCCAGGAATCATTCAGAAGTCATTGAGTGTGGATCATTGCTGTGCATCCCATTCTTAAAAAATCCCCACTGGATTCTCTAATGCTCTCCTCCTCTCCACCTGACACAAAATAGGTACAGGTGGAGGGAGCAGCAGGAAAAAGGTGAATTTGGGGGAGTTTAGACAGGAGACAGATAATAGTTACACATGTGTACAGTGTCTCCTAATCCATATTCATGACCTCATATTTTACTGGTCTCTTGTGTGAGGGATGGAAATTGTGTGGACCATAGGCAGCCTTTTGTTGAGCAGGTAAGAGCCAGTATATATAGGTCCCCCATACTCCAGTAAACCACAAAACTCTGGCAATATACAATTCCCCTCCCCACTTATTTATTTATGTATTTTATTTACCATATTTATACCCCGCCCTTCTCAACCCCAAAGGGGACTCAAGGCGGCTTTACACATAGGCACCTATTCAATGCCATATGTCCTCTGTCGAATTAAAATAACATTAAAATTAAAATTAATATGCATCAAAATATTTAAAAACATTACATCCACTATTAAAACCAAGCCACCTACAATCGTAATCCAGGGCCATACCAGTAGTCATTGCACATATTCGGTATCTATTGCATTACAATTATTCTCCAAAGACTTGAACCCAAAGCCATGTTTTCACTTTCTTTTCTGAAGGCCAGGAGGGAGGGGGCTGATCTATTATCACTAGGGAGGGAGTTCCACAGCTGAGGGACCACCTCTGACAAGGCCCTGTCTCCCGTCCCTACCAGTCGCAGTTGCAAAGGGGGCAGGACAAAGAGTAGGGTCTCCCCAGAAGATCTTAATCTCCATTATGGTTCATAGAGGGAGATATGTTGGGACAGGTAAGCTGGGCTGGAACCATTTAGGGCTTTACAGGCTCAGCACTTTGAATTGTGCTTGGTAGCAGACTGTCAGCCAATGAAGCTGATGTAACAGGGGGGTTGTACGCTCCCTGAATGCCGCTCCAGTGAGCAATCTGGCTGCTGCCCATTGGACCACTTGAAGCTTCTGAACAGTCTTCAAAGGCAACCCCATGTAGAACATCTTGTAGTAGTCAGCATATGGCACTTCAGTGCCATATGCTGTTTTTCCATCTTAACATTTGTCTCAAGAAAACAAACTCATTCCTTGTGTGTCAGGAGTTCATTGTATTAAACATGCACTCAGAATGAAATGTCAATCAATATACATTGCTGTAAATACACTGACTTATTTCCATACCTCTGCTTCATAACTGTATGGTTATTTGTTGTATTTTTAAGCTGATAAATTGGGATTTGTATCACATCTCTCTCTTGTCAAGTGCATCAAAAGAAGGCGAAAAAAATGTTTATCTTAAATCATTCAGAATAATCTGTTGCTGAGTTAATATTCACCAAAATAAAGTAGAATCTCACTTTACCTAAAAATATAAACTGTCAGTGGCAAATTGTTTTGAATATTTTGCTTTTTTTCCTAGTGCTAATGGTAAGTTTCTGTTTGAATAAGTACATCTTCAGATTGCTGTACCATAGAATCCCTGATTGAATGCACTTCATGGTCTTTAATCGTTTTTTCCAGCTTCAGCAATTCAATACATTTTTTTATTTATTATGTGTAACTTTTAAAAGATACATTGAAAAGGAACTGAGAGGTTACCGATGTGTTCTGATGAACCAATCTTTCTTTCAAGCCAGGTAGTGTCCACTTCCTTTGATTTTCCCCCTTCAGGGTGTCTTTTCTCAATGTCCTTATTAATATATTTTTCAAAAGGCACAATTTCATGTCAACTTCCAAGCATACAGCCTTATCAACCCTTAGCCACACTTTTCCCTACATTTCTATTTCAACAATTAAATCACTCTTCCATGATTGCTGATCTTTTCTTTCTTTTTTTCCTTTTGCATATGCTTTTTAGGGAGATTAAATAAATAATTCATGAAATATAATGGAGCGATTGAGGAGCCCCCGGTGATTCAGTGGGTTAAACTGCTGAGCTGATTAACTTACTGACCAAAAGGTCACTGGGTCAAATACTGGGAGTGGGATGAGCTCCTACTGTTAGCCCCAGCTTCTGCCAACCTAGCAGTTTGAAAACATGCAAATGTGAGTACCGCTCTGGCAGGAAGGTAACAGCACTCCTTCCATCATGTTGGCTACAAGACCTAGGAGGGTGTCCATGGACAATGCTGGCTCTTCGGCTTAGAAATGGAGATGAGCACCAACCATCAGAGTTGGACACGACTGGACTTAACCTTTACTTTTACCTAATGGAATGAAGGAAGTACTTCCTTAAACTTCAGAGGATTGTATTCAAAATTGTAAACTTTTGAACACACGGAGTAACGCAAATTCCTGAGACCTCTCAACCTCTGAGGATGCTTGCCATAGATTCAGGCAAAACATCAGGAGAGAATGCTTCTTGAACATGGCCATATAGGCCGAAAAACCTACAACAACCCAATCAAGAAATGTTTGATATCTTCCACAGATAGATCTTTGGTTTCATCCAGCATGGCTCTTCTTATATCCTATGGGAATAATAGAGAAAGAGGCCAGGAGTGGCTTCGTTCTATGGATGTCATGGCTGGTATGCTTCTGCATCTATTTCTGTTCCTGGCATGTTGTCAGTATACTGTGTTAGAGAGTGCTGAGCAGATAAGGTGGGTTAGAGATGCTTTCCCAGTTCTTGCCAGCTTATATTAGGGACTCCTTCACCTAATTATTCGTACGTTCACATAGAATTCCCCAGAGCCCTGGCCCAAATGTAACAGTTCTCCAGTGATATGATGTTGCTTTTATTAAGAGAAGTCATTGGCCTATGTTAGCTTTGGATGTAGATTGAAAACCTGAAAAATTACTCATTTCCTGCTAGACTTCAGCTGTCAGCATTATGTTTTAACCATTTCTCATTTTGCTGACATTGTGCCACCAGTAATAGAATACCAAAGGACTTCCTAGCCTCTCTTCTTGTTCACTTTGTTTTAAAAACTGAGCTTGTGTTGAATTTTATGTTAGGAAATGGAGAGAGACAGACTGCAGTGGAGAATTAATTCCTTCATGGTTTTTCAGCAGCTTGCAAATCAGTGTATTGTAACTTTCGCACTGCATGCAAATATTCTAACTTCCACTGTGGCTTCAAGGCACTCCTACGTTCCAGCACACCAGGAGATTTCAGTTTGTGGCATCTTAGCATCATTTGAAATGTAGAAGGAAAGCCTTATTTGAAATGCAATTGACTAGAGGAAGAAGTTCTGTGTGGCCATCAGAGAATAGAAATGCATCTTGATTTATCCTTATCTAGGTTTTTTTAATACCATCTTTTATTTCATTTGTGAAATACATTTCTCAGCGCATACCATTACAGTCAAATATATGAATTGAAATGGTAGGCATGTGAGAGTGCAATATATTAGAGATTGCAAGCATCAAACTGTTGTTTTGGTCAAGACAGAATAGGCAAGGGAAAGTCTTTTACTAATAGGATTTTTGCAGATGTAGTATTGTGCAAGCTTGGGCATTGCACCAAGAGGGTTTGTGTAGGAATAATGCTGGCTGATCTCTTCGCTGTGATAAGACGATTTGAGCACTGTAGTATTATTTCATTTCAATTCCAGCCTCCTCTATTCCAGCCAGAATTGGCACCCTTTCTACAGCATGGCTGGCATTAAATGCATGTTTGTACAAAGATCTCAAATGCCTCAGGGTTAGCTGTCTCATACATACTCTGTCAATATTATGGTGTCAAATTATACAGAGGCTATTACCCTAAATCAGATTATTTGATAAAATGACCATTTGCAACATTCCAAAAGTCCCCTTTAAACAGAGTTTGCTAACTGGCTACAGTACTTAATTGTTCACCAATGGAAATTCATACTGGTGGAAGTTGGGAATGTTAATTTCATAAGCACTTTGAACTAAATGCCCAGTCATGCAGTCCTGTCAGCGCTTTGCATTTTGTGCTGTGAGGAGCTTGATGTAACTTTGAGAAGGTTTTATCATCCAATATTAATGGAAGGTATAGTATTTTATAATATTGTTGTTCCCCTAGGTTGAGCATACTTTTCTTTTTCCTGAGGGAGGAAACAGTGGAAGGTTCTATGTGTAAATTTGAAGATGGGGATCTCTTTTCAATGGTTGGTGGGAGATTTGTTCAGCAAATTTTGCCCAGATTTTCAACATTTGAATGTAGGAAAACAGTTGTTCACAGGTTGGCTGATGCCTAGTGTGCTTGTGTGTCTGTCCAAACAGGACATACAGGCTCTTCCTTTTGAGAGAACTTACCAAAATGTCACTGGTTACAAAGGGATCGTGAGTTCAATTCAAGGGGAATACAGGCAGTCCTCAAATTATGAGCAGATAGGTTCTTAAGTTGAATTTGTAAGTTGGAACAAGTACATTTTAAAGTGTAACTCCAGCCAAATAAAAACCACGCATTTAGCTTTGGACAGCATAGTTCCCCTGTGGTGTTTGCTTTGTTGTATGTGCCTTTGTTAAAGAGATTTTACCTCACTTTCAGACTCTATGAAAATTGGATTTTGAAAGATTTGGCTTGTTGTGGAAGCAAGGATTGGTGAGGAAGCTTCAGTGGAGACACCCTTTTTCCCATGATAATCCTTTCAGGCGTTAATTTCCCTTCCTAGAGGTAGGCTCCTCTCACTTCATGTTCTCTCAGCGCTGTTCTTAACAATAAGTCATTTGTAAGTCGGATCTTTCTAACCTGAGAATTGCCTGCACACCACAACATGTTGGGTATGTTTGACCTACTCATTCCAAAAAATGGCACCTTTCCCCTCCTAATTTTTGAGATACAGAACATGCCATATATAAGCCAACATCATTTCATCCATAGACAATCATGATAACATATCTAAGAAACTAGAGCTGATGCGGTCTGTCCAAAGCAATTTTCTGAATCAGTGCCCCAAATAACCCCAGAAACAGGTCTAAAAACTAAGAAACCAATATTTTTTTTGTTGGGCTGTGTAATGGTTGTTTCTAAAATTTCTAGAGCTGTAATGATCAGACAAAGTGATTTGGATCCATTGGACCTGTGTGAACAAGCTTGATGATATTTTTGACTGTCCTACATTTTTTGAATATGTGCACCCATTTATTGTTAATTATGATGGAAACAATCATGCTTTAACCAAACATAAGTAACTTGGATTAATCAGCTGCTTCGCAGGCAGACACTTGCTCAATTCCCTTGAGCTCCCATCAGCAAATTGTAGTAATGATGCTGATTTGCACAGTGCTATTGTTTCAGCTGTAAATACCTGAACTGATTACCCAGGAGCCCTTGCCTCAGTGTAGCCTTGTTTTTGCTTTGTTCTTTATTATGTTAGGTATCCTGCACAGCAGGGGGCCTGTAACCACAGCAGAGTCACCTTGGGACTTCAAGTATGGTAATCTAAATGAATTCTTTGTTGCTGTAAATTACAAACAGAACAACAGCCGCCTGCTCCCACATTTATAAATATGTATGGTTTCTCTGCCATCATGAAATTATTATGGCGAGGGATAGATCAAAGTGAATTAGCACCTGCCAAGTCAATTTGATAGGTCATTTTGCACTTTAATTTTATTCCTTTTCCTGTGCATCATGACACCGAACCAGAATTAACACCGCTGTTATCCTTTACTGACCTGGATAGCAGCATTTTTAATTGCTTAATGAGGATTCCTATGTAAGCCATTTGAGCAGGCTATTGAACAGAGAAGAATAGGGCTTGCAGCATTGCAAAGGGAGAAAGTAAGGATAGATAAATTGGTCTGTTTTCTGGTCAGAATCGATTTTGCATATATACAATCAGTTATAATTCTCTTCTTCCTATTTATGTCTCAGTCTGTGAGAGCCATATACTAATACTATGGGAATTTTTACCCAACTCTCCACAAAGATTAAGGTATAATACAACCAATTACAAAAAAACCAAAGTATATCATCATCTTAGATACAGAATGCATAACACCATTTTTTAAAAACATACACCTGTTAAAGAACATATAAAGCAATACATATTAAAGTACAGTAATGAATTCATGTTTTAAAAACTTATAATTTAAAAAGCATGTAGGGAGCCTGCCAAAATGGTGTTGAACTATAGCCTCTGGAGTCTAGCATTCAAACCCCTACCCAACCATTGATACCAGCTTTGGCAAGTTGCATTCAGAGGAAAGCAATGGCAAGAAACCTCTATGATAGCTTCATCTTACGATTGTCATAAATGACTTGAAGGCACGAAACAATAAATGTGGTTTAAAGCAAGTAAGCATGAAAATTGATGTTTAATTTCGTAGGCAGTTTTCCCTAAAATACAATTTTTTGTGCAAAATAATCACAAGCACAATAAAAATTAATATTAAATAATGGCATTAAATAAAAACCTGTGTCCTATTCTTCCATTCAGCTGAGCATTTAGAGCTATGTACAATAGAAACAGAAATATAACATATCACATTTAACAAAATTTATCGGATGTGTGTTAACTACAGCAGAGTATCACTTATCCAACCTTCACTCATCCAACGTTCTGTATTATCCAATGCAGTCTGCCTCCTGTCTGGAATATAGTCCAGGATGGGAGAAAGAAAGAACCCTTGTCTGTTTTGGTGCTAAATTCATAAATACGGTAATTACTACATAACGTTACTGTGTATTGAACTGCTTTTTTTGTCGATTTGTTGTAAAACATGATGTTTTGGTACTTAATTTGTAAAATCACATACATGTAATTTGACGTTTAATATGCTCTTCCTTAAGCCCTCTTTATTATCCAGCATTTTTGCTTATCCAACATTCTGCTGGCCCATTTATGTTGGATAAGTGAGACTCTACTGTACTTTAAAAATACTACTTTAAAAGTCATCTATTTACCAAACATGATATTTTAAAAACTGAAGACTGCAAATGCCATCTTGTGTAAATAGCTCCTGCTAGCACAAGGGAACATTCTATTTCCTTGACTTCTTCCCAGACCTGCTCCATGGGACTATCCGTGTTTTACAGCAGATTTTGGGAGCAGGGCCCGAAGATGGGAGGAAGAATTGGTAGATACCATTCCACTAGCAGAAGGCACCACCTGGGTTTCACACCCTTTGAGTGAAACCTGCATATGTTGTTAAATACCGTTGATGTATGGTGACCACATGGAACTTCTCAAAGATGCTGCTGCTTCCTACTAAGGACCAGGAGACATGTGGGAGCCATGATGCACCTTTCTGGCCAGGGATACTTGAAACTGATAGACTATGTTTAGTTTACAGACCACAGACACCAACCCTCCCTCCACCCTCCCAGTAATAAGTATAGTAGAGTCTTGTTTATCCAACCTTTGCTTATCCAAAATTCTGTATTATCCAATGCAGTCTACCTCCGGTCTAGATCCTCAGCTGCTTCAATATGTTGCAATGTTTTGGTGCTAAATTCATAAATACAGTAATTACTACATAGCATTACTGTGTATTGAACTACTTTTTCTGTCAATTTGTTGTAAAGCATGATATTTTGCTGCTTAATTTGCAAAATCATAACATAATTAGGCGTTTAATAGGCTTTTCCTTAATCCCCCCTTATTATCCAACATTTTTGCTTATCCAACGAGACTATACTGTAGTAATATGGTAGTATAGTAGTATGGTAGTATAGTTTATTGCATTAGCCGCAAGGCCATATCAAGCAGAACAAACCATGCAAAAGAAATACATGTATCAAGTGTTGAACAGTGGTTCCGTAATGTGCAACAGTACATTAAACAACCATTCCGTAATAAAATAACAAATACTCTCCTGGCACCTCTGCCTTTCTTCTTCATTTTTGGTCAAAATTCCTAGCCTATATAACCATCTATTTGTTTTTCATGTATCCTCATCCCCTCTGCAATCAATCCCAATTGAGGCAATATATTGTGCCTACTTTTACTAGCTTTATAAAAGAATGTTGCTACTTTTGTGATTAATATCTGGTTGGGATTAGAGAGGAGGTATATAGTTCTATATCAGAGTCCAGTGGGATTTATTGAGTAAGAAAACTTCAAATAGAAATTTTCTTTCTTTTTCATATACTATACTGTAGATGGAACTAATATGCTATGTTTAGTGTACAGACCACAGACACCAACTCTCCCTCTACCCTCCCAGTAGTATTAAGAATCTAGATAGAGAGCATTGGCATTAGAAGGAAATGTGTTCACACAAAATCTGTGAGGGACTCTTTAACTTGGAATAAATTAATTTGAACAAACCTGGAGTCCTCTAAGTTTTGTTGGACAGTATCTTTCAGTACATCATATTATTAGCTATGATGCTTGGAACTGCTATCCAAGTGCCAACTAGGGCTCCACAAATTTTGCAACACTATAGTTAACATTGATACCTTCAAATGTTTGCTCTGATTTGCTTAAAGTTTTACAACAGCTCTTTTTACTGTGCCAGCCCTAAGCTTGTGTCTGCTCTGACCTTCCCTTCCACTCAATGGCATACATAAATCCCTTCAAGACTGCACTGTTTGTTTAAAACAAGGTCTCTCCCATTTTAAAGCAGGTTTGCAGATTTCCCAGAGCTTGAAACACTCTGTCATTCACACAGACCACAGAGGTGAGTCCTTGGGCTCCTTGTAGTCACATCTGCAACAGCCTCTCAAAGGACATCTCTTCAAAATCAGCTCTCACTTCCTAGGTTTTGAATTGGTTTCATTTCAAAGTGAATGAGATCTCCCAAGAAGCCATCTGCTGCCTCACCTGTCCATTCTAATTCATCACTTTTATCATCATGCTCCAAACAGAGCTCTCATTCCTATCTTCTAGGATCTTTTTATGATGACTTGATTTTCCCTGAAGCAATTCATTTGGCACATAGATACTAAATTTATTCACGCTGGATTTTCCACTCTAACACTATGTGTATGCAAAACCCCAAACAAAGATTATGAGTCTTGTGTTATGCAGTTGTCTGAGAGGTTTTAAGCAGAAACTACATTAAATTGGGTCCAGTCTGGGTGATGAATCATCTTCCAGGATTGCACTCAAGCCGTTGAAGTGATTGTTTGTGGAGACAAGCATTCTCTACCATAACATTGATTTTTTTTTCCTCAGCAAAATTAATCAGGCATCAAAGAAGCAAGAACTAAATAATGACGGAGCAAGTGTTAATCTCATTTGATTTCATACCATGACATAACATTTGTGTTGAAAATAGTAAGAAGCTGCAGTTGCAGCTTAAAAATAGATATAACAGTAGCACTATTTTTATATCAGCTATAAAACGAATAAATGTGTTCTTAGTGGAACTGATCATTTTGGTTGCTTTAGTTTGATCTGGAGAGAATGTGACATGGAATGGAAATTGCCATGCAGATATCTCTTAAGGTTGACACATTTTTGCTTCCCTGGATCTGGCCAGGGTGATGACAGTGGTTATTGTTGTTGTTTGGACTGCTGATTTGCCCATGGCAATTTAGAAATGACCAATCCTAGATTGTGCAAGGGGAACTGTCCCCCCTTTCTGCTTTCCTTCCAATGGTAGGTGAAACCTTTTTTAATTAAACAAATTCACAGTACCAGGCATATGGAGGACAAAAATGTTTTCCTTTTCTCTGGTCTTCTGGGTGTAATCGATATCAGATGCTCTTCATCTTGTTAGCAGACAAAATGTACACTACTTACATTAAAGGTGTAATATTGCAGTAGTGGCTCATTATTTTTTAAATAGTAATTCAGAATTTATTAAAGGCCATTTAGAAATTTGATGGTGAGAGAATTGAATTGGGAAAATGGATTCCTATCTTATATTTTCCCCATTTTCACTGAAAAAGATGTCATCTTGAAATGGTGGCAAAATCATTTGCTATCCTAATGGGAAAGGAAAATAATATTCTGAAAACAAACCTCATGTGGCTGCAATACATGCTCTGATTCATCGGTTAATGTACCATGTTAGGCTTGGCTGCTTACCCCATTATCATGCTTGTTCCTACATGTGCTGGCAGAATTTCTAGGCTTTTTAGGAGGCTAAAACATAAAGTCATCTGCAGTGATGACAGAAATACAACTATGTTGTTTGTCAGGCTTAGTTTTCATACAAATTAACCATGTGTAAATGTTGAGGGGATTTTTATTGGTCAGAATTTACTTTTGTTTTGCACAGTGTACAAAGAAATAGACCTCCAGTATACAACCTCTTTCATCTGCACTGTAAAATGTGTCAAAATTTCAACTAGTTGCCATGTATGTATTTTTTTCTTGCTATAAACAGACCAAACAAGAATGTCTTGCAGCAAAATCATTCCAGCCAATCTTTTGATTTCTGCCATTCAGATGTTTTCTTGTCTCAGCCAGAATAATACATTGGGACAAGAAATGCCCCGTGCTGTTTTCAAACAAAATTGCGATGCACCAGAAAATAAGTGACATACCCTGCTTGTCAGTAGGCCAGTCCCATTCAGTAGAAATAAAAATTTCTTCCATAGGGGAGATATTGGAATCCACTGTGGTTGGGAAATTTTGCACAATAGAAGAAATGCATATTTCATTTTATGCTATATTATTTTATTTTACTTATCTTCTGCCTTGTGTTATCTGGCTCTGAATACTGTGTAGAATTATTTGATTAAGCACACACAAACAAAATCCCCTCCGACATGTGGCATTTGTATTATATCAAACATGTTAGATTTCTCAGTAAATTTACCTGCAGTTCACATGTTTGACTATTTTGTGCATGAGAATTAAAATGTTTATGTTTTAGCAAATAATTTTTTTAAAAATCTAATTAATTAAATAAATATATAGTTGGTTTAGGGAATTCTAAATCTGTTTGATTTTGTAAACTTCCTAATTAATTCAGCAGTTTTAAAACAATTCAAACTCAAAACAAGAAATGGAATAGTTAGTAAACAGGAATTAAAACACCTAATGAAATCTAGAACTCATTTTCCCCAGAGCTCACATTACAAAGCTTTTGTTGAAATAAAAATCCTCTGGCAGAGGCAATTTAGCCTTCAAGAAGGTAAATGGAGAAGCTTTGTAAAGACTGAGTAAGCAGCAAAAGTTATGTTTGTATAAAATTTTTGCCATGGTAGAATAGCAACTGCATTTGGCAGAGAGCCTCCCCAACAAATACAAGCTAATCCTGAGCATGGCAAACATTTAAGATGAAACATCTTCCTGTGCATGTATGTGTGCGAGAGAAAATCTTCCTATTTGCTACTACCGTACTTAAGGATATTGTTTGCTTTTCTTCATTATAAATGTTTGCTTTGGCAAAGGGTATAATGTTAAGGACATCGTTCCTACCCCCTCCTCATTTTTTGTAGCATTGCCATTTCTGGTATCTATTTTAATATGTGTAGAAATGTGAAAAGAAATATGTGTCACCCAGACCGAATAAGAAGCTTTACAATCATGAATGAATTGAGATGCCTGACTTTGCCTGCCCTTGCAGGTGGCAGAAGTCTGCTGAGATGCCAGATGACAGTCTAAAGGAAGAGAAACGGGAAGGAGTTATTAGAATAGAAATAGCTTTTTCCAGGCAGTAAGCATTAAAAAAAGGTCTTGCTTCTTTAAAAAAAATGACTATACAGTCTTGTTGCTTTTCAGATTTACAAATATTCAGAATGCTCTGTGGGTCTCTACCTGAGCACAGGATTTTCTCCCTGTTTTTCATGTTAATTAGGGGGTTGGATTATTTTGTTTCAGAAACTGCATGCATATTTTGGTCATTGGTATTATCCCCTGGGGTCTTTACTTGTACCATCCCCTTGAAATGAATGAGAAATCACAAATAACAAATGAGAAGCTCTGCAAGAGCAATATAAACCATTTGCATATCTTTCTATAACAGGACCTAGTTTTCTGCCTAGCTGCTTCAGGAAGTTTTTGTATGAAGTCTTATCTCAAGAGTGTCTTTTGGTGCTTCATACGCATTTATGAAAAGAAGGTGTACAGATCTTTCTGAACAATGTTTATGAGCAAAGGTGTGTTTGCTAGAACAGTACATCAGCTTGCACTTGAGGAGACCCATAAGTGTGAGGAAAGGAAGCTCAGTTGCTTGTTTCTTCTTTCACCCCAGTCCTTAGAATGTCTAAAATGAGACGTGGGTGTCATCCTTACTGTAACCCTCAGAATATTCAAAGAGCCTTGAAAAGTAGTCCTCATAGTGAAATGACATCCCAATGCTGTAGGGAATATTCTATAGTATAAAAGCAGTCAATCTTGCTATGAAACCGCTTCATTTCTTACACATCTTGCAATAGTCTCACTCCAGGGTCTTTTGGCCACATTATTCTCTTTACTGGCATCTGACGGATTGCTAAACCCACATTAGAACTAGTGTTGTTCTTTTTCTGTTAGATCATTTTAGCTGCTTTTGATCCTCAATTATTAAAGTTTGTATTAGGTATTGCTCTGTAGCTATCTCTCCATGAACCAGAAAGCCCTGAACTTGTGATTATGCAATCTTTTTTAATATAAATATGCAGTCATATTGCATTCAACAACATGAAATAGGATATTTGAAAGCCAAACTTGCATTTAATTTTGTTGAATTTGATTTCCCCCCATGTGTTTCAGAATGAGTAATTACAGATGGCAGGAATTTGGAAGCAAGGCTTCCTGCGGGTAAAGTAAAAAAATGTACCATCAAGTTCTATTTCTCAGTGTCAATCATAATCAGTTGATTTCCTTTAAAAAAATCTAAACAAGGAGTAGAAGAAACATTAAAAGATACAACCAATATGGTATAAGATCAAGGTTATCTCATATGGGAGCAGATGAGGTTGCTGAAGAACATTCAAAGATTAAAACAGGGGGAAAGGTTAAAAAAGACCAGCTGGCTTGGTAACATATTGCTTTTCAGTGAATGTTGCTACTAAATTGAAAAACAGGTTCAGTCTGCAGGTTTCCAGGAAGCTACATACAAGAATGCATGTTAAATGTGGGAGCTTCAGCAAGGAATGAGAGGACATGAACTGCCAAATGCTGGAGCTGCTGTTAGCAGCTGTTGATCTCCTTTTGGGGAAAGAGATTACAAGCAGTTACAGCGTACACAAATATACTCTTGACTGTAGCTCAGGTCTCATATTAATCTGGAAGGATGGAACACACAAAAGCCTAAGTGCCTGCATCCCTTGGTTAAAGTGAGAAATGTGAAAAGAAGTTCAAGGCACAACTTTCTCTGATTTCTATGTGGTATTTGGTGAATCAGTGTATAAGGAAAAGTATTGTTCATTACTACTCCCGTGTTGTCTGTGAACTTGCGCTAGAGGTGGCTGATGGCTCTGTAATTGCCAAATAGGGAATCTGTACACTTTTTTTTTACAGAAGCCTTCATTTTTTCATAGCTGGTTTGTGGAGCTATCCAGGTGCTGGACCCTATGCCCAACTCAGTTTAGCACTTGGATAGCACCCATGCATCCCAGAGGAACTGTTAAGGCTCTGTTTAGCCATGCTGCAACTAACAGTCAATTTATAATCCCATATTATGCCACAAATGAAAAAGAAACAAAGCTGGTATGACTCCTGGATCACAGGTATGATGTGACTTACACATATGAAGTAGTAAGGTATTGTTTATTTAGTTTATATCGTCATTGTGCATGATGTAACAAAATAAAATCTGTGGCATGATTGTGAAAGCCCTGATCTAGTGAGGTAGTTTAACAGTGTGAAAATATTTCATCCCTCACTTGAATTATTGGTATGTATTTTTCATTTAAATAGCAGAACTTCACGCTGTATCATCAACTGCCTTTGAAGCCTGTTTCAATTTGGCAATAGTTCTACTGTGTATGGGTCAGAGAAGCTAGTATGAAAGCATCACACAAGTCAAAAATTCCCACTGCTGTATGAATCTAATTGTCTGGTGGCCCATAGCATCCCTTCAAATTTTGTGATTCCGTGATTGGGAAATTGAAATTAAAACCTCTTCTTTCTCATGGAAATCTGCTTGGTGACATGGGTATGTGACATCCTCTCAGCTTCAGGGGAAGGCTAAGACAACCCTCCTCTGGACAAATCTTACCAAGAAAACCCCATGAAGATTATCATCCATCAGAAATGATTTGAAAGCACATAACAACGATACTTTAAAACCATATGTGGCTATTAGTACTTTTGGACACTGACCTTTCTTCTCACTACTTTGCAAATGAATTCCAAATTCTTCTCATGAATAGTTCAGTGTGGTCTTCTTGGAATTTATTCTCCTTGTTCACATTTTGACATGTTAGATATGAAATCCATTTTCTAACCGGGGCTTTTAATGTAATCTACAGATTCTGTTTTTCAAACAGCTGTTCAATTCCTTGCAACAGTGTGTGAATATCAATTTGAATATCATTATTTATGTTTTATCTAGTTCTGCTGAGCCAGAGGTTCTTTCTTTTCCCCTCTCTCCCACCTGATAAGTGCTCCAATAAATTGGTCCATAAAACATTGTATCTATACATGAATGATTTGTGTTATATTACCTATGTTCTTTTGTGGCTTCTGAAATCAAAATTGAATTTACATTGTGTAGTTTGTGACTTCCTCAGCTACAGCTGTGTCTAGGTTTGGAGAAGATGCTTAAAGCAGTATAATATGTATATATCAGTAAATGCCGGAAATTAGGGTGAAAGTTGGCCATTATCCAAGGCATTCCATGTCAGAGTGGAGTTAATATTTGATATGATTTTTCCATTTGCATCATAAAGTTTACGACAATCATGAGAACAGATATGCAGTACATCTTGGCTCTATTTTTAAAGTCGAGAGCTGCAAAAGTTATAGAATTTAAATAAATATTACAGTCCATGCAATAGATAGGTCTTATGGTAGAGAGAATAACACTTACAACTTCTTTTTAATGTAAAAGTCCCACATGCCACAAAACCAGTTGCTAAGATGTATAGTGTAATGACCAATCTCTCTGTAAACATTTCTGGGTGTGTCATCCTTCTGGCTTTGATTCTGTATGCATACCTAGATGGAGTATTGATGGAAAACACAACTCCAGGACCTAAAGGTGATCTTAGTACAGAAGAGATTGGTTTTTTACATGTGCCTCACTGCTAAATAGGTTTCATGTGAACACCGATGTGACTTGAAAATATTGGGGGCAGGGAGATTCCTTTGTAACTAATGTTACAGAAATGAAATGTGAGAAATGTAATGACTGGAACAACTTTTCACTAAATCTTCAACCCAGTGTGAGTGAAGTGTGGTGCCAGAAAGCTGAGTGAGTGAGTGAGTGAGTGAGTGAATGAGAGTGAGTGAAGGACCATAACTGAAAGGGGGTGAGTGGGCAAGTCAGTGGTTCTCAACCTGTGGGTCCCCAGGTGTTTTGGCCTACAACTTCCAAAAATCCCAGCCAGTTTACCTGCTGTTAGGATTTCTGGAAGATGAAGGCCAAAACATCTGGGGACCCACAGGTTGAGAACCAAGTGAAGCACCTTAGTTGAAAGCAGACAGGTGTGTGGGTGGACAGCTGAAACTGTTGTTCATGTAGTGCAGCAGAACACATGGAGAGGGAAGCCTAGCTGGGCTGTTTACAGTGGGAAGGATGTCTTGCTCCACTGGCTCCACAGTGTGCTGGTCCTCTCATCTGCCAGCAGTACCTTGGGGCAATGAATCAAGGTTGTAACCATTATGCAATGAAGGCAAAATATTGATTTTGAGACCCAAAAGGGAGTTGAGATGAGACTTTTATGTGGCAGAGATTATTATGTGATGAAATACACAACATATTGTTCTGTATGATTTTGCTTTGAAGCTGGAGTCAGGCTCAGTGTAACTCTGACTTCTTCACCAGAAACTGCCTCCAACTACAACTCCAAATCCATAGTCTTGCCTGGATGAAAGCCAAACATACCTCTGTTCATTTTTGGTTCTCAATATTTTTTTTTGCCTCTTCCTCTAACTCACTTCTCTCACCGGCACATCATCCCCACAACACTTATGTTTGATGCATTTGGATAATGAAAGAAGTAGGATTTGAGATTATCATGGTTGAAAAGTACTGAGGACTTCCTTTATTTGGCACATTAAGTTAATGTACTTTTAAATAAAATAAAAATTAAATAAATAAAATGGGTACCTCAACAAAATTAAACATACTGTACATTATAAAATATCTTGTGGTTGCCCTATTCCAGGCTCTAATCTTAACTTTTTAAAAGCTCCAAACATGTTACCACTTTGTTTGAATTGTAAACTGATTTCTAGTATTTAAATGACTTAGTCTGAAAAGCTGTAGCCTTTTTGTGATTTTACAGAGGTTAACTAATTCTGTGTCCAGTTACTGAAGGGCATGTTCTTTCCCTCTTTGCAGTGTAATTCAGAATTTTTAAAACTGTCAAATCTTTCCACCAGCCTTCTCTCCTTCCTCAATGGGCATGTGCTGTATAAATTACCAAACCATTTCCTGCTTTTGACAAAGACTAAAGCCTTACAACAGAGGTGTACAATCCCTAGTTCTGCGGCAAGTATCAAATGTGAAGGTCTTGCCCCTTCACTTCAATATATGGGTTATTCTGTATATGAAATGGTCCACAGACCAGGTCTTCATGTTGAAATTATCCTTAGGTATCCAGGAGTGCTGCATCTACTTAGAACCTCCCTTGTGTGAGTGGATTTCCTGAATTGGACTCTGTGACTGTGAAAGTTGAATTATCTATACAGTGGTTCAATGTATAATGAATAGTGTCAAGTGAAGACTAATATTTTTTCCTCAACCCTATTCTTTTTGTTAGCCTGCATTTTTATTCTGTCATTGTAACAAGATTTTCTTAGCATCTGGATGTCCCCTTGTGTCCTTGTGGCTTCTATTTTCTTTGGGGTGGGGGTCAGAAGAAAACAGAAACCTGTCCTGCTTCTCCCTGTGTTTTGAATTCTTCTAACACAGACAAACTGCTCTTCAGTTGTAGGATGTGTGTGTGTGTGTGTGTGTGTGTGTGTGTGTGTGTGACTTTTATTGTAGCATTTTTCTGAACAGCTGAAATAGTCTGAGTAGTCTCTCAGGATTTTTGTGAACACAGTTGTGATGTAGTCAACAAAGAAAAAATAGCAAAGTGAATGCATTGTTTGTTCTTGCTGTTCCGGGAATTATGTAGCACTGGAGCAGCTGCATTTCTTCTTCTACCACACAATTCTGTGCTTTCTGGGTATTATAAAACAATGACACCTATATCTTCCTAAAAGAGAAAAGCTCATTAAAAGTAATCCAGTAGAACATAAGCCCATGACAATTTGGTTTGGGAGGTGGACAAGGCAGGTATGCAGGATGAAGAAAGGGGTTTGTTTGTGCATGAGGAGGTATTAAAGGTCTCTCTTCTCATGTTGCTTTGAGATGAGAAAATATTTTCTCCTTTTTCAAATCTTTTACATTTGATCATGCTAATCTGGTGACTGGTGTCCCAAATACTGGTAGGATGAAGGTGAACGCATCATTGAACTTTAGATGAGTTGCTCTTACACTCAATAGTATAGGACTTTAAAAACAGTGGAGTTTTGGCAAAGCACTGCAGTAAAATGTGTGTGGTTGTCTCCTACAAATAGTTTTTTAAAAAGTTTAAATCAGCATTATTCTCTGTTATGTCATTTCATAGCCACGCTTCGCTATGAGCTTATGCCTCCCCCCACTTTCCTTTGAATTTCTTATGTAACAGTGATGCATGATGTGCCCTTTCTTTTATCTTTTTCAAACATGCAAAAAGTGTTAAGCAATTTGGGGGAAGGCATGTATAATACTCACCCTCTTCATCCTCCCTTTATCAGTATGGAACAACAAGAATGCCCTATCTATGCAGGGGAGGGGGCATGTCAGCCAGAACTTTGGATTTCCTGAGTTTTGGATCATGTATAAAATAAACTTTCCTCTTCAAAGCACTATTTTTACCCAATTAAAAGATGTGAGTCAGGTGTGGGCATAGGACTAGCACATTGCTTTCTTCATATTGTGTTTAACACCTTTTCATATCCCTGCGTTGGGCTTCTGTGGATAACACTTCTATATTTGTTATTTAGAAATCAATTACACTATAGTGCATCTAGAGTATAAAACGGTGCATTCTTTTTCTCACCACCATCCATAATGGTTGGCTGTACTCTGCTCTGAGTTCACCTATATATGAAGTTATGGCTCGTGGTCTGTCTTCTGAGCAGGCATATGTGTCACTTGCCTCAGCTTATACTATATATTGGAGGTGCTTGTAGAAGAGGAAGAATCCAAAGTATAAACTGTATGAAAGGATGAAAGAAGGATCTTACCATATCAGACCAAATCTCTTTCTAATTCAGCATACCATTTCCTAGTGTCCAAACGCATTCCCGTGGACCTATTTGGCCATAAGAAGGCCAATAATCTGGGCATGGGGCTAACAACCATCTCTTTTTATTCCCCAATCTTTTGTCTTGGAGGTAGCACATCACCCACATAACCAACAGCCTCAAACTATTATTTAAAGCCATATTTAACCCATTAGAGAATTATGGGATAGTACTTATTTACTTTATTTATATTCTACTCTTCTCACCCGAAGGGGACTCAGAGGTACACATACTTAGCAGACAATCCCTGCCGTTTTCCACATACACAGTACACACTATACACAGTACACATAGTACACAGTACACACATATAAATGAACAGAGGCAAACTCTGACCATCAGGGGGAGCTGACACACTCCTCATCTCTCAGCATCCTTTGTTGTTCCTTCCACATTCCTTAGCGTTTCCTGGAGTCCTCATAATTCAGTCAAAATTTGCCTTCCTACTTAATGTGGTACCTTTATCACCTACTTGACATATGCAACTGTCTTTCGGGCTGCAAAGGTTGACAGCAGACTACACTTAAGGTCGAACACCCACCTCGACCCGGTCAGTCCTCGAACTCATGACCTACTGGTCAGAGAAATCTTATGCAGCTGACACTTAGCCAGCTGCGCCACATTCCTGGTGCTACAATGACAATTTGAAATGCACATGGATTATTATTTTGGATAACATGATTTTAATAAGTGTTTAAAGGTTTGATATGTTTTTAATTATTGTTTCAATCGAATTATTGAGTTGGAAGAGACCTTGTAGGCCATCCAGTCCAACCACCTACCAATAAGAATATTATATATACAGTGTGTGTGTGTGTGTGTGTGTGTGTGTGTGTGTGTGTGTGTATATATATATATATATATATATATATATATATATATATCTATACACTAGCTTAACCCGGCACGCGTTGCTGTGCCCTATTTAGGAGATGTGTGTTTGTATGTGTGTGTGTATGGGTGTGGATGTGTGTGTGTCTGTCTATAGATATGTGTGTATGTATGTGTATGTATGTAGTTGTATGTGTGTGTATGTAGTTGTGTGTGTATGTGTATGTGTATGGTTGTGTGTGTATGTATGTTTGTGTCTGTATGTGTGTGGATGTGTGTGTGTCTGTCTATAGATATGTGTGTGTATGTATGTAGTTGTATGTGTATGTAGTTGTGTGTGTATGTGTATGGTTGTGTGTGTATGTATGTTTGTGTCTGTATGTGTGTGAGTATGTATGTGTCTGTGTGTCGGTATTTATGTGTCTGTATGTGTTTCTGTATGTATGTGTGTATGTACACTCCCCCCTCTCTCTGTCTGTTTCCCCCGTTGTCTGTCCCCTCCCTCTCTCTGTTTCACTTTCCCATCTCTCTCTCTCCCCCTCCTCTCTCTCGCTGCCTGATTTCCCCCTTCCCCCCTCTTTCTTTCTGTGTTTCTTTCCCCTTCCCTCTGGCCTGCCCCGTCTCTCTCTGTGTCATTCCCCCCTATCTTTTCCCCCCCCTTCTGTCTCAGGGCTCCCCTCTCTGTCTCTTTACCTCCCTTCGTGTTTCCCGCAGTTGCGGCGGCGGCGGCTGAAGCAAGGTAAGGCCGGGAGCTTACCTTGTTTCAGGCGCGGCCGCCGCAACTGCGGGGGGCAGGCCGGAGGGCGGAAGGCAGGGCCGGAGATTGGGGCTCCGCCCTCCGCCGTTTCCCTCGCTGTTGCGGCGGCCGCGCCTGAAAGAAGGTAAGCTCGGGAGCTTACCTTCTTTCAGGCGTGGCCGTCGGAATCGTGGGGGACACGGCGGAGGGCGGAGCGCCGATCTCCGGCCCTGCCTTCCGCCCTGGCGCGCATGGGCAGCGCCGATGCGCGCGCCGCCCCTTGTTTTGTGTGCTGGGTGTGTTTTGTACTACAGTTCCCAGAAACCCGGCATGGCCACTTCCGGTTTATGCGGAGGTTTCTGGGAAATGTAGTTCGGCGGGCTAGAGCTGTTATGGGACCGGGAGGTGTGTTGAAGAGCGAGGATGGCGAGGATGTGGTTTTTCGTCGCGGTGTTGCGCCCGAAGGTGCCGGTGAGTGGGGAGAGAGGTTGAGGTGGTGGGTTGGGGGGTTTTGGGGGTTGTTGTGCGCATGCGCGTTTTTTCTCCCTCTGCAGCGCTCGTGGGCAGCGCAGAACGGGAGTCAATGGGCGGTTTTTGGGGGCTGTTTTTGGGGGGTTGCAAGTTAGTGAGGTGGGTTTTTTTGGTGTTATGTCTGTACCTCGTGGTCTGGGGGAATGTGTGTCGTGGGATTTGTGTCTGGGGGGGTTATAGTTTGGCCGTGCATATACGACATCCCACGACCACTCGACTTTTATATATATAGATGTATACGTATAATTATTATGTATGTATGTTTACATGGCATCAAATTGTTGTTCTTGGAAGACACAGCTGGACTTGATCCCTTCCAGTCTGGCTTCCGTATTGGGCATGGGACGGAGACCGTGCTTGTCGCCATTACAGACCAACTTCGCCGCCAGCTGGACCAGGGTGGGTCAGCCCTGCTTGTTTTGTTAGATCTAACAGCAGCGTTTGATACCATAGACCATGCACTGTTGGCCCACCGTTTAGCCGTGACTGGGGTTAGGGGGATTGCCCTTAAGTGGGTAACCTCCTTTCTCCAGGATCGGGGACAACGTGTGAAGAGGGGGGAGGAGGTCTCCAGGAGGCTCCCATTAAGTTGCGGGGTCCCCCAGTGGGCCATCCTCTCACCCTTACTATTCAACATTTACATGCGCCCCCTGGCCCAGCTGGTTCGTGACTTTGGTCTGGAGTGTTATCAGTACGCTGATGACACCCAGCTTCTGCTGAGAATGGATGGCAGGCCGGATACCGTACCCGATTGTTTCCATCTATGCCTTGAAGCCGTGACTGGTTGGCTGCGTGCCAGCCGGCTGAAGGTGAATCCATCGAAGACGGAGATCCTATGGCCCGGTCACCCTGGGCTGGATGAGTGCCGGTTGCCTACCCTGGATGGCGAGCAACTTAGCCCGTCATCCCTCGTTAAGAGCTTGGGTGTCCAATTGGACCCTTTGCTATCCATGGAGGCCCAGGTCTCTCTGGCTAGCAAAACGTCGTTTTTCCATCTACGACAGGCTAGGCGACTGGCACCCTACCTGTCCAGGGACGACCTGGCCACGGTGATCCAGCCGACGGTCATCTTAAGGCTGGACTACTGTAACGCCCCCTACGTTGGCCTTCCCTTGTTGACAATCCGGAAACTCAAGCTGGTGCAGAATGCCGCTGCTCGCTTGCTAGTGGGAGTATCAGCGAGGGAGCACATCACTCCCATCCTCCGGCAACTGCACTGGCTTCCCATCGAGTACCGGATTGCCTTCAAGGTGCTGGTTTTAACCTTTAAGGCCTTGCACGGTCTAGGGCCTGTGTACCTAAGGGACCGCCTTACCCCATATGTTCCCCCGAGATCACTGCGCTCGGAAGAGCAGAACCTGTTGGTTATTCCATCACCCCGCTCCTGCCATTTGTCCAGTACGAGACAACGGGCCTTCTCTGCTGCGGCCCCAGCGATCTGGAATTCACTTCCTAGCCACGTCCGGGCGATCCAAGAACTTGCCCCTTTCCGAAGGGCCTGTAAGACTGCCCTTTTTAGGCTGGTGTTTGGCTAACCGCGAAGGCAGATGGCATTTTGACGCCTGAGTTAAGAACTGTAATCTGGTGGCACTTGGTTATGTACTGTGTTTTTATCGACTTTTTACTGTATGTTTTATTATGTGTTTTATTGTTGCTGTAATCCGCCCCGAGCCTGCAGGGAGGAGCAGAATATAAAACTGAATAATAAATAAATAAATAAATAAATAGGTAAGCCATCTTGAGTCCCTTACAGGGTTGAGAAAGGTGGGGAATAAATAGGGTAAATAAAGAAATAAATAAACTTCATTCAAAAACTGTACAATTTACTGCCCATTTTCTCCATGCCATGAATAATTGCTATTTTTTGAAAACTTGCCAGGTGCAGGGGTCAGTTTCTAAATAATCATTGCTTATTTCTGATTCCATTTGTGAAAGTGACCATGGCGGGTCAGCCCTGCTCGTGATGTTAGATCTGACGGCAGCGTTCGACACTGTAGACCATGTAATACTGACCCACCGTTTAGCTGCGACGGGAGTTGGGGGGATTGCCCTTAAATGGGTAACCTCCTTCCTCCAAGACCAGGGACAACGTGTGGAGAGGGGGGAGGAGGTCTCTGGGAGACTCCCATTAACTTGTGGGGTCCCACAGGGGGCCACCATCTCCCCTTTATTATTCAACATCTACATGCGGCCGCTGGCCCAGCTGGTGCGTGACTTTGGTCTGGAGTGTTATCAGTATGCGGATGACACCCAGCTCGTGCTGAGAATGGACGACAGGCCAGACTTCGTACCCGATTGTTTCCAGCAATGCCTTAAAGCCGTGACTGGTTGGCTGCGCTCCAGCCGGCTGAAGGTGAATCCATCGAAGACGGAGATCCTGTGGCCTGGTCGCCCTGGGCTGGATGAGTGCCGGTTGCCTACTCTGGATGGCGAGCAGCTGAGCCCGTCATCTTTGATTAAAAGCCTGGGGGTTCAGTTGGACCCATTGCTGACCATGGAGGTCAGCAAAATGTCATTTTTCCATCTGTGACAGGCTAGGCAACTGGCCCCCTACCTGTCCAGGGACGACCTTGCCACGGTAATCCAAGCGACGGTCATTTTGAGGTTAGACTACTATAACGGCCTCTACATAGGCCTTCCCTTGTCGACAATTCGGAAACTCAAGCTGGTGCAAAATGCTGCAGCTCGCTTGCTAGCGGGAGCGCCGGCAAAAGAGCACATCACGCCCATCCTACGGCAATTGCACTGGCTTCCAATTGAGTACCGAATTGTCTTCAAGGTGTTGGTTCTGACCTTCAAGGCCTTACATGGTCTGGGACCGGTGTATCTGAGGGACCGCCTCACCCCATACGTTCCCCTGAGATCACTGCGCTCGGAAGAGCGCAACCTGTTGACGGTACCATCTGTCTGCTCCTGCCACCTCTCAAGCACAAGGCAACGAGCCTTTTCAGTCACTGCCCCAATGCTCTGGAATGTGTTGCCAGATGATGTCCGGGCTATGGCGGAGCTTATCCCATTCCGGAGGGCCTGCGAAACTGTATTGTTCAGAATTGCCTTCGATTGATGCCCCTGGAGATTGTAACTGCCTACTATTACTGTTGTTGCACCATTTGCAACTTTTATTCTTGTTGTTTTATGATGTATCACTGTTTTACAGTGCATTTTAACATGTGTGTGAACCACCCTGAGCCGGCCGGGAGGGGCAGAATATAAGATTGAACAAATAAATAAATAAATAAAGTATTTTTGCTTCATTGAGAATCAGTGTCTCAGTCTTATGTTGTGCCATGAGTGGTAATGTTTAAATTCTCCCTGTTTTCTTGATCATTTTCTAGGCATGCAAGTAATTCATTCTATAATCTTTGCCATTTCAGTTGTTCTGATAATAACAGAGATGATAGTTACACTTTCAAAAGTCTGCCAGCAAATAGACTTGCAGCTTGTGACATTTATATTGAAGCAATGAGAAACAACAAGGATTGTACTCTCCATCAAAGAGTGCCACGTGTCTCTGCCGTAATATGTATCAATTCTGTTTTGTAAAATGATGGATGAGTCTTAAAGATAGAAGTCATCAAGAAATTGGAAAATTCAGTAAATGCCGAAAAATAAAAAGGACTGATAGCTACCTGCATCCTCACCACAATATGAACGGTGACAACAATTTACTATTACAAATATCAGGAGTACATTTCAGATAGGAAATACCACCACCAGACCAACATTTAGGCATATAACCCTGTTGATCTTTGAAATACCTATCTTGTATAATTCAAAAGATCTCTTTTGGAGCCTATGTTCCAGAAAATAGCCTATTTACTTGTCATTTTATTCTTATAATAATAAGAATAGATAACAGTGAAAGCTTAATCCAAACCAAAAGATCAGGATTACTGTAGATTATTAAACAAAGAAGCTTTGTGTGTATTGTTATAAAAATCTTCAAAATATTTGGAATAGTTGTACTCTCTTTTTCTTAATGTTAGAGGAGTCCATATACAAAACCATCTGCTGATTTCTCTCATCTCAGTATAAAAATTCAATTGAGGAATGTCTATTGATAAAATAGAATTGAATGAGTGTCCAGAATACCAAGCATACAGATGGTTGGACTTCATATATGATATCAGTTATCCACTTCAAATAAGTTAGCTGAAAATAGATGTTTTGGTGACCTTACTTTGATTGACTTCATGTATGTGGTAAGTGTAACAAAGACCTGTTGTTAATAAGAAAGGGTATCTCAACACATTGAAAGATTATATCAAGAAAATGGTCAAATGAGTAAGATTTGTTTCATTTCGAAGCTATTTTGGGGGAAATCATGCAAAAAATGTGCAGAAACAATATTAATGCCCTCAAAATAATAACACTGTAGTCACTGTTTTGGATGTATTGGAAGGGTAGGGAGAGAAGGGAAGTAAATGGAGTGCTTATTCCTCTTTCATGGCTGCTAAACTATAGTTTAGAAATCTGCGAATTGGACATCTAAAGTGGGCAAATATAACCAGTGAATTGAGCCTTGATTGCTATTGTCTGGGAATTCAATTACATATTGACACATGTATGCACTCCATGATGTAAGTTCAGCGTAAATGACTGGTTGATACTGTAACAATATTGTGTGATTTGATGCTAAACCCTGAAATACATCTCTCACGTGATGTGCTGAGTAGATGTGCTGAGTTGTATATTGATATTTTGGGGGATTTTTTAAAAACATATATAAATATACTATGATCATAAAGGGGGGAGATGAAAGAACACTTAAAAATTCAATTGTTATTTTGAATTTGTCAACTTTTAAGGTACCTCTTAAAGAGGACATTAAAAATGTAAATCAAGAGAAATTGACTTTTTTAAAGTAGTTATCTATTAAATGATGTGATACTCTTGCAGCCTTATTATTTTTTGTTTAAGGACATTTCAATGTGACTTCTTTGAAGGTTAGGATAGGGGGATAATTTAAATGAACGGATGTCTGTCACTTTTGAGTAACAGGTAGCTATGTGTTGGAAGGTTTCTTAATGCTGTGACACAGGGACATGCATGTCTGTTGTACCACCCCAGAAATGAATCCACGTGATTCAATTGGAGACAGGTACCACACATGATAATGACACTATTCATGCTCCTGTTTCAGCACAACATGATTTCTAAACAGTTACAAGCAAATGTGGCCTATAATGTAGAATAAAAAATATTGGGAACAGATCGAATAGCTATTTGATGAAAACAGCCCACTAGTTCGGGATCTTATATAGGAGGAAATGTCATTGAAATTATCTTGGTATGATTCCAAGTAGTTATGCTTTATACTAATGAGAATTGTGCCAATGGTATAAAAGCTAGGCCAGGGGGGAAAATAATGGCTGTTCTTGAATAATAGAAAAACAAGTTTAAATTTGTATAATTGTAGCTTGATTTTTCTTTTAATTGCCATTGGATAAACAGGGCAATTTGAAGCATAAGCAAATCTAGCTCAAATAATGCTTCAACCATGTTGTATAATCTCCATATGTATCCACAGAGGCAGACCTGCAAGCTGGCTCAGCTGTTTCAATTTTATATTTGTTAGCTTGCAGTCAAATTTTAGGGGAAGATCATCTGTTTTGCACTGACGATATAGCATACAAGCACAAATCCTCACCTATGAGAGTGTGAGAGCTTTCATCGGTACTGGCAGCATTGGCCTCTGGTGATTTCTTGCTTTTCAAGAAAGGGTGATATCTATTCTTTTCTGTCTTCAGATGCCTGAGTAATAATCAGTTGCTAACTATTACAGCTCTAGGTGAATGTTCATATAGTCCAGAATCTGTCCCTGAGAGCTACTACTGTGACATTTTGTATGAATAATAACTGCATTGGCAGTTATATTTTCTGGGATAAAAATGATAAGGCAGAAACAAATTTCTCCCTGTAGTGCTGTCTGGCGGAACAAGGTGCATTATTGAGGCTTTATACCTTTCTTTCAAACACCCTGCATTTTTCTCCCTCTGTTTTTATAAAGACAGAGATAGGCGTAATATGGTCTCCCCAAGGTAGGGACAAATTGCTGCATTCCTTGTGCCATAATTTCCTTTTACTATGAAACTAAATTTAAACTTTTTGGTTAGGCCATCAGTGGCAGATTTGTCCATGGAATTAGAAATCTTGGCCTCAGTCCAGCAGAAACAACAAAAGAGCTCTGTGGTTTCTTAAAGACAAACACGTTTATTAAAGTAAAAGCTTTTGTGAACCCCATCCATTTCATCAAAACTCTACAAAGTGCCACAAAAGTGTTTGTTGCTTTTTGCTGTGAGAGGCCAACACTCAAAGGCTGCCCTTCAGGAATTAATTGTAATTATATTTTGCTGAAACCAGTATTACAAGATATTTACATCAAAACTGAATCACATTCCTTTTGTTGTGATGGCCAGAACTAAGGCCCCAGGAAAGACAGCCCTATAACATCTAATCGTCATTAGTATTTATTAATGCATTGTTTTTCTTTCTATTGTGTATTGTTGTTGTTGTAGCATTCTTACTGGTCTGCCCAGTGAACGTGAAATCTGTAAGTCACCCCGAGCCCTATGGGAGTGGCGACTAACAAGTTTAAATAATAAAATAAATAAATAAATATAAATAATTCCAAAATAGGATTGTATCACTATGGGGGGATGAAAAGCTTTACTTATTTTAACATACAAGAATGAATATTTTCAGCAGTTTTCTCCCCACTATATGGCGGTTTCTGTATGGTTTCAAACTGCTTGTACTTTGGAACATAGCTTAGGAAGAAAAATATATGGTTACTCTTCATACAAAGTGTGATTTAGGTCACCTTTCCAGTTTTTTAATTATTTTTTTTGCAAGTGGCATCATATTTTGGGGAAAATTTATTTATTTATTTATTTCAGGATTTTACCCGCTCTTCTCAAGTGGGACTCAGAGCGACTTACAGCATTGCCACATGAAACAGGTAAAACCCTAAACCCCACAACACATTAAGATACATTAAAAACATTTTCTCAGCAACATCTACAGTCATTCCAATTAAAACATATTTTTCTCTTCAGAATACAATGTATTTTTGACATTTGTACTGTATATATTCAGAAATTCACACAAATCTACATAATTTATCCAAATGCACTCATGTCTGTAGGGAATATCTCTGAGAGCAGCAAACATTTTTCACTGCGAAAAATTCCTATTGTGCATGAAATTTCCCTGTAAAAAACTACTTTTGTGGGCAAAAATTCATTTTCTACTCAGGAAAACTCATGTATATTTTGTTGTACGGTGTCCTCGAGTCATTTTTGGAGACCCTAAGATGAACCTGCCACTTGGAGAATTTGATCCTTTTTCACTGCAAGTGTGTGACTTGCCCAAGATTTCTCAGTGAATTTCTATGGCTTAGTAAGGATTCACCTACTGGTGTGATTGGGGGTATGAGTTTTAAAGACAATTTTAATGTATTTGCTGTATTTTAATTCTGTTTTTACCAGACTGTTTTTACCACACTTATTATTTAATGTGGACAGATGTTAGCTGCCTTGAGTCTCCATGGGGAAAAAGTTGGGAAATAATAATAAGAAGAAGAATGTACAGAGTCACAGTTCAACATTTAAACCACTTCTTCATGCTGACTCTGTATTTTTGAACAAAGTTCGAAAATCTACAGATTTTTATGACTGTTCTTTCCCTCAGCGGAATGTCTCAATGCCCTTGTTTCAACAGAATGAATCTTCACATTTCTAATGCCATAACTCATCTTTTGGAGTTCAATGATTCAGACACAGGGGAGTTCAATGTCCAGGAATGCACATCCATTATGACATTGCTTCTCTGAATCTGGGGAACTGGAGACGGAGACAGTGGGAGTTTCTGCTACCCAGCAGGAGGTGGCAGACACTGAGGACACTGAAGTCATGCCACTATCCTTTTCTGAACAACAAAGAGATAGAGATTTCATTTGAAATGGAAGACTGTGATTAATTAGGCAGCTAATGTTTGGGGACAGTTGTCCATAAAGCTCCTGTCCTGGTGACCGGTAGTAATCTTTAGCACTTTGCCACATGAAAATTTCAGCTATGTTCTGACCTTTTATCATAACATTATCCATGAAAATGTTTTATCTTTTTTCCTACCAATTTGTCTTGTAGATTTCTTTAATAATCATGTCATGTTGATGCCTGATACTGTTTTTTTTATTAAAAAAACAACCTTGAATACTGTATTTTTTAGAAATCCTAACATCAGTTTATATTCATGAACAAGATACCCACAGATTTTTTGGAATGCAATTACAAGTTCTGTTTTCATTCCAAAGTGTATGTTAATGAAACAATATGGAGGACTATGCATATATATTCTTTTCACAAGTATAGCCCAATCTTGAAATTTGAAAGGATAGAATTTCTGGAAGATTAATTTAAATTGTGTTATTTTAGCTATATTTTGCTTGGAGAAGTTGAAAAATAGCATAGAGAGCATTACAGGAATATCTAAATATGGCTTTGGTCTAATTAGTTAACACATTACTATTTATGGACTTGCCTAATGCCATTACAAAATGTAAGCTGCTAGTAGGTAAAGGAGAGAAAAAAGGTTAACTGAAATTACAACACACTGTCAAATACTATGTGCCCTTCCATTATTTATGGAATGGGTATCCTAGACATCATCTTTGCTGGATGACTATGCATCTATATCAATACACACTATTACTAAATATTTTCTTCTTTATAATTAACTATCACATAAATTATACACTGGTTACTTTTATTGCTGCTTTTCCTATGTTTTAGAAAAAAATCATTTACATGTAGCAGTAAGTGTTTAAAAACTATATTTGTTTAAAATTACAGCGATTACCATTTCATTATTTTGCATAAGGTGTAGAGTCGCATTTCGCAAATCTTTTATATCTATGTGTGTACCTTCAAGTCAGCTGTCATAGCAAACCCATCGGTTTCATAGGGGTTCTTAGGCAATAAATACTCAGAGCTTGCTTTCCTTTGAAAACTATATCAGTAAAAATGATCAAACATACGTACATCTAGCAAACTGGTATAATTTAATGCAAGTGGATTTTGTGTATATTCTTAACTGAATAAGGAATAGGGTGTACTAATTGTTGCTCAGAACATGTTGTTCGTATGTCTATGCATATAGAGGCTTGGCCAAAAAGTAGTTATCATAATAATGTTGCATGACTGAAAGATATATTTAGTCTTCTAAAACAGCTGGTGCTGATGCTTGTGATCTTGTTGGAACAAGACACACACAAGCAATTGGTATCAGAATCTTGAGGAGTCCTGGAATAAATCTAGAGGAAACTTTGCTGGTTGTCCATCCCTGTAAAAGCAGAACCCGCAAGCAAATCAGAACAAGCTATGGAGGGAGGGGAAGGAAAGGATAGGCAGGGAAGTGGAAGACATAATTCCAGTAAAATTAGAATTCCTGAATACAACTGAAGTTTGCAACAGCTTTTCAGGACCCTGGACAGAAACCAAAGAGACCAAGTCATAAATTCCACTGAGAGGATTGACCAACGGCAGTTCTCATGGTTTTTCCTTTTGCCATAAATTTCAGAGGGGGGATACACTTTTTTACGACTAATGAAAGAAGCAATAAATAATTTTAGTGTTTTTGCTGCGAGAAAATTGTTGTAAACTGCTGTGTTCTATACAATTTGTAGTTCACAAATTATTTTGTGCAGAATTTGCATTTTGAATGTTTTTGCAGAAAAAATATTTACCAAACTGCAAAGATTTCAATCACTCCAGGGTGCCACTTGTCAGAATTTCCTGGTATCCAAGAAAAATGTTTTTTGACCAGAATGGTGGTGGTGGTGGTAATATTTTCAAATACAACAGTCAAACCTGCAGCATAACTTTAAGCAAAGAGTTGCTTAGAGGCCTAGGGTAGTCTCCTCTCTGAGCGCATATTGGATATATTGCCTAAATTGACTCATTGATCTGGTAGAGTGTAAGATTTATGGAGGTCAACATTCCAAACCTTGATGGGTCTCAGACTTCAGAGAACTCGTCATCTCAGAACTAGGTGTCTCTTGTTCTATAAGCAATCTCAATCCCATTGCCTCCTTTGTTCACTATCATATCCCCTAGCCCCTGTGTCAGTGTTATTCCTAGATTTCAGTCAGTATTTCTGATGGTTTTTAAAATGTTTTTAAGGAACAAAAAGGCCCAATATGTACTCAAGACAAAAAAGGGGACTCAACCATTATGCTGAGTATTATCAAAGTGAATGTATGTGTCTCTGTTAAGTGATTTTCCCACTTTGTTTTTCAGAAGACGTCAGTTCAGTTTGTGACACATTAATTGGACCTAGCCTACTACTGTTTTTGTCTTGTGTAGTTTGCTATCTACTAACTGATATAAACTTTCATTGCTATCTACTAATGAATTCCTTTATACTTTTTGCAATGTATTGGGAATCCAGAGCAAGTGAATTGTGGTCTTTGTCAGGTTTGGCAACAGGAAACTACTGCACAAAAACATGGAAAGTTATTTCTCTGTGATTGCAGAATGACATCGATTTCCTTCCACATGTTGTTAGACTGCAACTCCTGTCTGCTATATCTTGCAACTGAGATCTGTACCAAAAAAAAGAGATTACTATGATGTTGCCTATCTAATCCAGGAAAAAAATAGTATGGGACATTTATTGCACAATTGTGTTCAGTAAATATGCTGCGGGGTTACAAGATCTGGTTTTTCCTCACTTCTTGTAAATTCATTATAATCACAGATTTAGACAATTAACGCAATTGGTATGTTGTGTTGTTTATGGGCTGCATGGCTGCATTCTAGCAGCATCTTCTCCTGATGATTCGCCTGTATCTGTGGCTAGCATCTTCAGAGGATGTAATTTCTTTTACATTATAGATAGCATTAATATTTAGAATGGAAATGCATTTACAGAAAATAAATTACTATTGTACTTGAAGCTTATTTTTTTCACAACATGTGTAATTAAGTGATATTTCCAAAATAATTAAGAAATACCAATGATACTATGTTTTAATGTCATAGGTAATCTATTCTAGTAATTAAAAAAACACTTTTAAGGACATTTTTAGGCTGAAAAACTCAGCTTATACTCAAGTATATAAAATAGTTTTCAAGGAAATTCTTACAGAGGGAAGGAAGTCTCTCCTTAGACTCCAATTTTCCTTCTATCCCCATCCTCCGGCAATGCAGTGGCCAGAACAGAAAAGAAACTAACTAAGGATCATAATTGTTGGGTGTTTCCTGGCATAAGCATCCATAATGAGCATCACTCACCTCTTCAATCAGCCACTGCACAGCTTGCCTCTCCCACCAACCACTGCACAGCTGGTCAGGGGCAAGGTGCAGATAAATGAGGAGCATAATGGAAGGCTATATTATGATGCAGTGATGTCTATACTTCTCACTCAGGCAAGCGAGGGCACCCATCCTTGGTTGTGTCAAAACATAGCTAGCTGTGGCACTCATCTCTCAGCTTTCTCACTCTACAGGCATTCCCCAAGTTACAAACTTGATAGGTTTGGTAGGTTTGTTCTTAAGTTGAATTTGTATGCAGGTTCTCTCTCTTTCTATGTGTGTGTGTGTGTATTTGGTGTGTGTGTGTGTGTGTGTGTGTGTGTATCTTTGGACAATATTTCATTTCTCTTGGCTTTTCTTTGTGAACGAAGATACAGAAAGGACACATCCCACACTATCTACAAGCGCTTTGATGACTAAAAAGGCCAATCTGAGATAGGCAAGTCTGGTTGCTTGTTGGATGTGTCCTTTGAGCCTGTGTAATGGATTTTCCTGGTGGAGCACAGCATGAACAGAAGTGGTCTCACCCTTTAAACCAAAGGTTCATCTGCCAGGGCCTAGCAAGCTTGGACAGTGGCAGCGAGATCCTCAGCTCATAGATTTGATTAGAGTTACCGTCTCTTAGATGGTTGACCTTACAGGGTTAGACAAGCTCCATCTGCCTGGGTTTGAATTTAGAGTTTTCCTTCTCTTAGGATGGTTGTCAAAAGGCTAGAGAGCCCATCCTGCCCATTGACGCTCTTTGTCAGATCCTTCGGTTATGGCATGGGAGGCCCTACTGGTGACTATTATGCCACCGCCAGCATAGCTCACAACTTCATTAGGGTACGCAAGCCTCTCCCCCACGACAAGGGGGCGCCAATGGAGAGGCTTTGGACAATATAGGGAAGGGTTAACACCCCTGTGGTGTTTGGTTTGCTGTCTGTTCCTCAGTTTAGGGTATTTCACTTCACTTTTTGTTCCTGTGATAATTGGGTTTTGAAAAATTTGACTTTTTATAGAAACAAGGATTGGTGAGAAAGCTTCAGTTGAGACCCCCTTTCCCTATGATAACTCTTCCAGGAGTGAATTTCCTTTCTGAGGGGTGGATTTCTCTCACTTTCTATTGTCTCATCCCCATTCTTAACTATGAGTTGTTTGTAAATCAGATGTTTGTCACTCTGGGACTCTGTTTTCTGTAATTTTACCCACATTGTTTCTCCAAGTGCTATGATCATTTAAAACCCAACTGACCTATTCTCTTATTTGCAATACATTACTGCTCATGAATATTCCTAATCCTGATTTTATATTCCCTGGCAGTGAGAATGTGAACATTCATGGGCATTACATCAGCTCAGCTAATTAGTGCCAAAGGTAGTGATGAGCTCAATTTGGTATTTTGTTACTCAGTATTTCAGTAAAAAGCCTAGTTTTCACATGGTTTTCTGAGATTGCATATGAATACTGTGCTTATAAAGTAGAAAAATGTCTGGGAAGACATTGCAATAGTTGGTCTGTGGGAGAATTAGCTAGATATTCCAACAGTGGACCATGAATTATTTTATTCCCAGACCCATCCTGTAGCCCAAGAGTTGGTCTTTAGTCATCCTGTGTTCTATCCTATTTCTATCACTCCTCGGCACTGGTGTTTGTCTTCCTCCCTCCTAGTTTTCTACCAACAATATATAGCTTCTGCTACTTAAGAACTGCTATTATTAGTCTCTCGTTTCCTTAATTGCTTCTCTTTTATTCCCGTATTTTCCTCATGATTGTAGCCCCTTACTTTTTTCTTGAAAGCCTTCTTGAACATGAACCAACTGCTGACTCAAGCTTCTGTTTTCTAGTCAATGTTTAGGATCATGTTGGTCAGTTTAAAGCTGGGACTCAATCAGTTGTTGATTTATGAGTCACTATATGAATGACTCTAATTGACTCCGGGGGTCTCTTCAGCTTCTCTACCTCACCCATAGAGCAGTCCCTATCACTGCAGCTTCATAAATGGTTTGTCACCTATTAACCAATAATTATTTTTCAAATCTGAAATCTTCTGAGCATTCTAAGATGAGTTGTCTGTATGTGATTGTTCCACACTATTCAATTCCTCAACCAGTCAATTTACTGGTTCTTTCAACAATCATTTAGCAAATAACCAAACCTCTTATGATATTGTTACTAGGGCTTTTTTAGTTATCACCTTTATTTATAAGAGTGAAAGGGTTTAACGCGCTTTACTATCATAAAAACCCAGTGATATTTATTATAAGTGTAATTTATAATTTATTCAAAGGACCACTTATAGAGTAGGGTTTTGAATCCAGGTCACAAGCTTTCAAGGTTCAACTCTCTATCATTTACCTCACATTATCTCTCTCTTGCCCTCTCTATGTCCATTATTAATCTACATGTTTATATATTTCAAAAACTATCATGCCTGCTTGTTTGGGTCTTACTGTTATTTGCATTCAGAAGAATCAGAGCAGAAGGTCAATATTTACTGTGTGCATTTCTTGCTTAATACTGATCATATTCCCCCAGCCTTTCACTGGGAATGTTCTGCATGCATCTCAAGTGGAAATACAGGGTCAAAAGTGTATGTCTAATATTTTCTTCCAAAATCTCTCTATTGCATCTGGCCTATTATCCTCTCCATTACATGGGGATATAAAATAGTGCTTCACTTAAGCTGTGAACAATTCTTTTCTGTTTCATTTATATTGAAAGGCAAGATAACATGTTCCTTTTTGTGCTTATTTCTCATCTTTGGTTATTCTTTTCCTGATGTTTCTGGATGGGCAGGCTTTTTACATACACATTTTGCCCTTAAACATTCACCAGGATTTTAAACATGTAATTTAGAGAAATCAAGGGCATGTTAATTTTCCAATATGCTTTTAAAAAAAAATCAAAATAGAGGGGAAATAAACATACTTATAATACATGTTTTTACAGTGTGGATTAGCAAAAATGTGATTAAAGAAAAGTATTCACAAACTGCAAACCTCTATCAGTCTATATAGCATGTGTCCCATTTCAAACATTCAAAATTTATAGATTTGCCTCTTTTCACAACTCAGTTATTAAGCAACAACTTTCACTTATCTTTGTCCTGAGCCACATGAATTTGAGAATACTGTATGTTCATAAGAGCTTTGCAACTTTCTCATGGGAAAGTGCTAAGGCAACTAGAGATAAATCTGAGGAAAGTCAGTCTACTTCTGGCCTCTCAACTGCCACATCCCCAACTCCAGCACCAACAGTTGCAAAGAAGAAAGGGCTCTCCTTGCTCCTCTTCTGTGTTGTTGGGTTACTTTAACCAACCCAAACCAAGCTTTCCCTATGACAATTTATCAGCTCTCATTTGTTGTTTCTCCATGTGTTCTCCACACTATCTCTTTCTATTGTACCCCATCATATCCCATCAAAGTCTTGCTACTTTTCTTCCTGCCCTGTTCCAGTCACCAAACTTCACCACCATGACATAGATTTTGCTGAGATCATGTGCAGCATAAAGATGCATTTCAGCTAATTATACCTCCATTTGTGTTTTTTTTTCTGTGCTTTTATTTTGCCCTTTCAAATGTTAACTCCTGCAATGCAGGGAAGTGTAGCTTCACAGATGCTGCTGGTCCTGAAAGCCCAAGCTTATTAAATTTTGTGTCCCCAGGTGTTCTGTTTATCCCAGATTATCTGGCAGTGCAGATTCACATAATGCAGTTTGAAGCTGAAAACCTGGGATCAGATCCTGGGATATAGGGCCTGTCTGAAAAGGCCCTAGGTCAGTGATGGGCAACGTTTTGAGCTTGGTGTGTCAAATTTTGCTAAAAAAAACAGAGCATAACTCAGGTGGGGGGTATCACTTTAAGGACCCCCCCCAAATAATTTTGCTATATATATATATATATATATAGAGAGAGAGAGAGAGAGAGAGAGAGAGAGAGAGATGTAACATATAACTGTATTCAATAAACCAAATACTAATTATTTAACTTACCTGCTTAGTGATTTCTTTGTTCATTAGTTTCTTTTGTTGGTCTTGATATTATTTAACTTGTGTGGGGTGTCATGAATTAAGATAAGTGAGGGGGAGGGAAATTCTTTAATTAACCTACCTATTAGTGGTAGGAAACGGCACCCATAGCACAGGACCTCACCTCTCCTAGCCTCCCCCTCACTTATTTCAGTAATGATGGTCAATTAGAGATCCACGACACCCCAGAACAGTAGATTGGATGATGTTTTATGTGGTTATGTGGTTGCAGGTAATGACTATCACAGGAATGCATCCCCCGTGGCATTCCGTTGCTCCCTGCTCCACCGGGTGGAAGTAAGGTCAAAGATCCCCTAATGGCCTAACCCGAAGTCCCAGAACTAGATGCTCAGTGCCGGTGTTCTCTTGTATTGGCCTACAGACCTCCCGCACAGACCATCTACAATATTCATCCTTGGCTACTGCACCTGGCTGTGCAGGAGCCGAGAATAAAACATCCTTCTTGGCATGCAGCCCCATACATCTCTGTATGTGGCCGCATGCGGCTGTGTGTAATCAAAAATGGCTACTCGTGTCAGTGCTGACATGCGTGTCATAGGTTCACCATCACAGCCCTAGGTAAAAGTTGCTAGCAGCAAACAAGTATGCAGGCTGGTAGAAGGACTCTCAGGATTCAGTTCTTTTTTCCAGCACTGTACCTAACCCTATTTTCCTATAAATGCTTTTGTTTTTAGAGCAAAATTACTATCATGTGGACATTTTAGATACATAAATGTCATTCTGTAGCAGCCCTCTAATGTATATTCCTTAGGAAGGCATATTTTAAGCAGCTATGACAAATACTGTGTTCTTAACTGTGGTTGGTGCTGGAACTCAACTACATCCTGCACAAAATTGTAGTCCTCATCAAGGACTAAGATAATTAATTAGATAGTTAGGCAGCGAGTTAGTTAATTAGATAGCCATGCCCCTTTAGCCTTCCTATCTAGAAATGTAGTTCTTTGAATAAAGTGTTTATAACTTTTTAAAGCTCGACACTGCTCCTAATTTGCTTAAACTTAATCAGTCTATGGCTGACACTAGAAGCTTCTGATCTGCTGAGTTGCTGCAACTGCTGTTTTGAATGCTTTTTCATATTTGAAAATTATCCCCCTCTCACATAGTGGGAGGAATTTAAACACAAATTTCTCCTTTGAAATGCAGTGATTTAAAGTTCAACATGCCGTCCCCATAAGTTAGAATGTCTGCTGCCAGTTATCAGACAAGACTTAGTCATAAGGCTTGAGTCTAGACAGGGATGTAAATCATCATTATTTTCATACCCACAAGCAAGACCAAATGCTTTCAGAAGTATTCATCCTGTCAGGTGATGTTAAAAATGTTTGAATATATGATTTTTTTCCCATTTGTATCTCTTCCCCCCCCCCCCCAAAGCTTTTGGAATTCATTGCACAAAATACTATCCACAAAATTGACTATTTTCTGCACAAAAATATTGAGTATTTTGCACAAATGAGTTATTTTAAAAGAAAGCTCACCCACCCAATAAAACTCCCTCTTACTGTGCTTGATCATTTTCTCAGACTGTTGAGATACTGTTATTTGTTCAGCACAAGAAAAAAAATATGTGTATATCCTTACTTCTGTGTATTTTCTCCTAGGATTGAGTATGGTGAAAGGATGGAGTAGTTAGATAATTTTAGCAAGGGTAAACTTATCTGCATACCAGTTATTTCAAATAATTGCCACAATAATGCGCTGAGCGCCCACAATAATGCGCAGGTGCCCACAGCTTCCATCTTGGCTTCATGTCCTGTCCTATCCAAGGAAACTGCCACCGTTAATACATCCACCGGCCTGTGCGTGGGTGGCCAGAGCCTCTCAACGTCTTCCCCTTTTCATGGGATTTGCCGGAAACTGAGCCCCCCCACTAAACTCCAACTTGTAAACTCTCCTACTAGGGGGGCCCCGATTACAGTGATCTCCGGCATGGGGTATTGTCGCAATAGGCGCAGGCCGAGTGCGAGAGGCTCCCTGAGTCGTGCCAAGACCGGGCTGCCTCTGACCTGCGACCTATCCCGAGGGACACTGTTGTCAGGTCTCCAACTTCCTCCCCCTCCTCCCTGGTGTTAGTAAACGCGCTCAGTCCGGAATAAAACGACAACGATCCGGGACTTTATTCAAGACAGACAGGTTGATATTTGCTGCATTACGGAGACCTGGCTCCAGGACAGTGATATCACCTGCCTTCAGGAATTGACACCCCCGGGCTTCGCGCTTACCCACCAGAACAGGACTGGGAGGCGGGGGAGGCGTGGCAATTCTCTCCCGTGACCTATTACACCTCAGAGCGGTCCCTGCTTTGGAGGCAGATGGGATTGAAAGTGTCGGCCTGATGTGTGGAGTACAGCCTTCTTGCTGGTGTACCGTGCACCTAGCGCACCAGTGGGGAGCCTGTCCCTGCTGCTGGAGACTGTGGCGGAGTGGGCGTTGAGGTTTCCTAGCCTAGTTGTGCTGGGGACTTCAACGCCCACGCCCGACACAGCCTCCTCACCATCGGCAGCGGGGACCTTGTGTCGACCATGGCGGCACTCGGCCTCTCCCTCTGCGAGTCAGGGCCCCACACATCGGGCCGGTCACACCCTCGATCTGATTTTCCACGCAGGTGTCCAAGTGTCCGTCACCTCTGTTACAGAGGTGCCATGGTCGGACCACTGTGCTCTGGGAGTCCGGGTCGAGCAACCGCGCCCCGGCAAAGGTGCCGAACCAATTTGGGTTCGCCCGAGGGGACCTATGGAACCAACTAGGTTCCTGAATGCCTTGAGGGATTTGGAGCCTGCCAGCGATTCGCTCGGTGAGCTGGTTACCACCTGGAACCACGCGCTGTCCCCCGCTCTCGACGAGATCGCCCTAAACGCCCTCTCAAACCCCGCACATCCTGTTCACCTTGGTACACAGATGCACTAAGATCTATGAAGCGGGAGAAGAGACGGCTAGAGCGCAGGTGGAAGAAGCTCCGCGACGGGCCATCGACATCAGCTCATAAGCTTTTATGGATGCTTATGAGCATTCTGTCAAGGAGGCGAATAAAGTTTATTATGCCTACTTTATAGCGTCTGCTGATTCACGCCCAGCTCAATTGTTCAGGATAATTCGGCAGCTGACGATGGTCCCTACCATCCCAAACTATGACAATTCGGCCCTTTCTGCTGAGGTTTTTCAGAATCACTTCGCAGACAAGATTGCGTTGCTCCGCCGGGACCTTCCTTCCACACTTGATACAGTCCAGGAGCTGGAGACTCCGTGGCCCTCCGCCAGGTCCACCTTCGACCGGTTTTGACCACTGGACGCAGAGGATGTTGACAAGATTGTTGCAGCCCTTAAGTCGACCACCTGCTCCCTCGACCCGTGCCCCTCCACGCTGATTCGAGCTTGCGTGGAGGGGTTACGAGGCCCTCTGTTGAGGATAGTCAACTGCTCCCTTGAGCAAGGGGCTTTTCCAGAGGAGCTAAAAGAGGCGGTGGTCAGTCCATTGCTGAAGAAGCCCGGATTAGACCCCGCGGCTCCCTCCAATTACCGCCCAGTGTCGAACCTTCCGTACCTGGGCAAGGTGATTGAGAGGGCAGCAATGGACCAGCTGCAGACCTTCTTGGATGACGCAACCTGGCTAGACCCCTTCCAGTCCGGCTTCCGTTCAGGCCATGGGACGGAGACTGTCCTGGTCTCCATCACAGACCTACTCCGCTGCCACTTGGACCGAGGTGGATCGGCGCTGCTCGTGTTATTGGACCTCACGGCAGCGTTTGATACCGTCGATTACCAACTTTTGATACACCGCCTGGCGGTGGCGGGGGTGAGGGGGACAGCCCTCAACTGGCTGTCCTCCTTCCTCCAACGCCGCCAGCAGCGCGTGAAGTGGGGAGGGGCGGTCTCCGGAGGCTCCCGCTGAGTTGCGGGGTGCCTCAGGGGCTATCCTCTCCCGCTGTTATTTAACATCTATATGCGACCACTCGCCCAACTGGTACGGAGTTTTGGGCTGGAGTGTCATCAGTACGCTGATGATACCCAGCTCATTCTGAGGTTGGACCCGGGGCAGTCTCTGTACCCGATAATTTCCATCTTTGCCTTGAAGCCGTTACTGGATGGCTGCGAGCCAGTAAGTTGAAGGTGAACCCGGCGAAGACGGAGATCTTGTGGCTGGGCCGCCCGGGGTAGTGACCCAGTTGCCAACTTTCGATGGTGTGGCCCTCTGCCCTCAGCCATCGGTAAAAAGTCTGGGGTCCGGCTGGACGCCCACCTGTCCATGGAGGAGCAGATTGGCTGCACCTGCAGGACAGCATTCTACCACCTATGGTTGGCTAAGCGCCTGGCTCCCTACCTCTCCCAACGCGACCTTGCTACGGTGATCCAAGCCACGGTCATCTCGAGGCTCGATTACTGTAATGCGCTCTACATTGGCCTTCCCTTGTCGATGATCCGGAAGCTTAAGCTAGTGCAGCACGCCGCAGCCCGCCTCCTCCTGGGTGCTGCAAGATCTGACGCGCGACCCCACTCCTGCGCGAGCTGCACTGGCTTCCGATTGAATTCGGGTCCTCTTCAAGGTGTTAGTTCTCACCTTTAAGGCCATCTATGGTTTGGGGCCAGTGTACCTGAGGGAGCGACTTACCCCTTATGTGCCCGCGAGATCACTGCGCTCTGAGGAGCTTAACCTCCTTGAGGTGCCTTCCCTTGGAACCTGCAGACTGGCCACTACACGGCGGAGGGCATTCTCTGTAGCTGCCCCAAGTCTCTGGAACGGCCTCCCGGAGGAGATCCGCGCCATCCGCGTTCTTCTGCCCTTCCGCAAGGCCTTGAAGACTTGGCTCTTTAGGAAGGCGTTTGGCCCTTAACTCAACCACACTGTGTGCCATGCCGCCTATCCCCCCAGATTCTTATCTCGTCCCCCAGCCTTCGCTGAGGGCTAGTGTTTTAATATGTTTTAACTGCTTTGATGTTTAATGTGTTTTAACTGTTTAATCTGTTTTATTACTCACGGTGTTTATGCTTCTTCTGTAAACCGCTCTGAGCTCCGGAGTGAGCGGTATACTAAATCGAAGTTAATAAATAAATAAATAATAATAAATAAATGAGAATTGACATGTGTATTCTAAATAATCTCAGTTAATAAGAAGCTGAACTACTCTTTTGTTTTCAGCCACAGGTCTAGAGTGAGACACAAGCACAACCAATGTTTATACTCAGTGGAGTTCAACTAACAGCAAAAACAACTTTTGAAATTTAAGTAGTAGCAACAGAGTTTGGTCACTATTTGTGCAAGATCAAGCAAGATTTGGAATTATTCACTAGGGAGCCTGTAAAGGCTCCCAACTAGCTGGGCAAGCTCAAGCACATTATTAGAGAGCTCTAAACAGACCTGAGTATTCTTCACTCACTGCTGTGTGTGAGTCTGATCACTACTTTCTGTCTGTCAACAGTTCTAGTAACATCTGACAAATTAATTGGTTCTATGGCTATGGCTCCTGTATTAAAATGTTGTTTTAGGCTTTGAAAATGAAGTCATTTAGTAGTCTTGTATTAACCTTTTAAAATGTTAGCTGTGGGAATTGGGCAGATTTTGACTTGAGTAGTTTTACTATGACATTATCATGGTTGCATTTATATCAAGACAGAAGAGGTTTATATACATTTAATATGTAGTAATTTAGTGAGAGGTATAGCTCAAAGGTGTGTGAAAGTCAAATGCAGAGAGCCGGGATGATGTAGCAGTTAGACTACAATCCCTGCTCAACCATGGAAATCCACTACATAGTATTGGGCAAGCCACTCTACCTCAGCTTCAGAAGAAAGTGCATCAATCCTATTTTGAACAATTCTTCCCCTTTGATTAGGTTGCTATAAATTTGAAATGGAATCCATACAAGTCACATTTTCAGCTCTCCGAGTCCTATTTGTTTTCTTTTAATCTGGAAAGAATTGTTTTGGGGAGGGGGGTGGCTCCAAGTAGCACCATGTGGCAGTATCAATCACCCATACAAGAAATCCCAAACATTCCCAACATGATTTGTTACAGCCTTGACATGTTCCACCATCTAATGTTTTTGTACATTGAATTGCCCCTTGGTGCAGCTTGGAGATTTTAATACTGCCTTGTTCCTCTCTTGTTCTTGGGCCTTTCTCTTAATCTCTCCCTTTCTCCGATTGTTCCTTGCTTCACTTACAGGTTGCCCTGCTGCTGAAGGAAGACAGTAGGGCAACCCATAAAATATGGCAGTGCTTGGATCTAGCCATGGCAACATTCCTTCATTCCACCAGGTCATCAAATCTCCTACCCAGTTCAGACACACATACAGAAAGCAAAACAAGATGTTTTAAGCTAGGAACATAAAGAATTTGCAAAAAAAAGTTTTCTAAAAATCTTTTTGGAGTGTGGAGAAACACTGGTGAAACAATTCTGGATGTATGAGAATCTTCATAGTTCAGGACTCATTCTGCTCAATGTTCACGTGTGGTTGTTTAAGATCACATTTCCTTCTTGGAAAATTACATTTTGTGGGTAAAAAAAATTCAACACAGAAACATTAATTTCTGCACAGAAAATATTTTTCCTGTGCAGAAAAGGCCTTTAGAATTTGTTTTGTGTAAAATTCAAACATACTTATTATTATAAGAAGCAGAATTTTCTGCATGTGAAACAAATTTTTTGTCACAGAAATTAATATATTTTACACGCAGAGAATGCTGTTTTCCATTCAAAACAACCACATCTGAATTCTGTGCAGAATAAATCCCAAATTCTAAATTGTCTGTAAAGACTGTGGTTTCTGAAGACTTTCTCACAAAAGGAAGAAAGCTGATAGCATTACATGTTATTACCTTTCCAAAGAAACTTAGTGAAAACTCACACTGCTGTACTACGGTAAGTCTTTCCTCTCACCCACAGTTCCCTGTCCTAGATTGCAGAGTAATGTGACAGTTGCTGGAAGACAACCCACTTACTGCTGAAATCTCTTGTGACAGCTATTTAACACCTAATCAAGTGCTAAGCTGATAAATAATGCATTTCTTGGCATCATTCAGACCTTAATAAACATTGTAAAGAGTTTAGAGTTCCCAGCTTGTCTTTACGACTTTGCGCCATTTCAAGTCCTGTTAGCTTTAAGTCAGTTGTTGATAAATAGTTTATTCTTTCAAGCAGGATCAGGCATAATCAAGTATAAGCAGCCTGCTGGCTGTGATAAGCAGCATGTTTGTTGGAAGAGCATTATTTGGGGGGGGGGACGACAAAATTATGATATTTAAATAAAGCAATTGTGTAAAATGTAGATTTTTGCCCTTAGAAAACAACTAAATATTTCTAAAAATCAGATATATTTTCCCATAAGCTTCTAAAATAGACATTGTGTACTTAGATTACTAAAACTAGTTCTGCTTTGTAAGGTACCAACATAAAGCTGTTCTTTTAGAACTCTTCTGGTTTTCTTAAAGATTTATCCATGGCTTTTCTCAAGTATGATCCACCTGCCACCAGGGTGATTTTTAGTTGAATTTGGACAAGGATGTACAGCCCTCCCTTTCTCTGAAACTTCATTGATTTAGGCAGAACTAGTTTGACACAGAATTCTTCAGAAGTTTCACTCTAGTGAGAGCCTGCAGATTTGCCTCAGGTTTCACTGTAGGTGAAACTTAGCAGAACTTATAAGATTTTTTTTCAGGCAACCTTCACTCTCACAGACCCCTAATGCTGTTTGGAAAGACTAGTGGGGGGACAACTGTAGATAAGTAGTGCTGAATGCATAATAATTCATAATAACCCTTATCAAAAGTTTGTTATGTGATTGGAAACACTTTTGGGGGTCAAATAACCATGATTTCATGTGTGATAACCTTCTTTTCTTTCTTTTTTTATTTTTCTTGTGATTAATCTTCAATGCTTATCATGCTATTTACTGCTACTTGAAAAACCCAGTAGGATAACTGAATATCAGCAATAGAGTTGGAAGAGACCACAAGGGCCACCCAGTCCATCCACTCTAAAAAATACAATCAAAGCACTCCTGACAGATGGATATCCAGCCTCTGCTTAAAAAATCTCCAGAGAAGGAGACTCCATAATCATCCAAGGCGGCATATTCAACTGCCAAACAGCTCTTACCATCAGGAAGTTCTTCCTAATGTTTAGATAGAATCTCTTTTCCTGCATTTTGAATCCATTCCTCTCTGTCCTAGTCTCCAGAGCAGCAGAAAACAAACTTTCCCCCAAATATTTAAACATAGCTACCATATGCTCTCTCAGCATTCTTTTCTCCAAGCTAAGCATACCCAGCTCTCTCAGCCACTCCTCACAGGGCTTGGTTTCCAAACCTTTGACCATTTTGATTGCTCTTCTCTGGACTTGTTCAAGCTTGTCAATATCCTTCTTCTGTTGTGGTGCTCAGAAGTGAACACAGTAATTCAGGTAAAATCTGATCAGTGCAGAATAGAATGGGACTATGACTTCCCTCGCTATAGACACCATATTCCTATTGAAGCAATCACATTGTCTTTCTCAGCTGCCACATCACAGTTTACTCATGTTTTGACCCAGCTCTCTAATCTGTTAAGGTCATTTGGATTCTGATCCTGTCCTTGGGGGGTATTAACTATATGATATATGTTTGCATCACAGAATACTCATCCATTAGCAGAATAATATCCACCAGGGAAACAAACTTCTCCTTCCACAGTGGCCACCCTGAATCTTCTCTGGACATTTGAAGCCCACCAGAGCACATGGGATCTTGATTAGCAACAGGTGGCAGGTAGAGGGGGAAGGACATGTTCAGTTGTTGGTGATTCATTTTGCAATGTTGCAAATCTATTTATGAAATACTGTATATTGTATATGTGTACTAGGCATGGTTTAGAACCCAAAAATAGCAAATCGAAAATCTAATGGGGGGGGGATTTTTTTTGATTAGTAATAGAAAGGCTTACAAAAAAATTTCCAAAATTTCTAAAATGTAACTTAATTACTAACAAATTTGTTAGTAGTTCGTATGCCAGCGTATGCGCATTCAGATGGTTTTGGCCTACAACTCCCAGAAATCCTAACAGCTGGTAAATTGGCTGGGATTTCTGGGAGTTGTAGGCCAAAACTTGAATAAATCACACTGAATTCTAGATGGGACTCTCCAAATAGGAAGGAGGGAGGGAAGGAGGGAGGGGGTATTCTATTCTTGGAAGCAGCAAAAGAAAAGGAGGAGGGGCCCCCTCGCTCCTCGCTGCCTCTCTCACCCCGATCCTGAGGAGCGAGGGCCCAAGTTTGCCCAGGCTGGTCATATACCTACATTCCATGCACATGCAATAATACAGCAGTAATAACAATGGGTATAAGAAGAGGTAAAATTCAAACCGAAGTATTCTGACTGGTCCCTCCTCATGCGGTGCAAACGGGCTCTTCTCTGTGAGCCCGGGAAAAGCCAGCGTTTTCTGCTTGGGTGCACACACACACATATTCTTTGGGGGGGATTTGCTGCAGAATATGAGCCCGGGATTCTGCAGCAAATCCCCCCCCCCAAGAATATGTGTGTGTGTGCACCCAAGCAGAAAACGCTGGCTTTTCCCGGGCCCGTTTGCACCGCATGAGGCAGGGACCAGTCAGAATACTTCGGTTTGAATTTTACCTCTTGTTATTGTTATTACTGCTGTATTATTGCATGTGCATGGAATGTAGGTATGACCAGTTGGATTACTTATAATATTAGGCACTTACAGTAGCATTCATTCTATTATACATTAGGTTGGTTTCTCACCCCAATACTCTTTGATGCTTTAGATCCTGGCAGGCAGGGAGGCAGGGAAGCCTGGAAAAATGTAAACAGAGAGGTTTACTCAGAAGTAAATCCACAAGGAGGGCACTTCATCCAAAGTGCCCTCCTTTGCAGATTTACTTCTGAGTAAACCTCTCTGTTTACATTTTTCCAGGCTTCCAGCCGAAAGAAGGAGCGAGTTTAGGGCTTGCCTTGCCATAATACTTATTGGCAAGGGAGGCGGGAGGGTGGTGAGAGAGAAGGAGGTGCCCCCTTACGACCTAATAACGACACTTAAGAAAATCCTGGCCCCGAAGTTCTATAAAGAAAGTCCACTTCCTGGTTGGCGTTCCAGGTGCGGAAATACTCAAAAGTAGCATTTCTTACGAATTTCTTACGAATCATTTCATTTTCATAACTTTTTTCTCATGCCTAATGTGTACAGATCAATCATTGCAAAGAAATTGGAGAATAATATATATTTGCCTTGGAGGAAATCCAGTTGAACTGAACAAAACTTCAGTCTGAGCAGAGACATTTAGAGTTGTATTGGAAATCTCAAATGAAGTTCCAAGGAGAAAATTTTGTTGAGTTTGCTGAGATGCCCTTTTCTGCCATTCTGCCTGTTTCTTGTATTGAAGAGAACAGTGATTTGCTAGTTTCCAGTTTCCCCCCGGGTCCTCTGGGTGTGATTTGTATCAAATTACTAATAGTGTTACATGTTGAAATAATTATTTTAGGATGCATGTCTTATCTCCCTATAATGATCCATTATTGTAATCATTTCTTTAGACACCAAACAAGTAATTATCAACAAGTACATCTCATTTATATGCAACCTTTCTCCCAGAGGGACCGATCAACAAGTATTGGTAAAAATGAGATTTGAACATATAACGAGGGGCAATAGGCTAAAACGTCTGAATGATTTTATGTGGTTTTTTTTATGTTAATAAGTATGACAAGATTTCCATTCCTCCTTTAGACATTTTTTTTGTCCTTGAGCCTTTTGGATAAATCATGTATATTGGAATCAAATAAAAGTCAGTGACAGATTCCTTCTCCTGGTTGAACCTACAGTTATAAAACTTCCATTGCCCCCCCCTAAAATTAGTTAATAATTTACAGTTTCCCTAAACCATATTCTGTTTGCCACTTCCAATCCTAATTCTATTAGAGTGTTCCCCTATCTCTCCTTTATTTGCTTTCTGTCAGATCGAAACCTTGGTTTTATATCCTTCTCCCAAGAAGGTTCTTCTTCACAGCATTCCTTAAGCTGCGATTAAATGGAACCAGCCAGGGTTGCCCGGTTCCTCCCTTCACAGTAGCTTTCTGACCAGTAAAGTAAAATGAAAAAAATTTGCTCCTAGGAAAGGGATGTATGGCTGAAAACATATTTTTGGTAAATACATCTTACATAGAGAAACACCCCACAATAGCAATTTCTTCACATTCATAAATCTATTGCTTATACTGCAGCCCAAAATCCAAATAGCGGACATTTTAAGTAGCTTCCAGCTTCCTCCCACCCCACAATTCTAATACTTTTGAATTAGCCCAATAGGCTTGAAAGTTAAAATAGCAGGGGTATACAGATATACAGCTTTGAGAATTCTCATTATGAGATTGAAAACTATATAACACCTTAATGAATGGGTTGAAGGAAGCACTGGTAGAATTTAATTGAGAGACTAATGAAATTAGAGATTATGTATAATTCAGAGAAATATTGATTCCAAACCTAGGTAGCATATGTATTGAAAGATCTCCCTCTCTCATAAAGTCTACTTCTGTCCTTTCTTCTTATTAAAGCAGGTTTTTCCAGGGTTATATAGCTTAATGTCCCTTTTGGATTATAACTCCAAGAGCTCCACACTATCAATACTGTAATTTCCTTCTTTTTTAAATAAAAAGAAAGGAAAATATTTTTTTAAATGAAGATTAACATAAAAGGTAAAACAGTGAAACAGAAACCGTGATAATAGTAATATAGGACAGGAGATATCTTTTGATGATTTTGAAATGTAGAATGAATTGCTTTATCATTATTTGTTCCATTTTATTAATCAATTTCAGATGAGCCCATGGGTCAGTGCAATGTGGGTTTTTTCTCTTCTCATTAGTTTGCTTCACATAAGAAAGAAATGGGAGCCATTATTATTATTATTATTATTATTGCTCTTTGAATTGCCATGTTAGTCTTTTGATAGTGCCAAATTCCAAATCTTTGTATGCCAAAGATCCAAACTAGGTTCTATCAGATCCCCCCCCCCCCTCCAATTAGTAGCAATAAGTGACATAAGACATAAAGATTTGTTTCCTTTTTGTTATAGAAGCCAGACAGGTCAATATGGTTATGTTCAACCAAAAGACTGAAAACAGATTCTGGGCTGAAGCCTAAAGAGTCCTTTCCTTCCCAGTTTCTGATTGAGATTGGTTGTTCTTCCTTGTGTTGAATTACACTTTTTGGTTAGTTTTGCCCATCAATCTATGCCTTTATAAGCTTCAGTTGTCTTGCAGTAAATAACAACTGTCCAGCTCATAAGAATATGATATTTCATAGGGATGGGACTACTTGCTAGACAGAGGGATGCCACATGCATTTCCTAGGTTCTTCCTAGGCGGCAAATATGACCTCAAATAGTTTTAATCTAAATAATTCATGCCAAATCATTAATGTGCCTCAGGAGTAGAGTTTGAAATGTTGGATGAAAACAGGAGATAACCATGTGAAGAAATATTGTGTGTTGAACCTTGTTTATAATACATGTTATGTCAAAAGTAGTGTGGGGTTGCTTGTAATAATGTAAGCAACGAGGAGAACTAATAAACAATGATAATAGTATATTTATATTTTTTTGTGTATATCACTAAACATATAAATGCGACATGCAATGCAATATCTCGGAGCACAAGTAAATAACCTAATAGAAACCCTACATGGGTTAAAGAGACGCCAACATAAGCAATATCTCTAAATAGAGAGTCCCATGTTGTATTTAAAGTCCACAGAAAAAAAATTCTGCAAAAAATAATATTTTTTACAAAGTAATATTATTTTATGTGCAGAAAATGCTGGGGGTTTTTGTTTTTTTTTTTTTGTTTTTGTGGGGAAAGGTATGATTTTATTGTGTGCAAAATAACTATACTGCAAAGATTATTGTCAGTCCAGGATTCTCCAGGATTTCCCTGGCACTTTAAAAAACATATTTTGATCATTTTTACAGTGTTTAACTTTAATTTCTCTTCCCCTACCCTTCATTCTCTCTTCAGCCTATGCTGCTTTCTAGTTCACATACGTTGAAGGATTATTGCCATAGCCAGTTTTAATCACGAATTCTAAACTTGTGTTTTATATTTAATCATTGTTCTGTATATTTTAATGTGTATTTTGTAAAAATACGTTTTAATATGTGTATTTTATAAAATGTTTTAGATGATTATGTGTTTTTAGCAATGTTGTAACCCACCTCAAGGCATAAGGAAAGGCAGCTAAGAAATAAAATCACCACCACTACTACTTTTGGTTTTTCTTATGTGTCTACAATGATTAAAAGGTATTTTGTATAAGAGCAAAAGCATTCTCCAGGACAACTTTTTGAAAGAAAAGATAGTGTCCTTATATGAAGTAAACATATGTCCTTATATGAAGTAAACACAGCAATGGGAGGGGTCTCGATTGAGGATAGAGTGGGGCTATAAGATAATAATTTAGCAATCATTGTGTAGTTCATATATTTGGAATATTCAAAATGGGCATTAGGGTAGAATAATCATCCATTTTTTGGCAAAGTCCTTTATTTCCTTATAAAAATCCACCAGAGCTTGGAGAATGGCATTTCACGAGCCAAAACTGCACACATTTCAATCTGCTGCTCTGACAAGTTTCTTTCATCTCCTGATGTTGGGGAATCCTGCTGTTCTAGCATTTGAGTCTCTGCTGAATAAGCTGCTAATTGTGTTGAACTCTGAGGTTTGTGTTGCGGTTCTCCAGAGGATGGACTAAAATCAACAACTTCATTTTTCATTAGTGACCTGAACTACTATGGGAATGCAGTTCTGAAAAATGAAAAGCTGTAATGCTTCAACAACACTGCACTGTAGCCAGCCATTCCTTTCCCGCTGCCCTTTTCTTTGTAGTTTTTCATTTTTGTTATTTTTGCTCATTCCTCAACAAAAACCTGTAGTGCAAAAATGCTGCCTCTTTTCAGGAAGAGCAACAAAGAAACCCTGTTTTGAATCCTCCTTCCAAGACACTGACATTGAAGATATGCCGAAATTGTAGTATAATCCTATACAAGATACATGACTTTTGTTACACACAAATATTCCTTTACCTCTTTTGCCAGAAACAGTTTGTTTTGTAGGTCACTGTCCCTGTGAGAAATCTGCTTTTGGAGGAGGCTTTTGAAATGCCCTCCCAAGGAAGATCAGGCTACCCACACCCTTCAAACCTTCTGCACACAATTAAAGACCTGGCTTTTCCGACAAGCGTTCAACCATTGTTTAGACTCTCTAATAATATATATGAGGACCTTTAGATTCTTTATTAGCACTTTATACTTCTGAGATCGAATATTTTTGTTTTATCTACAGCAATGGCTGTGTTTTATTGTTTTTACCAGGGGTACTGTGAATTTATGATGTTGTGTTGATTATGTATTGTCTATTCTTACATTTTGTTTTGTACTTGTTGTATTTTGCATGTCACACCTTGAGTGTTTTGTGAGCTGCCCTGAGTCTCTCTGGGAGATGGTGGTGGGATATAAATAATTAAGAATTATTATTACTATTATTATGTGATTTTTAAAGAAAATGTGGACTCTCTAGTAGCCTCTTTGGTTTTCTGCTTATACTTCCAAACCTATGGGAGTTAAATATTTTTGGCTGGAGATACTTTAATTAACGTCAACTGCATGTAAACTCAGGGATGCATGTCCACAAACATGTGAACAGGTTGTTTTGAAAAACTGATCCCCAATCAACTGTCTCCATAAGGGTTGGTTTAGAACCCAAAAATCACGGTTCTAAAAACCAATGGGGGGGTTTTTTTTATGCTTAACGTAATGACTTACAAAGAATTTTCAAAAAAATTCTTATTTGATATGTTATTACTTACAATATTTTGTAATTAGTTCTAAATTGTCCAAAGCAGGGAAACAGGACTGACACTGTTTTAAGCACAGGGAAATAAGGGGGCAACATTTCCCTTCTTCTCTGGAATGCAATTCACTGGGACCTATTATTATTATTATAAAATGCCTGGGTCTGCTTGCAGGGAAATATAATGAATTATTATTAATTATTATTATAATAAAATGCCCCTGGGCCTGCTTGCAGGGAAATATAATGAATTATTTTATTATTATTATTATTATAATTAAATGCCCCTGGGCCTGCTTGCAGGGAAATATAATGAATTATTATTATTAATTATTATTATTATTATTATAAAATGCCCCTGGGCCTGCTTGCAGGGAAATATAATGAATTATTATTATTAATTATTATTATAATAAAATGCCCCTGGGCCTGCTTGCAGGGAAATATAATGAATTATTATTATTAATTATTATTATAATAAAATGCCCCTGGGCCTGCTTGCAGGGAAATATAATGAATTATTATTATTAATTATTATAATAAAATGCCCCTGGGCCTTCTTGCAGGGAAATATAATGAATTATTTATTTTTATTTTTATTATTATTATTATTATTATTATTATAAAATGCCCCTGGGCCTGCTTGCAGGGGAATATAATGAATTATTATTATTATTATTATTATAATAAAATGCCCCTGGGCCTGCTTGCAGGGGAATATAATGAATTAATATTATTAATATTAAAATAAAATATTTGCCCACCTCTGGTCAAGGCTTGCTTCTCCATTGCTCTTCTCACTCCAGCTTTTCCCCTTTCAGTTTTGCAAATACCTCTAGGAATCTCCGTTTGTCCTCTATGATTTTTCTTGATTCTGTACTTTTCCTTCTCCTCTCTGTGCTCTTTTCACTCCCTGCTCCCCTTTATTTATTATTTCATTTATTTATTTCAGGATTTTACCCCGCTCTTCTCAACCCCCGAGGGGGGACTCAGAGCGGCTTACAGTATGGCACAATTCGATGCCACATCATAACAGCATAAAACCCCAAACCCCACAACAATTAAGATACATTAAGACACATTAAAATACAATTTCATCAGCATCATACACAGTCATTCAAGTTAAAACAATATTCAATCCATAAAAACATTGGCCCTCTTCATCCATTTCCATTAAAATCCCCATCTAACATGCTGCCTAGTGCTGGTGTGCAAACGCCTGGTCCCAAAGCCAGGATTTTACCTTTTTCCTGAATGCCAGGAGGGATGAGGTGGACCGTACCTCCATAGGGAGCGCATTCCACAGGTGGGGAGCCACCACCGAGAAGGCCCTGTCCCTCGTCTCCACCAGCCGCATTTGAGAAGTCGGCGGGTGCGAGAGCAGGGCCTCCCTGGAGGATCTTAGGTTGCGAGGTGGGATGTAGCGGGTGATGCGTTCGGACAAGTAAGCTGGGCCAGAACCGTATAGAGGTTTAAAGGTCAAAACCAGCACTTTGAATTGAGCTCAGAATTGGACAGGCAGCCAGTGGAGCTGGCACAACAGGGGGGTGGTATGCTCCCTGTATGTAGCTCCCGTTAGTAATCTGGCTGCCGCCCGCTGGACTAATTGCAGTTTCCAAACTGTCTTCAAAGGCAGCCCCACGTAGAGTGCGTTGCAGTAATCTATTTGGGATGTGACCAGAGCGTGGACGACTGTAGCCAGATCAGACTTCCCAAGGTACGGGCGCAGCTGGCGCATGAGTCTCAACTGTGCAAAAAAGCCCCTGGCCACCGCTGAGACCTGGGGTTCCAGGCTCAGCGATGAGTCCAGGATCACTCCCAAGCTGCGAACCTGCGTCTTCAGGGGGAGTGTAACCCCATCTAACACAGGCTGTAGCCCTATGCCCTGTTCGGCCTTACGACTGACCAGGAGGACCTCTGTCTTGTCTGGATTTAGTTTCAATTTGCTAGCCCTCATCCAGTCCGACACAGCAGCCAAGCACCGGTTCAAAGTCTGGACAGCCTCCTTGGTGACAGGTGGGAAGGAGTGACAGATCTGGACGTCATCTGCGTACAGATAACACCTTACTCCGAAACTCCGAATGATCTCTCCTAGCGGTTTCATGTAGATGTTAAATAACATCGGGGACAGTACTGAACCCTGAGGGACTCCACAGGACAACGGCTGTGGAGCCGAACAGGTGTCACAGAATGACACCTTCTGGGTACGACCTTCCAGGAAGGATTGGAGCCACTGCAAAGCAGTACCCCCAAGCCCCATATCTGCAAGGCGACCCAGAAGGATACCGTGGTCAACGGTATCAAAAGCCGCTGAGAGGTCCAGCAGAACCAGCAGGGACACACTCCCCCTGTCAAGTTCCCAGCGTAGATCATCTACCAAGGCGACCAAGGCTGTTTCAGTACCATGTCCCGGCGTAAAGCCAGACTGTGCCGGATCAAGATAATCAGTGTCTACCAAGAACCCCTGGAGTTGCGAAGCCACCACACGTTCCATGAGTTTGCCCAAATAGGGGAGATTGGAAACTGGCCGATAGTTCACTAATTGAGTGGGGTCCAGTGATGGTTTCTTCAACAGCGGTTTTATAACAGCTTGCTTTAAGATGGCTGGAATGATGCCTTCCCAAAGGGAGGCATTAACCACCACCTTCACCCACTCTGCCAAACCCCCTCTGGTTTCCTTGATCAGCCACGATGGGCAGGGGTCTAGGATGCATGTGGTGGGCCTCGCCTCCCCAAGGATCTTGTCCACATCCTCGAGCTGAACCAATTGAAACGAATTCATTAAAACCTGACAAGCAGGTGCTCGTGTCACATCCTCAGAGACTGCCGTTAAAGTGGTATCGAAATCGGAACGGATCAGCACCACTTTATCCACGAAGACATTGGCAAATTCTTCACAGCGTACCGCTGAGCCGTCAGGGATCTCGCACTGTGGCGGATTTAAAAGACCCCTAACGACTCGACACAGTTCCGCTGGACGGTTCTTCGCGGCGGCCACCTTGGCCGCGATAGATGTTTTTTGTGCGGCTTTTGTTGCTGCGTCATAGGTCCTCAGGTATGAGACCAGACGCGCATGAGCTGATCTGCTCCGCTTCTGACGCCACACGCACTCTAGCCTCCTCTTTTTTGCTTCATTGCTGCCAGCTCCTCAGTAAACAAAGGAGCTGGTTTAGCTTGGTTTCTCGAGAGGGGGCGTTCTGGAGTGATCATGTCAATAGCCCTTGTCATCTCCTTGTCCCAGAGTGAAACAAGAGCCTCAACAGGGTCACCTACCGAGGAGGCGGGAAAGTCCCCAAGAGCCGTCAGGAATCCATTCGGATCCATAAGTCTCCTGGGGTGGAACATTCTAATAGGTCCACCACCCCTGCGGAGGTGGAAAGGCACAGTAAGTCTAAACCTGATCAGGTGGTGGTCGGTCCATGGCAAAGGAATGATGGTCACTTCCTCCACTCCGCCACCATCTTCCCATCCCTGGAAGAAAACCAGATCTAGCGTGTGTCCTGCACTATGGGTGGGACCCGATATTAGCTGGGACAGGCCCATGGTTGCCATGGCGGCCATGAAATCCTGAGCCGCTCCTGATAGAGTGGTCTCGGCATGGACGTTGAAGTCTCCCAGCATGATGAGCCGCTGAGACTCCACGGCCAGGCCCGAGACCACTCCGGCTATCTCAGGTAAGGAGACTGTAGTGCAGTGGGGTGGTCGGTACACTAGCAGAATCCCTATCCTGTCCCGATCACCAACCCTTAGGCCGACACATTCGAACGTGGTTGACTGTGGGATGGGGCACCTGATCAAGGGGATGGTATCCTTATAGACCACTGCGACTCCCCCTCCCCACCCTCCCAGTCTCGCTTGGTGCTGTATGGAATAACCTGGTGGGCAGAGCCGAGAGAGATTAACCCCCCCAGCCTAGTCCAGGTCTCCGTTATGCAAGCCATACTCACTTATGTCCTTCTGCTCTGTCCTTCTATCTAGCCTAATTTCCTGGGGTTTAAACAGCTTTTTTCCTCTCAGTCCTCCAAGCTGCTCTAGGAGTCGCGCTCTGGGTTCTCTATAGTTCCGGATCCTTTTTCACTTCCTGCAGGAAAGCCTTTCAGTTAATTTAGGCTCCGACCATGCAAAGGCCCTGATCTGACTGTGAGTAATGTCTGGAAAGCTATTTTGGAAGGGAAAATTTTCCTGTTAGAGGGGCATACGAAATAATTACAATAATAAAGAACTTTTGGGCCCACGAAGTGCGGAAATCAAAGTCCACTTCTGGTTTGGCGGGAAAAGTGCAGTAAAGCTTAAAATTAGCATTTTGAATGGATCTAATACGAATTATTTTAATTTCTTAATCCAAAAGCCCAACCCTAGTCTCCAACTATACCCCCCAAACTAACCTGATTTGCACCACCATATAATGCAGTTTGAAACTGCATAATATAGCCAGTGTATACTCATATAATGCAGTTTGAAACTGAATTATATGCCAGTGTAGATGGGGAGTAATACTTGGTTCAGAATAATTTTTTTCCAATGCCCTGCTTTAGAGTAGCTAGGCAACAAAATCTTGAAAGGGCTATTGCAAATGATTGGATTAGAGACCATCAGGAATAATTGGCTTGACAGATGTCAGCGTCCAGTGCGTTTTGAGTTCTTTGTTCAACAACCATATCACTGTGCATTTAGAAATGTGTATATTGAGAGAATGCAATCTTTGCATAATTTGTTTCCTCCAAACATTAGATTAATTTGGAAACCAGACAGAATAGACATAGGTGAATACTCGAGGGTGTTACATGAATGAGAAAACACTGAATTGGCCATTCTTATGTAATTCCAATTCATGTAAACAATAACATTTTATAAATTGTCCAGCTGTTATAAACCATGCTGCAGGTGTAGAGTAAATGAATGTGGTATAGTGCAAGCAGAGAATAGCTCCCTGAAACATGTAGCATGGCTGAGGATTCTAATCAATTATTTGAGTCCACATAAAGTTATTACAACTGTATAATATACAGTATGTTGTAATTTTAATGGCTTGGGTTTTTGGGCCTGTTGGGAGAAATACAACAGTCAACAGGTTTTCCTTGTCTGGCTTTGCCAAGAGATGTTTGAGTTGCCATGCTGTTGATGTTGCTGCACAGTAGCAGAGCCTAAGGCATCTGCAAGTGTGAACAGATTCGAAAGGGCAGCCCTCAGATTTGGTGAAAGTGCTGTCATCTTACATTTGTCTCCTTACATCTCATATATGACTCTGCCTATGAAAGTCCACCACATAAGAAAAGGAATGCAACATGTTGCTTGTACTTCTATTTCTTTTATTAGAGACATTCAGCTTCCACTTAAATATCTCACTTTGCAAAAATGCATTTATGATATCAGCTGAATAGAATGAGAAACCTGTCCCAGGATGGTCCCATTAACATGTAATTAATTACAGTGAATAAATTAGTACAAGAAATGCATTAGGAAGAAAAGAGTACAATACTTCTTAATATTTTAGGTTGATGGGATGTCATAACATTTGTTAAATCAGAATAAAACCATGTAGAATTTGGCTTTACACAATAGACAAATTATATATGGATTGAAGTGAAACTGCGGTTCTATTAGAATTACCTTTGGAGGAAGTATAGTAGCTGCATTATCTTGCAAGTTTTGATAGACCAAAGGCATATGGACTGGAAGAAAACTAGTCTGGGGAAAAATGGTTACGGTTTCACAATGTATTGGGAGAATCGGTAGGGATGTATATTATTTTATGTAATCATTTTTTTATAAACCTACTTTTTATTGTTTTATGTTATATATTTTGTTGTGTTTTGTGTCTTACTGCACCATTGTGTGCTTTTTGTGAGTCATTCGAAGTCCCTTCGGGGAGATGGTGGCGGGTACAAATACAGTTTATTATTATTATGATTATTATTAGTAGTAGTAGTAGTAGAAATTATGTAGTATCTCAAAGCTGATGAGAATCACTCCCCCTCCCACTCTCCTGGCACACCATTCCTATGCTCCAGGAGAGCTGGCCAAGGCTTCTAATGGAGGCCACCTAACTTTTTATTAGTTTTCAGTTCAAAAACATGCAAATGTGAGTAGATCAATAGGTACCGCTCTGGTGGGAAGGCAATGGCACTCCATGCAGTCATGCAGGCGATATGACCTTGTTGTCTACAGACAATGCCGGCTCTTCAACTTAGAAATGGAGATGAGCACCGAACCCCAGAGTTGGACACGACTAGACTTAATGTTAGGGGAAACCTTTACCTTTTTAAAGGAGTCTGAGGGCTTGTGGGGAGGGAGGAGGGGGGAGGGCCTCCACACATTCTCTTGGACTAGTCCTGAGAGAACATCTGGATACCCACCTCAGAAAGCGTGCATTTTCTGGGGTGGGTGTGGACAAACCCCCAGAAACATCCATGTTTGTTTTTTAACATGGATGCTTCTGCGATAAAGGCCTGTCTGGATCCAGCCTGAGCTGTCAAAAACCTTTTTGAAAATGAGAACAATTTCTGGAAGAAATTTTGAAGTGGTCTCTTGATCTCCTTTTTTCATTTCATGTGATTATTATTTTTATTATTAGAGATTTTGGGATAAAAAGTTTGTTGAACTGGGGTTGTTTTTTATTTTTGTGCAGGAACCTGTCCTTATTCTTTCCATGTTCTTTCTGCCTTTGATATCATCTTTTTACTTCGTTAACTGTGATATACCTGATACTTCCTTTGCTTAATATGAATGTAGCATATAGCAACAGAACATGAAAAATTATTGACCAATTTGTATTTTTAACATAAGAATTTCAGGCTGGGTGGAAGCAGAAGTACTATTTCCCCATGTTTTGCTTTTAGATTTCGAATAGGAGCACACATTTGTATTAAAAAATTACTCCCAAGAAATTGTTTGTCAGAATAAATTCCCAGCAGTAGTTTTTGCTCTCTAAAAACAACAACAAAACCTCTTTATTTTTCCCCTTGTACCTTTTAACAATGTCCTAGACAAACTAAAACAGACATTTAAATAGAAAGTGAAGAGGCTTTCCAGGCAAGGAACCAGCATACATTATTCATCAGTTGCTTCCTTTTCTGATGTGTTTGTTATTTCCTTTCTTCCTTAACAGAATAAAGGATATTAGAAGTGGTATTCACACTACCTTTTTTCTCAATGCTGTGACAGAAGAGCCTTCAATAAGGGTGGAGTCACAACGACTCAAGAAAAAAAGTTAGGTATTCAGAAGTAATGCTAGGTTTTCTGTGCAAGTTTAAGGACTACATTTTTCTCCTCTCTCTTGACAATTAATAATAATAAACTTTATTTGTATATCGCCCTATCTCCTCAAAGGGACTCAGGACAGTTTCCAACATATAAGGCAAACATTCAATTCCCAAAAAGAAAACCATATAAACAAATTACATCAAGACTAGAACATAAGACCATATAAAACAATCAATGTTGTGAGCTTCTTTTCATGTCAGGAGTGACTTGAGAAACTGTCAGTCACTTCTGGTGTGTGCAAATTGGCCATCTGCATGGACGTTACCCAGGGAACTCCCGGATGTTTGATGTTTTACCATCCTTGTGGGAGGCTTCCCTCCTGTCCCTGCATGGAGAGATGGAGCTGACAGAGGGAGCTCAACGTGCTTTCCCCAGATTTGAACAGCTGACCTGTCAGTCAGCAGCCTGCCAGCACAAGGGTTTAACCCATTGTGCCACTGGGGTGAACTAAGCAAAAGTTACTCTGCAATCCAGTACTTAACTTGGAATAAGTACCATTGGATCTTGCAAAAAGTATCTTGTGTAGAGGTGTAAGATTGTACTATTAATTGAGTTGTGATTGAGCTACCACTTCTATTGTTTTCATTGAGATTTATGCTTCTGCCTTTGGATTGTGCCTTCTCGAGGCCTTTCCACACAGCCATATAGTCCAGAATATCAAGGCTGAAACATCCACAATATCTGCTTTGAATTGGTTTAGCTGAGTCAAAGCAGAAAATGTGAGATTTTATTCAGCTATGTGGAAGGGAGCTCAGTACCCTTGAAACCCCATCAGGCTCATAGATTGTCATGTTATGGAGTCAACAGCTGAATACTGGCTTTATTTATTGGTCCCAATTTGATTTTGAAATCAATGAAAGGTTCTGGTTTTGACCAAAAAAAAAACAAACCCTAAATGACTTGAGGCTAAGGTATTGGGAAATATTGCTTGCAACCACATGCAACTGCCCAGAATTTGAGATCCAGAGCAGAGGTCCTTTTACATACCGTATATACCTTTTACATACTGTATATACATAATTCTTGGTGATGGTTCATAAAGGGAGATACTTTCAGACCATGTTTCTTTTATTATAAGTTAAGCCCAATGCATTTCAGCTCTCATTTTCTTTCAGAGGCTTGTCCAGGAGCTATAAATGCAGACACTACAATACATTAACTTTGTACATATTATAAAAAGACAGAATGATATAAAATACAGATTGTATTGAATCTTATATATACTCACACATATTGCAATGGTCTACAGGGATTTCTGAAATACTTATCTCCTCATCCCAATACTTGATGTCTAGAATACATATTGAAGGCAACAGATTACATATCCTTACATTTGTGCTTACCTCTGAATAAAAACAACATATTTTTCAGCATCTTGAAACATACTGTCTCTCAATTGTGGTTTGTTAGTAAACTCTGTTCAGTGGTTTGTTTGTTGGTATTTTATATCTGGCATTCTGAAAGAAAAACATAACCCAAACTCCTCTGAATTCATGGAACTGGTTTTGCTATACTTTAAGCAATTTTAACAGGATATAAAAGGACATAAATAGCCTTTGATTGTATAACGAAATGCAATTTCTCCAGTTACAGTATATGGATAATGGCTTGTCTATAGAGAATTTTTTGATCTTTTATTGTTATAAAATGATAGAAACCACTATCAAATTGAAGTTAACATAATGTCATATAAAAAGAGCAGGCATAACTTACAAATGCAAATATTATCTGCATTACCATTTCATATTTTGATACCAGGAGCGCGAAACTGGCCTTACATGATATTCTCAGCTTTATCCTCATAATGAGTATAGTGTCTCCCCTTAAGCCCTGACATTTTAGATGCAGTTCTAAACCAAATTATTTAGCTCAAACCAAGGGTAGGACTCATATGACCTTCTAGATGTTGCTGGGCTGCAACCCCAAGCAGCCTTAGTAGGTATAACCAAGAATGCTAAGAACTGCAGCTCAAAACCATCTGGAGAGCCAAATTTGTTAGTAAATTCTGTTCAGTGGTTTGTTTGTTGGTGTCCTAAATCCAATTTCTTCATCTCAACTCAGATAAAACATAGGCAAGCAATGGAAGTAGATTGTATCAAAAAAGATTTAGCTTTTATGCAATTATAATTTACCTTTCCCCATAGCATTTGGCACCAACTACTATGCTTTTTGCATAAATATATTTACAAAATAATGATATAATATGAAATATTATTTAAAATGCACAAAAGGTCCTGTACCTCATCAAGTCACTTCAAAACACTTCTCATCAAGGAAAAGAACATCAGTGGATATTTGTTGTATCACACATTGCTGTATATAATTAACATTTTTTCCTTTGATAGTTGTTTGTTCCCCAGCCCTCAAACCATTTTCGAGCCAACTTCAGCTATATCCCTAATTGTCCAGGTTATATAGTATAATCATCTGACATTACCACAACGCTCAGCAAAACCTGGCCTGGAAATAATATGAATGGAAAGCTGCTTGAAATAGGTCTACAGACTTGCATTTTTTCATGTCAGATTCCTTGTTTTGTTTTAATAAAAAAAAAAGGAAGCAGAATTTCTTGTAGACATTAGCTCCATCTAGAGGTAGAATATGCTTCTGTCAGTTTGACAATAAAGCTGAGCTAAAGGAGGAATGGAGAACTCTGGAGGTGTCCAAAAAAGGCTAAACAAACAGAGTGCTGTATTTCCAAGAGGAAATGTTTGTGTTCTTAATACTATGCAAAAAGATAAATGTTCCACAGGTGTAGTTCTCACTATATTAATTTTTAAAACTCTATGCTGAGTTACATTTTACTGTGGTCTCCTTTCCCTTCAAATTGTGGTGAATTTAATGAGAATAATTTCCGATGGGAATCAGAGCTGTTAGGCTGAAAATAACCCTCACTTGGGGAGATTACACAAAAATATATAGCAGACTTCCAGAAGCACAGTTCATAACAAGCAGAAGTTTACATGTAGTGAGCGAGGATAAGTTTCCATTCTCAAGGATGGATCAGGGTTGCAGGAGTCACAACTTTAGGTTCTATATATGTATGTGTGTGTGTATCTATATAAATAAAAATGTAATGTTGGTTAGTGGGATTAACATAACTCAAAAACCACTGGACGAATTGACACCAAATTTGGACAGACTACCCCTAACAACCCAATGAGTGACCATCACTCAAAAAAAAAACCAAAACCAGTGAAAGGGACTTTAAAACCCCAAAATGATAAAACAAGGTACAACGCCTACACAAAATGTCTCCCCTGGTGCTGCAAACAGCTGCAGGGAGCATGAAAGGCTCTGGTGGGCTGGGCAGGCAGATCCTCAGCTTCTCCAGGCCCCAAATTGGAGTCTCCCTCTCTTTCTCCCACCTGAAACCCCCTCAGGCCCCCTTCCTTTTTTTGGGCCCACTCTCCTCTGCCATGCAGGGCCTTGTGTGGGCCCTCCTTACCTCCCTCCCAGTCTCTATCCTCTCTTTCTCACCCCCAACAACAGGGACCCCTTCTCCTTTTTTCCACCTGGTGAGGCAGGTAGGCTTTGCCTTCTCTTGCCTGGGCACCAGTGGGAAGGAAGCCTTGCAGCCCTGAGCTTTGCTGCGCCCAGCATGGGTGAGAGGCGCTTTTCAAGGTGGGCCTTGCTCACCCAGCACCGGTCTCTTCTTTATGCTACAGCTGCAAGGCGCCTTTCATTCAACCCTGCCTGTGTGCCCACCCGCCAAACAGGCAGCAAGGCACCAAGCAGCAGTGGCAGAGAAAGAAGGGGCTGGCATTGGGTAAATGAAGTCTACCTTAAAAGCACCTACCAGCCACCCATGCAGGGCCCAGAGAAGAGGTAGAGAAGTAAGGAAAGAAAGAAGGTTAGAGAAAAAGGGAAGGAAGGAAAGAGGGGAGAGGGAGGGAGGGAAGAAAGGCGAGAAAGAAGGAAGGAGGGAAAGAAAGAAGGAAAGAGAGAAGGAAGGATGGAAGCAAAGAGGAAAAGAAGGAAAGAAAGAGGTAGAGAAGAAAGGAGAGAGAAAAGAAGGGAAGGAAACAGGTAGAGAAGGAAAGAAAAAAAGGTAAGGGAGGAAGGAAAGAGGGAGGGAAGGTTGGCCACAGCAATACGTGGCAAGTACAGCTGTGTGTGTGTGTGTGTGTGTGTGTGTGTGTGTGTGTGTGTATGCAGGGGGGGATCCATTCTAGGTAGAAAAGGGTCTTTGAGCTAACTAGCTTACTAAGTTATCTTCTAAGAAAAGTCAAAGAATAAAAATAAGAAAATATCCATGCAGCTACTTCTTGTCTGCAGAAAGGCAAGATGCATCCTTATTCAAAGGAAGACAAAGGCAGAAAAAGAAAGGGCCATTTCCATTTTGTATCCTTCCCTTTGTGGCTCCCTTTGAGGCTTCCTTTTGTGGCTACCTTTGTGGCTTCCTTTTGTGGTTCCTTTTGAGGCTTCCTTTGTGGATGTTTTCCTTTGTGACTCTCCTGTATGGATATTTTATTTTACTTACAATAAAGTAAGTTGACTTTATGGTATGAAGTTTTTTCTCAATGACCACATTACTTCTGGGCTAAGCTGAAGCTGCTGCATTTTGTTTTACTCTGCTAAATTAGGTTTGTGTTTTATACTAGGAAAACCTAACCCATAATCCCTGACAGGTTATGGGCCCAGGTATTGCATAGCCCATGTTTCTGGAGTGACTTTTGTTTTTGAAGTGTGTGGTCTGGAAGATTGAGAAAAGTTTTTTTTGAAAGAATGTTTGGCTTTCTGTTCCTGGGAGTTGCCGCTAAACGCTGAGCTTCAAGATATCTGCCTCCGGAGATTATGAGGAGAGACAGAAGAAGATTTCCAGCCTGCGACGGAGGAGTTTTTGTTTAACTTTCCCTTCTACGTGCTTATGCAACTAGGGCCAATCTTAATTGCTTTCCTGTTTTGCTTTGTACAAAAGGGATTTGTTTTTCTAAAAGAACTTGCCTGGGCTGTCGCAGCAGAGCTGATAACAACTGCTTGTTTCTTCTTTATGCGGAGTGATTTACAGGCAGCTGGTAAGCTGCTGGAAGCTGTTTTGGTTTCGTTTTTCCCTGCACCAAAAGGAATGGTAAAGGAGAAGTTTTGTTTTTCTACATGAAGTGTTCTGGCTTGGCTGTTTTCCCTGTAATGTTGCTGACCCCGAAGGGAGAAGATCATTGCCTGTGAGTCAGACCCTGCTTGAATTCAAGGAATACTGCAAAGTTTGAAAGATATTGGACTGCTAGAAGCCAATTTTACACGGAGGTAAATTGGCTGGGCTTAAACCCAGGTATACTGGGGGTCCTTTTCTGTTGTTGCAGTGAATTTGTTTTTGGAGCTTTGAGACTTTAAAGTGAAAGAACACAATGGCTTTGCCGCCTGTTCATATTGGTTCACTCCCATTTGAAAAACTTACTGATAAGAGCTGGCTGAGTTGGAGTATCAAATTTAAAGCGTTTTTGGTTTCGCAAGATTCATGGGAAATAATTGAAACTTTGCCAGCTCAACCTGATGCTACTGAAAGGAAACAAGATGAAAGGGCTCTGGCGCTTCTTCAGTTGTCAGTGACTGACCCTTTATTGGTTCATCTTCATGATATTCCTCATGCTCAAACAGCATGGAATTTGTTTCAAAGATATGTTTCAGAGACAGAGCAGTGTCAAAGATAATTCTTATGCGGCAGCTGTTTAACCTCAAACATGAGGAAGGTACGCCAGTACAACCACATGTGATGAAAGTTGTGGCTCTTTTTTCGGAGTTAAGAGCAAGAGGCATTACTTTTCCTCCTGAGCAGCAAGCTTTAATTCTAATGGGGTCCCTATCTCAACCTTATTATGCGTTTATGGATTCTCTTCATGGAATTCCGGACACGGATCTTACAATACCTTTTATTTCTGGAAAAATTATGGAATTTGAAGCTCAACGGAAATTGAGAAGTTCTGCTCCTGTGCAGAAGTATTCAGGAACTGCTTCTAATGACACTGCCTGTGTTGTTAAGCCAAAGTCACAAGTGGTGTGCTTTAAATGCAAAAAGAAAGGGCATTTTGCAAAGAATTGTTGGCAGAATCCAGGACAGTGGAGAAACAAGCAAGCGGAGAAACCTAGTTCTTCAAAGGACTTTCAGCATGCTTTCCTGGTGACTTCAAAGATGGATAAAATGAACTCTTACATACTTGATTCAGGCTGTTCTCAACATTTGGTAAAGACTGTAAAACTTTTGACAAATGTGAGAGACTCTGATATAGATTTTATTTCTTAGGCTGATGATAGAAAAGTTCAAGTGATTTCTTGTGGTGATCTTTATATTAATAGTCTGAACTGTACTCTTAGGAATGTGTATTTTGTTAAAGAAATTGTGTATAACATTCTGAGTGCAAGCAAACTTTTGGATGAAGGTTTTGATGTGTCTTTAAAGAAAGAGAGATCTGTGTTAATTGATCCTCAAGGTAATGAAGTGCAGCTTATACAAGAAAAGGGATTTTTCATTTTAAGGTCATCTGCAAATGTTAATTTGTCTGCTTGTATTGATCAGATACCTGATAATCCTAGGCCATTACACGACAAATGTATTCATGAATTTCATAGGAAAATGGGTCATTTGTCATGGCAGCACTTGAGAAAGACAGCTGAGTTGTGTGCAATTCCTATTCAAGGTTGTAAGAATTTTTTGGATTGTGAAATTTGTGCATCAGAAAACTTTAAGAAAGTTCCTATTGCAAAATATAGTGCCAGAGTTTCAAAAAGGATTTTAGAGCTTGTTCATTTAGACATATCAGGTCCCCATCCTACTTCTGTAGGTGGTTCAAAAATATTTTTGATTTTGGTCGATGACTTTTCAAGGTTGAAGTTCACCTTCTTTCTGAGAACTAAAGGTGAAGCTTTTCAAAAGATTTCTGCTTGGTTGAAGCTAATGCAGACACAGTTCCCTGAGTACCCAGTACAAGCTTTTCAAAGTGATCGTGGTGCTGAGTTTATGTCCAAACAAATGAAAAATTTGTTGGAAAAGTGTGGAATAATTCACAGATTGACTAATCCTTACTCGGCTAGCGAAAATGGTATCGCAGAGCATTGGATCAGAGTGGTAAAAGTTGTGGCTAGAAAAATGCTAAGAGATGCTAGTTTGTCTGATGGTTTGTGGGCTGAAGCCGTGGCAAACGCCACTTATGTGCTCAATCGTTCTTTTTGTAGAAGTGTCAATAGTATTCCTTATGTATTGTTTTTTGGAAAGAGTCCTAATTTGAATTCAATTAGAGTGTTTGGAAGTGACGCATTTGTCCTAATTCCTTCACAACAAAGACACAAGAAGGATACTATTTGGAAGAAATTGAAATGTCTTGGCCCTGCTCCTGAGTCAAAGGGTTGGCGATTTTGGTGTGGTGACAATCGGGTGATTGTTTCTAGAAATGTGAAGTTCCAACAACATAGTGGTTGGGAGAGGATTCATTCAAATCAGGAAGTGTTTGTGCCTTTTGAAATTCCTCCAATACACATACCACAAGCCACACAGCCAGCTACACAACAAGATTCACAATCAATGACACAAACTAGTACACAGGTACAATCGGTTCCACAACAGACTGCACAGTCAAATATACAACCAAGTACATCTGAAGATACACAGTCAGGAACACAAGTCAGTAGTCCTGTGATTGAGAGTAAAGGTTCTCAAAAGAGGAAAGTCGAAGCTGAATCCTCTAGTAGTTCAGAAACAGATGAGACTGATGGAGGAGCAAGGACCATTCCTAGGCGTAGTTCTAGAAAGACTAAGGGTATTCCCCCAAAGAGGTACCACTGTGATTTTGTGAAGTTTCAAAAGAAAAACTGGTCTGAACCTCAGGGTTACAAAGAAATATTATTGATATTTTGATTAAACCTCTTAATTTTGAAAAGCACAATGAGTTTTGTGAGAAACTGAATTTACAAATGTGAACAAATATAATTTTGTGGAGGAGTGTTGAAAGTTTTATGTTACAAAATTATATTTGTACCTTTAAGTGTTCTCAGTAATGTTAATTTTGGTTGTAACAAGTTACAGCAGAGGTGCTCAACAATTAGATTCCTGGGGAAAGGTGGGGTCTAATTGTTATGTCCTTAAATACTCCTTTCCATTTTGTATCCTTCCCTTTGTGGTTTCCCTTTGTGGCTCCTTTTTGTGGCTTCTTTTTTGTGGCTACTTTTGTGGTTCCTTTTATGGCTCTCCTGTGTGGATGTTTTCTTTTGAACGTTTTCTCCTGTATGGATATTTTATTTTACTTACAATAAAGTAAGTTGACTTTATGGTATGAAGTTTTTTTCTCAATGACCACATTACTTCTGGGCTAAGCTGAAGCTGCTGCATTTTGTTTTACTCTGCTAAATTAGGTTTGTGTTTTATACTAGGAAAACCTAACCCATAATCCCTGACAAAAATAGAGAATGACCACGTAGCCAACAAGCCAAGGCAATCAAAATACCTTTAAATAGTAAGTTATCTCATCCCCCACAGAGATCACATTGCTACATTTTCAAAGTAGGAAGGAGATAGTGGCAAGGAAGAAAGTGAAGACAGAGCCCCTTCTGAGAGAAGCATGCATACAAATCTGGGGAAGGAATCCCTCACTCTAATCAAATCAAGTCTACCTACTCATTGAGAACTGGAGACTTGTGCAGTCAGGGATGAAACCCAACAATTTCGATTTATTTAAAAAACACATTTCCTACCAATCAATAATAATAATAATAATTTTATTTATATTCTACCACCATCTCCAAAGGGACTCAGGACAGCTTACATGACAACAAAAGTGCAAGATAGAAACATATAAATACAAAAAAATTTGCCCACAACAATGAGCAACGTCAAATTACATAAAATGACAACATATAACAATTAACAGAGTTTAAATTCAAACATACATAACTGGTGAAAATTCAATCATGAGTTAAAATTAAAAACGAGATATACAAACCAATAATGTCCCAGCCACAATGTATTGGTTGCTTGGATACCTAATGCCTTAATTACAATATATCATAAAATCAAAAGTTTGCAAGTATAAATTAGACTTTTACGTTAAATCTATATGTGAAAGCCAGACCTCTTCCCCTTTTGTCAAATGATGGTAATGGAAGAAACCCACAACAGGCAGAATTCCCCTGGCAAAGGGTGCATCTATACTGTAGAATTAATGCAGTTTGATACCACTTTAACTGCCTTGGCTCAGTGCTATGGAATTGTGGGAGCTGTAGTTTTAGCCTTCTCTGCCCAAAGTGTGCCGGTGTCTCAGCAAGCTACAACTCTCAGAATTCTATAGCATTGAGCCATTGCAGTCTTTAAGTGGTGTCAAACTGCATTATTTCTACACCGTAGATGCGCCCAAAATGTAGATTGAGGTAGCCAAAGTGGAATCTTCCACATATTTTTGGACAGCAAGTTCCAGTTTCCTCACCACTGGCCATCTAACTGGGGCTGAATAGAAGTGAACACCAGTGATATCTGCAGGACCACAATGTACCCACCACAGATACTGTATATCATCAAGACCAGATGAACTAATCCTTCCCTGAGAGACAGGTTAACATTCTTACAATTTTCTTATAGACTACTAAACATAGTAAGTAGTAAGGCAAGATTTTACGTCTAAAACTAGCTTCTAATTATGAGAAGGCACATGAAATCAACAGAAACTTTGAACATTCCATTGAGAGCTAATAAAGAGTGCCCTTGTGCCATCCACTATGATTATGAAAGCAGAAATAAAAAAATGATTTAGGAAAATATTATGCATCTGGGTTGCTGTGCGTTTTCCAGGGTGTATGGTCATGTTCCAGAAGTGTTCTCTCCTGATGTTTCAACCACATCTATGGCAGGTATCCTCAGAAGTTGTGAGGTCTGTTGGAAACTAGGCAAGTAAGGTTTATTTATCTGTGGAATGTCCAGAGTGGGAGAAAGAACTCTTGTCTTTTTGAGGCAAGTGTGACTGTTGCAATTGGCCACCTTGATTAGCATTGAATGGCCTTGCAGTTTCAAACCCTGGCTGCTTCCTGCCTGGGAAATCCTTTGTTGAGAGGTGTTAGCTGACCTTGGTTGTTTCGTGTCTGCATTTCCTGTTGTGTTTTTTTTAAAGCTTTGGTCTTTATTTACTGTCCTGATTTTAGAGGTTTTTTTAAATACTAGTAGCCAGATTTTGTTCATTTTCATGGTTTCCTCTTTTCTGTTGAAATTGTCCACATTCATGTGGATTTCATTGGCTTCTCTATGTAGCCTGACATGGTGATTGTTAGAGTGGTCCAGCATTTCCGTATTCTCAAATAATATGCTGTGTCCAGGTTGGTTCATCAGATGATCTGCTATGGCTGACTTCTCAGGTTGAATTAGTCTGCAGTGCCTTTCATGTTTCTTGATTCATGTTTGGGCACTGCATTTGGCGAACCCTATGTAGACTTGTCCACAGCTGTATGGTATACAGTAGACTCTGGCAGAGGTGAGGAGATCCCTCTTGTCCTTTGCTGAATGTATCATTAGTGGATCTGTAAATAGTTTGCATGTTGTGTTTCTTCATCAGCTTCCCTATGCAGTCAGTGATTGTTGGGAGTTCCGCCTGTGATTGTGTCTAATGAGCAGGGTACTCTGGATGTTGGGAGTGAGAATGAGGTTCATGTTTCTAATGATGTTTCTAATGATGAGGTTGCTCTAGATGTAGAGAATAACAATGGGATTCCTGTTCAAAGTGATTTTTCTGATGAGAATATTCCTGAAGGATTTGAGGATGATGGTATGTTCCCTAGGCCTGAATTGCTACCAGAGAATTCCCAAGTCTTTGAGTCTGAGAAAAGCTTGGCACCTGGGCCAGCTGCAGAAATTTATGAGCCAGTAGATAGGAGAAATGCTTTCAGTCAGCATAGACAAACAAACCAAACTCTCGGGCCCTCTGGCAGATTGATAACAAAGTCAAGGCTGAAAAGAAATCCATTCCTGGCCGCTTGGGATATAGAGTAGATTAGGGGATAAAAGTGCTAAGTACAGAATCTGTAGCCAGACAAAGCAATGTTGGAATTGAATCAAGACGTTGTAAAGGTCTCTGGAAGCCTTGCCTTGGATAGATTCCTGTGTTATATGCCTTGTTTGATTCTTGTTCAAGTTTTGGGGTTTTAACTTGGAAGTTTCTGTATTTGTTTTCATGAACTCCAATGGACCAATTTCCTGGACTATTTGTTTCTATCTATCTTTCTACCTAGTTAGATTTACCTATTTTGTGGATTGCTTTTTACAGCAACTGCTTTTAAAGTATCTCCAATAAACTGCTTGCATTTTTACTCAACGGTGTGGTGTTTAAAGTCAGAGGGCTTTCTTGCCTGGAGTGCAACAGTGGTTCCTTTGGAGCCCCTGGTAGCACAATCGGTTAAACCCTTGTGCCAATAAGACTGTTTACCGAAAGATCAGTGGTTCAAATCAGAGGAGCGGGGTGAGCTCCCATCTCTCAGCTCGAGCTTCCCATGTGGTGACATGAGAGAAGCCTCTCACAGGATGGTAAAACACTCGACCATCCCCTGGGCAACATCCTTTCAGACGGCCAATTCTCTCACACCAGAAGCTTTTTGCAGGTTTCTCAAGTTGCTGCTGACATGAAAAAAAGTGGTTTCCTTGATGTATAGGAAGAACACTTTTCCTTATGCATCTGTTTGGTTGTGCTGAATAAAAGGGACATAGAGTTTTCAATCCAAACCTAATTGCTAAAACCTCAGCACTTCTTTATGTGCATGTTCTGGAATATAGCTTGCCTGCACTAACCACAATACTTTATAGGGCAAAATATTAATTTTAAGATATTTTTGGACTTTGTAATGCTGAAAAAATACTCAGTTTACCTTGGATTATTCTGTAATATAGATAGCATATGTCTGATCTTGGACAAATGCTATCTTTGCACATCATTCATCTGTAAAACATGAATCCCTATTGTATTAGCATGCCTGTGTGGTGGTCTTCTCAACTCTAGCTGTTAGTTGAAACCTTTTTGAATATTGGGAAAGGATGCCATTCATGATATGCTGCTTCTGCAAACTATTCTATGTAAGGGAAATCATGATTGAAATTGTTTAAAAATATTCTTTTCTCTATTATCATGTTATTTCCAAAGATGCTATAAATATTGCAGTTATGACATTACATTTTCATGTTATACTTAGATGAAGAGTGCTTCTGTCTCTTTCTGTAAGTAAAGTGAGAAAAAGACCTTCATTTGACACTGAAATCAAGTGTGTTACAAACTGACACCTTTGTTATAATGGCACTAGGCAAAGGGGTGGGGGAGTTATTGGGGGGAACCCATCAAGTTGAGATTCACACGGGTTGTCTCTCACTACTCTATTTCTATAACATAGCTAAACTGACAGTTTGGAGCTCCATCCTGGTTGTTCAGTATGAAGCACAGGGGACAAAAGTAAAACCTCTAGCTTCTGACTGTCAGATTGATAGAAGCAGAAGAGAATGGCTGCCTAAGGGTGAAAAACAGTATAGGAAGTAAACAGATACAAATTGATATTAGCATTTTTGATCTGTTTGTAGAAGGATGTGCTAAGTTTGATTGTGGGGAGAAAGTGCAGAGTCACATTAGAATGATAACTTTGGAAGGAACCACAAGGGCCATATGTCAAAACCCCTGTCATGCAATAATATATAACTACTAGCTGAACCCGGCACGCGTTGCTGTGCCCTATTTAGGAGATGCGAGAAAGTGTGAGTATGTAAGGGTTGGAATTGATGTTACTTATGGTCTTGGTGGGTATGTGTATGTGTATATATGTATGTGTGTGTATGTATATATGTGTGTGCATGTGTATATATGTATATGTGTGTGTATATGTGTGCATGTGTATATGTGTGTATGTCTATATGAGTGTGAATGTGTGTATATGTATATATGTGTGTGGATGTGTATATGTGTGTATGTATGTGTGTATATATTGGTGTGTGTATGTATATATGTGTGTGTATGTGTATATATGTGTATGTATGTGTGTATATGTGTATATATGTTTATGTGTGTATGTCTATATGTGTGTGAATGTGTGTTAATGTATATGTGAATGTGTATCTATATATATATTGGTGTGGTGTAGTGTGGTGGACAGGAAAGGTAGTAAAGAGGGAAAGAAGGAAGGGAAAGGACCCCAGCAAGCCCCAGGCCACAGAGAGAAGCAAGGTCGAACCCCGAAAGAAAAGTGAAAGAAGGGAGGCTACCTATAACGGAGGGGCGGCTGTGGCTTCGCCCGGTCCCAAGCCAGGTCGGGGCAGTGGTGGCGCTCTTGGACGTGGGCGCTCTTCCCCTTTGTTTGGCGGTTTCAGCCCCTCGTCTGTTTCGCCCTCGGCCTCTGGCTTCCTGAGGGAAGCGGGGAGGGAGCTCAGTTTCTGTGGGCGGCGCGCTGGTTCTCCTCCTGTCCCCGCTCCGGGAAGGCGTCGGAGCTGTGTATGCGGCCGCCGGTGCTCCCTAGAGGCCGCCATCTTTTTACGGAGGACTTCCGGGGAGGAGAGGCGGGACTTCCGATCTGGTGGGTCTTTTTTTCTGGGTCTTGTTTCCAGTGGGTGCCTTTTCATTGCCGGATCGACTTCCGGCGGAGCCATTTTGGGCGGACCGGAAGTGGGTCGGCCACCATGTTTTTTTGTAGTTTTTGTTCTTTTTGGCCTTTTTTTCCAATGGAGGAAGTGGCGGAAGGCCTCGGCAGCCTCGCCGGCATCGGCTCCGTCCCTCCCGCGCTGGCATGGGGGGGGAAGGAGGAGGAATCGGTGAGTGAGGGTTGAGGGCAAGGGGTGGAGTGCACAGGCGCCATTGCAGAGTACGGCTTTCTCTCTCCCGTCCCCTGGTGGAGGACGGGAGAGAGAAAGCGCCGCTCTGCCAGGGTCCGTGGGCCGTTTTAGGGGGTTATATTTGTGGGTGTTGCGAGGTACCTAGGGTGGAATGTTTGGGCTCTCTAGGTACCTCGTGGTAGGTGGGAATGTGTTGGGGGGTTATAGTGCTTCTGGGGCTTATAGTTTTCCTGTCCATTCAAGCCGTTGCACGACCATTCTCCTTTTATATATATAGATAGCACTTCACCTGCAGTTCTTCAGCTAGCAAAAAAGAGCTGATATAGGCATCCTAGGTCTCTAGCAACATGCTTGAGATACAGGAGGATATCACTAAAAAGCATTGGGGTCCAGCACAGCTGTGGCAGTGCACTGTAATGCTTTGAAATTGCTTTAGATCTATGGTGTCCAACTTTTGGCCCTCCAGGTGTTTTGAACTTCAGCTCTTGAAACACCTGATCATTGGTCAGGACTTCAGGGAGTTGAAATCCCAAATGCCTGGAGGACCAAAGGTTAGACACTACCGCTTTAGATAATGGAAAGAGGTATTAGAGGCTAGGGATAGAGAAAATAAATAAAATGTTTGGAAAATATTTGAAAAATGAGTTTCTCGGGTTTCTGGAAACCCTGAAGTGGAAAATCCCCATTGGGAAAAAATCCTCCCCGTTTGCAATTTATTCTATATAAAAGTGCATCTAATTTTTAATGCAACCCCTTCCCTGTCTTGTTTTGCATAGAAAGCAACACTATATGACTCAATGTTGTTTCTAGCAGAGAAAATGTTGTGGAGTGGTTTTGTGGAGGAAACTTGTTTTTTCACATATGAAACATGTTTTCTGCTGAGAAATATCATTTTCTCTGCAGAAAATATTTTTCATACATGAAAAAAAATTTATCCACACAAAAACTCACAGCAATTTTCTGTGCTAAAGGGCCATTTTGGGGCATCTAGTCCAACCCCCTGCTCAGTGGGGGATCTTCAGGTAAAACATTCCCAACCTCTTTTTAAAGATATCCAGAGAAGAAAATACCACCATCTATCTAGATCAGTGGTTCTCATAAGTTTTTGCCTTCAACTCCCAGGAATCCTAACAGCTGGTAAAGTGGCTGGGATTTCTGGGAGTTGTAGGCCAAAACACATGGGGACCCACAGGTTGAGAACCACTGCTTTAAGTAAATGGTTTCAATGTGGAACGGTTCTTGCCATCAAGGGATTCCTTCTAATGTTCAATCAAGATCTACCTTTCTGAAAGTTGAAACTGTCAGACCTGATCCTGCCCTCTGAGGCAACAGAGCATGCGTCTTCCCCCTTTTTTCTGTGAGACCTTTCAGATTTTTAAATAGAAACACCCATGAGCTTTCTCTTCACAATGAACATACTCAATTTCTATCTTTCATCATATGTTTGTTCTCTATACATCTTATCATTCTCATTTTCCTTCTCTGAATTTGTTCCAACATGTTTATATATTTCTTATAATGATCTCCCCAGAATTGAATGCACAATGCCAGATAAGCCGTAATCAATGCAGAATATAGTGAGATTTTTTTTTCTACAACTTGGAAACCGTTCTTCTATGAGTGCTGGTTAAAACAGCATTTGCCATCTTTGCTGTAGTATCATACTGCTGCTCAACATCTGAAATCAAAAAGGGGTTTTTTTTACCATTATGTGCAACTCCCACAAATTTCCAGAATGTGAAAAAATGGACCCATGCTTGATCACTCTTAACTGCAAACTTGAGTCAATAACATTTTGGAAGGGTGCTCTCCAAAAATGAGACAAGAACAGTGTTCAAACAGGAAATCTGCAGACAAGTGTTTATCCAATTGTGACATTACATTCTGAATATGCAGCATTTATAACAGGATTATCCTCTGCAGTTCTTCAGGCTAAATAGCTATACAGTAATTACAGTGTGAGGAAATTTAGCTCATAAACCCATCCATGTTTATGATGATTAACATCCTTGCCTTTCCATATACCCCACCCCCATTTATGTTAGTGCAATAAAAAAACAGGAGAGTTGTTGATAAGCAAGTCACAGCAAATGCAATGAGTAAACGTAGGAAAGGAAGCTTAGGAGTGCTTCTTGGGTTTACCTTTGCTTTGAAAGCTAGAGCTAATGGCATTAACCATAAAATATGTTAATTTTCAATTCTCTTATTGCACCTTCATTATTGGAAAGTCAAAGTGGCTGAAAATTAGTTAGTAATAATTTAGAACAAGGAAAAGGCAAAACAAAGACAGACCACAATAAAGCTGCATTGTTATAACTTCAGATGTGGGAGTACTATCTCCCACATCAGATTGCTCACTTAAGACCCTCAAATTATAGCCTTTCATGCTGCCCAGTAGATTGTGCACATTGACTCAGTATCAGCCAGGAATTCTTTTTAATATGTTGGCACATTTTGGTAAAAGAGCAGGGGAATTCCTCCCTTTTCTGCTCCAGGATGGACAGGAACCAGCAGCAAGGCTTGCAAAATCAGTCCAAGGGCCAGTCAGGGACTATACCAGAAGTAGACAAGGAAGACAAATGGATAGGCAGAATACGTAAGAGTCAAAAGCCATTTGATAATACTTAGAGGATCTTGAGAGTCAAAAGACCTAAGCTTCACCTCTGGAATATAGATGGGAAATCAGATATAGACTGATATTTTTAGTGTTGGATATTCCCCTCTCACTGGTGCCATCCCTACTACCTCTGTTTAGACTGGTTTCAGATGGTTCTGTGGGTTGAGCTGGGTTTTAATAACTACTTGTATGTAGTTTTTAGCTTAGATTTTAAAATTTGTTGAAGTTTGAAGTATATAGCGCCTTGGGTTTGACGCGGATGTGTGGGACTGGGTCCCCCTATTATGATTTGGTCATTGAGTGTAATAAAGTTTACCTACTATACCAGAAGTAGACAAGGAAGACAAATGGATAGGCAGAATACAGAAAAGTCAAAAGCCATTTGACTAGACATAGAGGATCCTGTGGGGAAAGGGAGTGGCTAGAGTGAGCCAGCTGAGGAGAATCCAAAATCAAACCATGATATTCCAAAGTCTTCTGCATCAGGTTCAAAACAAGAAAAAAAAACCAGGGAAATTTCCCCTTTTGGGTAGTCTTGTTATTCTTGTAGGTCCTGGGTCCGCAGAATGGTCCTGGGTCACCATTCCATGGTTCCATGATTCTGCAGATGACTCCTTTCCCTCTATACATTAGAAGAGTAGTCTGGGGAAACCATGACATTCACTTCTAGAATATGGTGGGCATCCACTTTGATATGGTTTTGCAATTTTGAAAAGCCTATTTATTTAACCAAGAATGTAGTGATAATTCAGCAGTGATATTGTTTGTCCTACTGTTGATTAAATTGCTTACATTTTAACATGACCATTATTATCATAAATAATGTACACTTATCTTTAAATTTGTTCATGAAGATAGATATATTGATACCTTTAATACATAACTATTACTTTGTGTTTATGTATTGCCATGTAATTATCCAATGAGGGAGAAGAATCAAAATCCCCCCTTCTTTAAACTTGCTTCTTAAGAACTGAAAATATTGGATTGCATTTTTCCAGAAATAACATCAAGGATGTTGGAACAGGTGTTGGAGTAGGGAATGATGTGAGTTGTAATCATCTGCTCTACACAGCAGAAGTTGTGTGTGGGTGGACTTAGTATGCTCCGACAAACTGGAAACACGCAGCTGTTTTCCCCCACACAGACGATGACGCTGGCAAAATAAACAAGCGGACGTTCTTGCCAAACACGGCAGGCAACATTATCTTTTATTGTTCAGTTTCTTCCAAAAACTTTAAACGAAAACATCCAGCAGTGTCACAATGCTGGGTCCTGGCTCGGCCCCTTAAGCACACACACAGAGACAATGATCAATTAAATATTTATTCAGTAATAAAGAACAGGTGAAAAAGTAAATTGTCCAATTGAGAAATTGTCAAATAGTCCAAAGTGAAAACACGTGAAGTTCAAAAGCAAAAAGCAACGAATCAAAAAGCAAAGTAATCCTTGAAACAAAGCAAGGCAGAGTCCATGAAAATACAAGGTCCGTGGCAAAGTTCTTGGCAAGGTACTTGGCAAGGCAGCCAGACTATGGCTTCCAGGAACACGGTCGCTGCACTCCCTTCAGATCAGAAGTGGCTGACCAACTGAGGAACTGTTCTCAGGGAACGTATACTTAATCCCCCCCTTTGGGAACCCAACGCCTCTCTAGGCTTTGTCTCCATTCCCTGCGATGGGACTCAATGCTTCTCCTGCGATCAAAACACCCTCCAGGCCAGTCCGCAGCTGGCTCGCTATCTTCCTGAGAACCTTCCTCCCCTTCGGTTTCCATCGACTCATCCTCCGCAGGTTCCCAGATTCGTTCCTGGGAACCGTGCCCACCTGGTCTCTCATAACTATCAGAATCTGGGTCATCCTGACCTTCTTCGTCCGAATAAGCCTCAGGCCAGGTGTCATCCCACTGCAAACTATCTGTTGGAGATGCGGGCCCAGCAGCCCCATCATCCGCATCACCTGTATCTACAGCAAGGGGATCCAAAGCAATTGGCACACCCGGGGCAGCCACCTGGCCCCCCGGCTGGAATGGAGACTGGGTTGCTACACTATCCCCCTCCCCAGGGCCCCTCCGAGGCCTCCCGCGAGGTTTGGGCTTTCCCAGATGTCCACGATGGAAACGAGCGACAATGTCCGGGGCGTGAACATCCCGCGCTAGCGTCCAAGAATGTTCCTCCGGCCCAAAACCCTTCCAGTCAATGAGATACTCCAGCTTCCGGCGTCGAAGACGTGCATCCAAAATGTCCTGCACCTCAAACTCCTCCTCACCGTCCCGCATCACAGGAGGGGGCGGTGGCTGTGTCACATCTGGCCGCACCCCCTTCGCCAGCCGCAACAAGGAACGATGAAAGACAGGGTGGAGTTTCATGTCCGCAGGCAGCTGCAGCTTGAACGCCACTGGTCCCACTTTGGCTAGCACCTTGTAGGGACCCGCAAATCTCGCATCAAGTTTGCGGCAAGGCCTCTGTGTGGGCAGGTACTTGGTAGACAGCCAAATTTTATCCCCGACCTGAATGTCCGGCCCCTCCTGGCGATGCCGATCTGCCATCCACTTGTAATCTGCCTTCGCCTGGTCTAACTGGGTACGGAGCATGTCCTGCACTGCAGTTAACTCTTGCAGCCAATCACAAAAAGAGATGGCGGTGTTGGTTAAAAAGAACAAGACGGGTGAACAATCGGAAATGAAGTCAGCAATGATAGAAAGCGCCCAGGCCGTGGTGGTTTTAGGATGGAAGGACTCCACGAAATGGACAATAGACAATTGGCGGCGGTATTTGGTAGAACACATTCAATTTGAAATTATGGAGATGAAGGTCAATCAATTACATGAGGACAAATTGCAACAGCTGTTGGGACGGTGGGACCGGGTGAAAGGATACATCGTATGGAGAACCCGGGATCAAACCATTAGCAATAAGTTGGAGTTATTATTTAAGATGTAATGTAAACTGTCCGAGAAGCTTGCAGAAGAGGAGGAAGAAGAAAACAAAGATGTAACCCTCAGCAGGGGTGGAGGGGCGTGGATGTTTGTGAGGGGGGAGGGTCACGTTCACAGGGCACACTGTTGTTTATGTTGTTTATGTATATATGCTTGTATGGATGTTGAAAAATAAAATTAAATTTTTTTAAAAAAAATTATTATTATCATTATTATTAGGTGGAGTCTGGCAAACTTATGTCCTCAAATATTACTTCCACCCCCATTTTTGTGAATGTTTGAGTGGGGTGTATTTATGTGTGTTTTCTGTTTATATGTGTGTGCATGTAAAGGAATCGTGCCACATCCCCTCTTGCACTTTTCTATTATAGCAGAGCCTACATCACTGTCATATTAGCCTAAGCAGAATGGAGCAGATTGTTTATTTTGGTTCAGCTGTGCTTCAGGCTGTAACATCCGATGCAGCTTCTACAGTGACAAATTCTAATTTCAGTGTCACAGATTAAACAAGGGCACAAAGGAGTCCCTCAAGCCTTTTTTGCCCTTGTGGGAAGGAAGGGATTCTGTCTCTTTCTCTTTGCTGAAATTATTGTTAGTTGCATGACCCTGTTTATTAAAACAAAAAAGCTTGTGTTTCAATATTGGAAGTACCGATTTAAAAAAGAAATCCTCTAAAATATGTTAGTCTCCCTCGCCCCTGAGTTAAGCCTTTATATCCTTTAGATTAAAAAATTCTCAGAACTGCTACACAGTATGATACAATGCAGTGATTGGTTTATATTTTATTGTTTCCCCGTTATGTGATTTCTAATTGATGTAAACATTAATCTTTCCAGCTAATGCATCTCTAGCCAAACAAAATCAATCATAAAATTATAGTAACACAAAGACCCCTTTTCAAAATTGCCATCATGCATGGTCACCCTGTTGGCATCTCTGAAGGTGTTTTCCTTACTCCACAGAAGAAAGGAATGTCAGTCCTGACAATCACAGATAGGCTCCTTCTTTTGAAATATATGTGACTCGCAGAGCGAGTGACCTTTCACTGCAAAAGGGTGTCTGTATAAATAACTAGAGCAAACATGAAAAGAGGGATGCTTTAGTAAGTTGAAGGGAACAGCTTAAAGGTCTAAGCAGCAGGTTTGAAAAACCCCTGGGTGAGATTGTGTGTTGTGCCTCTCAGAAGCAACATGGAGTATTTGCTGTGAAGGGAAAATAATAATGGTGTTCTGTTAAGAATTCCCTGAGTAGGCGTTTGAAGGTGGGTTGCTGATACAATTGTGCTTGGCTTGGATGCAGCCTTTCTTTGCAAATGCCCTGGGGACAGGCTGACAGCTCTTGACCAGTGACAGCTGGTGGCCACCATGCTGCTGGCAGGAAGTACTTCTGCTGGGTTTTTAATCTAGAATTCAGAGAAGCTCGTATGCAGTCATGCTGGCCACATGACCTTGGAGGCATCTACAGACAACGCTGGCTCTTCGGCTCAGAAATGGAAATGAGCAAAACACCCCAGAGTTGGACACAACTAGACTTAATTCAAGGGAAAATCTTTACCTTTTATCTAAGGTTATGTCTTATTTGGGGGATATAGTATGGTTTATCTATTTATTTATTCTGTATCCAAAGCACTTCATAAAGAAGTATAAACTGATAAAAACGGAAGGAGCACAAGTGGCTAAATAATATTTGACCAAAAACAGACAACAGCGACTGCATTGTCTGTAGCTTTAAGCAATTATTACTTTGTACATGAGGCAGGACATTTTGGACAAGCATACAGATGCGGGGCTGTTTGTTCTTTTCCACAGTTGCACATGGTGGAGGATTCTTTTAGGTAGTACCATTTTGCCAGGTTGTCTTTTGTTCTGCCCACTCCACTTCTGTTCAGGGACTTCTAAGTTGCCCATTCTTGATTTGCCCCTGGAGAAAAACCCTCATAGGGGGCCATCCAATAGGGATTTCCTGGTTTAGCTGCCCAAAGGGATACTCTTGCTGTTGCTGGGGAACGTTAAGAGGAGTGGTGGCTCTCATTAAGCTTTTCATTGATTTGAGTCTACTGGGAAGAGGCTGATAGCCATGCAGGGAATTGCTTTCACAGTGTTCAACCTTATTTCTCTCACAGTTAGCTGCAACTTCTCATATTGCTTTATATAGTATGGTGCCTCAAATAGCTCCTCTAAAGTCTAGGCTACAGCCAGAAGAGGATTTACCACCTTGCTAATGTAGAAGCAACCAGATGTCATTGCTCTTGATAGTCATCTATGTCAGTGGTTCTCAACATGTTGATCCCCAGGTGTTTTGACCCACAACTCTCAGAAATCCCAGGCAGTTTACCAGCTGACTGTTAGGATTTTTGGAAGTTGAAGACCAAAACATCTGGGGACCCACAGGTTGAGAACCACCGATCTATGGTTATTTTAATAAAAGACTGTCTGATACCATCTATCCATCCGAGAGCACCACGGCGAGCCTACGAGAACCTTCTCTGTGTCCCGGGTCTGAGAGAGGCTCATCTGGAGTCCACAAGACAGAGATCTTTCTCCATTGTGGCCCCTGTTCTGTGGAACTCTCTGCCGCCAGACCAAGGAGCCATCCTCGACCTGCCTTCATTTCTGGCGGCACTTAAGACATGGCTATTTCGAAGAGCTTATGCATAAGTGACAATCAGTGACCTGGAACCTGTCTATTCCCATATTTTAATATTTTTAAATTTTAATATTTTAGTATTGTAGATGTGTAAGTCGCCCGGTGCACATTTGTGGAGGGCAACTCATAAATAATAAAATTAGTTAGTTAGTATATTTTGATATATTTACCTTAAGACCTTTCAAAGTGGAAAGGTGAAGACCTTTGGTATAAATGTGACACAGAAGTATTCCCTCCCTCACAACATTAAAGAAGCAAGTGTAATCCCTAAGATGGGTGTCACCCAGTCCAGTAATTCATGGTGTCACCTCTATAGACCTCCTCCTGTACCAAACCATACTAAAATATTGAAGTTAAATTTGACAAAATCAGTGACTTTAAAAAAAAACAGCAACAACAAAAGTGCATATTGGAGAGATTTGCTAAGGAGCCCCTTTTGATGGTATTACTGTTTTCTTTTACAATCCAAGTTCACCTACCAGTGAGTTTCATGATTGAATGGGGGCTTCAACCACCTCCTTCCAAGTACAACATTCAATTTTATTAAAAACCTTACTCTCCACCTTCTGATATGACTATATATCCCTTTCTGATATGTCCAACCATCTTCAACAATGCTTTTGTTTAATGATTTGATAGTCAAAAATAATTTCTCTTTTTGTAAATATATTTTCTCAAACAAGACAGCTGAGCCTCTCCATCCATACTTATCATAATAAGTAATTTGTGTAAATAGTAGGACCAGAGATGAATACAGAGTTTCATTCAGCAGGTCCTTGAGCTTATTTGGAGGTTCCAGAAGGGGAGCGCATCTATCGTATATCCAGGGCCAAAGACTGGAGACCTCGCTACGCTCCTATGTCCGCAATGTTGTGCAGCTTCGGGAGGGACACATGTGGAGTGGTGAGGGAGGAAGGGGACATCTGCTTAGCCAGCCAGATCAGCCAAACCAACCTTTGCAATCAATGGGGTGACAGATTTCACAGCCAGATCACTTTCACATCCCCATTCAGCATGTATGACATTTTACCCATACTATGCTGAAACATTGAATATTTTGCTAAGATACATCTGGAGACAAATAGATCACATGTTGTTATTTCATTTTAGAATTTCTAGTACTGAAGAAGCATTTTATATTTGTGGAGTGTCACAATGTTGTTGGTGTGCAATTTCAAGCTGTTTCTCACTTATGACCTCATTGCAGTGTCTGGTGTAGAACACCAGAGAAGAGAATTTGACTCTTTTGTTTGCTCTACGATAAAAATGGCTTCCCACTGATTTTTTTTTTATTTGAAGGGAAGGTTATATTCACATTATGTTACATAGAATAGCTTTAGAGCAATGAGCAACCACAGCAAGAGGAAAGTAGAAAATCCACTTCAACATGGAATTATAAAAGTCCATCCATCACTAAACTGAAATATTATCTGTACATGAAAAGATGTAACAAGTGATTTCACACAGAAAATGTAGTTGGATGTCATGGTTGTACTTGAACTCTCTTTGCTTCTCACCTATAGTTTCAGGCGTCTCATATTTTCACACATTCTTTCTTCTTTGGCATATATTCCTCTTTGGATCAACATATCACTGACACATTGGAAACACAAATGCACTCAGGATGGAACAGGAATTTGAACACTGGTCTCTAGAGTCATCGTACAATGCTCAGACCATTACACCAAACCAGCTCTAGGGCCTTGAAAACTGGACCATTAGTGAGGAGACATAAGAAAGTGAAGAATAGAAGAGTTTTGAGCACTCACAGGAAATGAAGCATTCCTATTACACACATTGTAGGGTTTCCTGCTACATTGAACCAAAGTGCCTCTTTTGAAATTATCAAAACCAGAAAATATATGTGGAAACATTTTTAAAAGGGCAAATGACAACTGTCAGCTAAACAGTTTATAAAGATGAGGTTTTTCTCTGCTGTGTTCTTAGGCTATGGGACACAGATATTTCTATGTTTCTGTCACTTCCTATTTGACTTTAAAAGGATCATGTAAGTGGAAAATGGAGAGTATGTAAGCAGCTGACATGTCATATGTGTTTGGCGATATGTCTTTTGTGTAAACAGCATTGCTTTTGATCTGACAAAGCTCACATCCGTCATAAGGTCACTTGACAAGGACAAGGTCCTGTCTTCTGAACATGGGGCTCCCATATTGTTACTATTTATAAAACCTGTGCTGCTTCAGTGCTCTGAGGATTCCTTGCTGCTTGGTGATTTAGGATGGTTGAAGGCTGCTGTTTCTTTATAGTAACAGAGGAAAGGACATGAACTACTCACTGTTTTAACTGTTTTATGTTTGAAAGGGAAAGCAATTGTCTGGTCTGTGATAGGTTTTCCTTGCAGACAGATAGCAATCACTAGCAGCAGGGTCATTGGGCTATTGATTACCATGGAGAGGAGGAATGTAATCACTGTGCTATTATATAATTAAAACATATGGACACCTTGTGAGCCATTGCATTGAAGCAGTTACTTGTAGGAGACAGACTACTGAGCCAGAACTAGTACATGAACATAATGAATAGCACAACTGTGCTGTCAATTTATTGCTCCCTAGTTGTGATATAGCTGGTTAGTACTGTTCAAAGGCACTTCAGTGTAAATGTAGGCGTTTATTTCAGGTATCTAGGTTCCCAAATCCATGTTAGATCTAGCCCTGTGAAAGATTTCCCTAAGAGCACCATCATCTTTTGTAGATCCAGACCAATCAGATATATAGAATAATTGGAGTTGTAATTTTACAAGGTCTTTAAGTCTTCTCTGCCAAAGAATGTTGGTGTCTCACCAAACTATAAACTCCTTGATCACATAGCATTTCATTCATTCTACAGCAGGCATTGGCCAACCTCTGCCCTCTAGGTATTTTGGACTTCAACTCCCTGAAATCCCAACCAGTTTACCAGCAGTTATGAATTGTGGGAGTTGAAGTCCAAAACACCTGGAGGACAACAGTTTGCCCATGCTTATTTTACAGTGTAGATGCACTCCAGGTTTCTCAAATTTCTGGCCTCCACCCAGCAATGTCTAGTGAAAGCTAGTCAAAGAGAGGCATTGGGTGGAAGGAGCAATGCCACAGTGTCTTTCCAGTCTAGAGTCCTTGGATGCATTGTGCCAGTGCTAAGCTTTAAGGAGTGTCTTCCAAGGGTTTTTAATAGGCATTAAATCTTTTTAATGCACTCAAGAACTGAATGGTGAAGATGATCCCCACCCAATCAATGGGATTTTGGGTGTAACAGTTATCTGTATATCACAGAAACCATGTCACGACTAATAGACATTGCATATATGTACATGAATGTATAGATGCATAGATATGCTACTTATAATTTATTTGGTTAGTAGCGTATTACTGTGTTTGATATGTTGTTGTCCTTATTAAGTTAATTTGGAGTAGAATAAATGTGTAGAATAGCTATTAAATCTTTTTTTTAAGGAAAGAAGAAGAGGAAGGACTAGAGAGACAATATAGGAAGCTGATAAGTATTCGAAGGTTTTTGTTTTGTTTTAGTTCCAAGTGGAGCGTACCAGTGAAATACTGTACAACTCTTGTTCCACTTGGCAGTTGTAGGATTTAGTTTCCACAGCAGCACATTAAATCAAATAGTCCGATAGTATCAGGCAGTATGGGGATTTTCTGCCTGGCACTGCTGGTTGGGGGGAGAGATTGGGGGGAAAACTTGCTTAAAAGTTTAATACACCCAAGATGACTAATCTCAACACTTTTACTGAAACACTTCCTTTGCCTCATTTACAAATTCCCCCACAGGCTTTACTGTCTCTTTAGATACTTGTTTTGTGTCAAAAGGATGTCCTTTGAAATATCACAGGGTGAAAGATTCTCTTGTGGCCATCTTCAAAGCAAGGAGGGACATAGTGGGAACGAAAGGGAATCACAGTGGAATGGAAGGAAGTCGAATTGAAAGCGAGTTCAGCAGACTTAAAAAGAACCTCAGTTGTTCTTGTTAGTGTTATTATTTCATTTATAACATGCTTTGTTCTAAATACTGATATACATGGCAATTTACAATAATTGATGCAAATACATATAAAATGACTTGTAAGTACAATCAGTGGCAGTGAGGAGGCTGACTTCCAGACGCAGCACTGTTGCTTTCCCCACTCTGTGGAATGAAAAATCCTTAGTTTTAGCCCCAAAATCTTCCCTTGGCTTATACATAAGATTGACATAAGTACATACAGATGTTACTTTAGCACAGTGTTTCTCAACTTTCCTAATGCCGCAACCCCTTCTTACAGTTTCTCATGTTGTGGTGACCCCCAACCATAAAATTATTTTCATTGCTACTTAATATCTGTAATTTTACTACTGTTATGAATTGTAATTTAAATAGCTGGAACTGGGTATCGTCTCAAAAAACCATTATTACTTGGTCCATCCTATCTGGCATACCTTTTTTATTTTTTTTTATTCCAATATTTCTATCTCGCCCTTCTCAACCCCCGAGGGCGACTCAGGACGGCTTACAAACCGGCCACAATTCAAAGCCTCAATATAATAGAAATATAAACACAAACAGCAACAGTTTATAAAACATTAAGTTAAAAACACATTAAGAGCATTGTCATCAACCATATAGCCAATTTCAGTCCAGTTCGACATCCAAGGTGCTGTCATGCTTGCTGTCCAAAGGCCTGGTCTCAGAGCCATGATTTAACCTTCTGCCTAAAAGAAAGGAGGGAAAAAGCTGACCTGATCTCGCTGGGGAATGAGTTCCACAGGCATGGGGCCACCGCTGAGAAGGCCCTGTCCCTCATCCCTGCCAAGCGCATTTGCGAGGCTGGTGGGAATGAGAGCAGGGTCTCTCTGAACAATCTTAAGCTACGAGTCAGGGACATAGCAGGTGATTCAGCCTGGATTTTTAGATCCTCTCCAGTGGTTCTCAATCTCTGGATCCCCAGGTAACTTGCCCTAAAACTCCCAGAAATCCCAGCCAGTTTACCAGCTGTTAGAATTTCTGGGAGTTGAAGGCCAAAACATCTGGGGACCCACAGGTTGAGAACCACTGCTGTATACGCTCTTCTTTCAGCCCAAGGACCTTTGTAAGTGGTGACTTTGTAATTGGCTTCCCCTAGGCTCTAATCCTCTTTTCCCAAAGGAAGTTAAAATGGCTTCTTCCTTGCAGTCCATCCATCAGCAGACAAAAAAAGGAAGATTTTTAAAAATGCTATATTTTAAAGAGTACTGATTTAAACTTTCCCCCCTCATTTTAATGTTATGTTTTAAATTGTTTTGTTGTTTTTGTTGTTGATGTGTGCATTCAAGTAATTTCCAACTTATGATTACCTATCATGGGGTTTTCTGGGGTTTAGTATTTGTGACTCGACCCAACCAAGGTAATCAAATAGGTTTCCATGGCCAAGCACAGAATCAAACCCTGGTCTTCAGCACTCAAACCACTACATCACTCTGGTTCTCTTGATATTGTTGTTAAGAATTTAATGCTATTTCATTGTTCACTTTTTAAAACTGTATTGCAGTTGTTTTTAAGCTTTAAATTGCCTTCAGTCAAAATCTTGAGGAAAGGCAAGGTTATAAGAAAAGGTAATAATAGGAAATAATATTACATGGGTGGATGGGGTACAAAAGCTTTTCCTGTCTAATTCCTTAAAGACTTGATCTAAAGTTTGCATTCTGCCATAAGTTGCTTCTTAGAACAATAAAAATTGTCCAGAACGTTATAATTGCTAATGTAATTCTGTAATAGCTACAAATTAAAAGAAAGGTTGAAGAGTATACTTTACTCTCTGAAAATCCAGGTGGAATTTTGGGAGGAGCTTATTGCTTATTGCTTATTCTTTTTTTCATTTTTAACCATATTAAAGCCAATCCCCTCTTTCCTTTCTAAGGAGTTTTTCTCAGTACAGTGTAGCAAAGGTTCTTCAGAAAGTAATGAATTTCAGTATAGTTCAATTCAGTTTTAATACTTTAGCTATTGGCTATTATGACATGTTGCAATTAGATGTTCACTTGTACAATATTACCCGGATAGCAAAACCTACTATAAACCCTAATGTCTGAAATAAACTAAAGTGAATTATAAATGCAGTAAACGAATGAAACTGCTGAAATTATTTTGTACAAATTATCAACAGTATTACTTAAAACAGAATTATGTTAATTTGACCCAGCCCGGGAAACAAAGCCATTCCAATATGCTATTTTGTAATAAGCAAGTTTCCTTCAGTGCAGTTCACAGTTAGTTAAGTGCATACAAACGTCCTCTATGAGTTTTGGAAGAAATTAACATTCTGCTCATAACATTGTGCACATAAGGTGCTGCATCTCTAGCATTAGGAATCACCTTTTGAAATCATAGACAGGTTTTATTTTATTTTCACCCACTTTTCCCATCTTTCTAGCAACAAATGTACTTGAGAGGGAAAAAACCTAGTTTTACCATTGGAAGGTTGTTCAGGTGAGGTTATAGTTTAGATCCATAAAGTAATACTTTGAGGATGGCATTTAAGTAGTTGTGGTTTTCTGTGGGTGAGTAGATGGTGACTACTGGATGGCATATGATCTGTATCAGAAATTAGAGCTGATGTGGTCTGTTCAATGCAATTTTCTGAATCAACACCCCAAATAAGCAAACTGAATCTCAAGTTTACCAAAAACAGATTTGTAATCCTTTTGGTACTAATGTTGGAGAGCAGTCCCTAGTCAAATTGGTCCCTGGTCAAGTGGCCCCTGGTGAAATAAAGGTTGGGACGCACTGCTCTATACTGAGAAAAAGCAGTGCCTGAATTACTAGGTAACCATTGTTTCTGGGATGAAGGAGGAATATATCAAACACACATGGTGACGCCCAATGCCTTTGCAAGTGAGAACCACCATGCAGGGGTACAGCCAATGGCAACCTGCTACTTGCGGGCTCCCCATTAACCAGGCCAGGGATTCCCTCACAGGGCATAAAGGGAGGGGGAATGCAAGGGTGGAGATGACCAGTTACATGTGAATCTTTAGCCCACCTCCTCTCCCTGTATAACAGTTGTCATGACTGGGGTGGTGGGCAGTTGCCATGGGTCCTGGGTCCCAATTTAGGTCAGTGCATTTGGGTACTGGCAATCAGAGAGGTTTCCTGATTAGGAACCACTTCTCTCAGATGTGGCTGTGTCAGTGCCTTTCCAGGCGGGGGCAGGCACATGCACATCAGCTATACGGATATCTCAAGATGGGCCACGTCTGGGGCAGCACAGCAGCTGCCTCAGGGGCAAAATATGCATCACATGAGCACATGCCAACCTGAATAAACCGTGACCAATAAAGTAGTGGCCTTATTTTATCCAACACACAATGGCTTGGTCTTTATTGTGCTTCAGCAGCTGACATCCAATACTGGAGAAACAATATGCCTGATGCTAAAGATGATGGGCAGGGGGGAGGGGGCTATTACTTTCATGTCCCTATTGTGTGGTTCCAGAAATATCTGAATGCTGTTAGAGGCAAAATGCCACTTAGGTTACAAGAGTCTTGTGTTAACTAAACAAAGTAATTCTTAGGTCCTTTGTAAAAAGGAGACTTTGAAAATAGAGTGTTCCATTGCCTTTGCGAAATTATATTTAATTTTGCAACAAACTCTCTTACTCCAAAGATAATATCTAAAAGTCTTCATGATTTAAACATTAAAATAAAATGCCATAGCTTTATTTAGGAAAATGAAATTGGATTTCTTATCATTCAGAAAATAGTTTCAGAAATAAATAATAAGAGCAATATATTTGCCTTCCAGTTTTGTTTCAAAAGGGATAATTATAAATCATGTATTATTGCTGATCAAACTGGTTAGCAACATGAATTTAATTTAGCATTAACTACAAATATGACTACAATTAAGTTTAATGCACTGTTGTTGATCCGTGTGCTCAGGAGATATTAAAACAAATGTAAATGCTGAAAACTACATATTTCATCATTTTAACTTAAAAGAAGTATTTTGTGTCAGTTTTAAAATATATGAATGAACATTTGAAGGGGCCTGAAGTATTTTAATTGGTTCCAGTCATTACAGCTTGAAATAAGCTGGGTGCACTGTCCAATAAAAATTAAGGATGTACAAGGTCTGTTGATTTCATTAGTGAATTCCCATTGAAGTAAATTGAACTTAGAAGTGTTTTGTTTTGGTTGCATAGTGTCCAGGATGAATAAGTATAGATTGCTGTGCCTGTGTCAGCGGCCTTGTGTTGAATAACACATCCCCTATTCCTATTACTGGGATTGAAGGAATATGTATGGAAATGAGGACATTATCTGTGTGACAGTACATTCTAGCAAGAATTAGGATAGTATCTCTTGAAACTGGTAAACCATGTTGGCTCCCTAGTCATGAATTTAAAAACTTACCATTGCATGACATCATCATAAACTACTGTGAACCAATCTTAAAGTTGCTTTAAAGCAGTGGTTAATGAAATTAGTCAAATCTCATTTTAGAACTTTTTAATGTGCATGTGACCAGTCTTCCAAATCAATTTAAGCCATGTAGTAATCTGAAGCCGCTTCTGCAACAACTTTGGGGCGGTGGCATGTTTTGTAGGTATGCTGTGAGTGTTCCTTCTCTCTGCTGTTGTTGCCTACTCCAATCTATAGCCATTATTACTTCCAGTAGGCAAAGAGAGAAGTCTGGCTGCAAAGCCAGGGGTTTCTCCTTTCTCCCCAGTCACCTTCTTTAAAAGAAATAAATCATGCAACTGCACAGCTCCGTGGATGCAACAGAAGCTGTTGATATGAATTTCCCCTCATAATTAAATGTTTCCTTTCCTTGCAAGGCAAGGCTGTTTTACAAAGCTCATGCATGGTTACGTCAAAACTATACCTCCCCCTTGCAGAATAAACACAAAAATAGGAAATTGATTTGGGGGTTTTCAAAGCACTTTCAATAAGGCTTAGTGTGATAAGAAGAGGGGTTAGGCAGAAGTAGTACAGTCTCAAGGAAGACAGAACCCATTTTAGGAACCATGTGTGATAATGTCCTTAATGATAAAGAAAAGTAAGTTATTTGTTTCAGCCCATCCTAAAGAACACTGAAATATACCTAGAGAATTAACAAGTTGGCCCTGTCTAGTAGATGGCCTATGAACCTTTCCCTTGTAGAAACAGGAATAGGTAGGAAAGAGGAATGAGGCTTCCCTTATACCAGCAACAGAGAGTACATTGCCAAGTTTGGATTGCACAATAACTAATGCGGCCCTGGACACACTGCTCATTTTATCCATTTCATTTTCTTCATTTTCTTCAAGTTCATTTATAGTTCTACTGATTTTGAGAGTCGAGCTAGTTATTGGAGATCATGTTGTAAATCTGGATTTTTGGCGAAAATGACGCTACCGTCTGCAAAGAGGACATGAGAAAGTTGTTCACCATCAATTGAAATCCTGTGTTTAAATTTGATTTTTGGAAGAGGTTTTCTGAAGTCACCACAAACAGTTTTATAATAATAATAAATAAGAATAATAAACTTTATTTGTACCCCGCCCCATCTCGCCAACGGACTTGGGGTGGCTCACAACATGAATAAATACAGTAAAACACTTACAAATAAACAAAAAAATAAATAACACATCAAATCAATATAAAAACAAACAAAATATACCAAAACACAAGTAAACATATTAACAATAAAATTATAAAACATTAGTTAAAAACACAAACATTCCTATGAATTAAAAGGGGCCTACTACTTGAGTTGAGGTATAGCCCAGTGCTGTCCAACTTCTGGCAGGTCCAGGGCCGGATAAGAGGTCACTGATGACCTGCGGGGCCGCTCGGCCCCACCCCCAGGCCCCGCCCCCAGCCCAGGCCCCGCCCCCTCCTAAAGCCGCCGAAAAAGGAGGAGTAGGCGGCGCCAAGAGCAGCGCGTCACGCCAGGCCTGTGATGCGCTGCTCTTGGCGCCGCTTCTGCCCTTTTTCAGCGGCTCCCTGCCCTAGGAAGGAAGGGGGTGCCGAAAAAAAGGGCAGAAGGCGGCGCCAACGGCAGTGCGTCACAGGCCTGGCGTGACGCGCTGCCCCTTGGCACCGCCTACTCCTCCCTTCCTAGGCCGGGAGCCGCCGAAAGGAGGAGTAAGCGGTGCCAAGAGCAGCGCGTCACGCCAGGCCTGTGACGCGCTGCTCTTTGCGCCGCCTTCTGCCCTTTTCGGCGGCCCCCTGCCCTAGGGAAGGAAGGGGGCGCCGGTGGGCAGAAGGCGGCGCCAACGGCAGCGTCACAGGCCTGGCGTGACGCGCTGCCCCAACACCGCCTACTCCTCCTTTTTTCGGAGCCCTCCCTTCCTAGGCGGGAGCCGCCGAAGGAGGAGTAGGCGGCGCCAAGAGCAGCGCGTCACGCCAGGCCTGTGACGCTGCTCTTGGTGCCGCCTTCTGCCCTTTTTCGACGGCTCCCCTGCCCTAGGTAGGGAGGGGGGTGCCGAAAAGGAGGAGCTAGCTCTCTTCCTCCTCCCTGCCCCGCCTCCCCCTCCCCCCCGGCCACCATTTTTTTTTAAATCAATTTTTAAAAAAATTTTAAAATGGCGGCTGAGGGCATAGGTGGGGCCGTGTCCAACAGGCTACGGGGCTGGATCCGGCCCCGGGGCCGCCAGTTGGACAGCCCTGGTATAGCCCATGTAAACAGAGGCCTTGCCCACTTTAAAGTGTTGACTAATCACTGCCAAAATGAGCAAAAGGAAAAAAAGTAGCTAAACGCTAAGCAGTGCAATAAATCACACTATAGGTATATATGTGTTAGAAGAAAGAATCACAGTCTGCTCTAGTGGATATACACACATATAATAGTCACAGTAGCAATAATAATGTCACAAATGCATGAAGGAATCATATAAACATAGAAACATTGCAAGTATACATTCATATAATAGTGAAGTCACATTTCTAGTAGTAAGATACAAGCGGTGGCTGGGCTCACATGGGAGTGAGCCAGGACGCCCAGGCTCCGAAGAGAATTGTTGGAAAGGCAAAGGCACAGTCCCGGACGCCTTCCCAATACAGTGTAAAAGTTCAAAATAAAGTTCAAAGAGTGGATATTCTCACAAATGGAAGGGAGGGCGTCAAGGGGCCGACGAAAAAGGTCCCGCGCGGCTTCGTTTCACCCCCGTAGGGGCTTCCTCAGGGCCGGGGGCGTGGCCTAGATGCCGAAATCTCGCGAGCGTCCCAATGAGACCAGGACACTAGAGGTACAGTAATACATGAATTAAAGTATGCGAGTGCTATATAAGCTGCATTAATACAAATATATAAGGCGCAACTTGAAAAGGAGAACAGTCAGGGTCACAGGAAAAACATACAGACAATGTAATGCGAAAGAGACAGGCAGGTACATACCAACGCCGGGAGCAACAGGAGCACCGCAGATGGAAGCAGTATCCGTGGATACTGGGCAAACAGCACTGCGGTTGGGGTGATTAACCCTTAAGTAGTCTCTAGAGCAGGTGTGGCAGTTACACTAATAGTTCACTGACGGATAAACGGTCGTTGAGGCCTTGGGGGGTCTCGCTGTTTAGGGAAATTATCCATTTATTTTCTAGACGTAATAGGGTCCTTTTGATGTCAGAGTGGGGCAAAGGATTGATCTTTTCAAGAACGGTCACTGTGAAATTATCATATCTATTATTGCACGTTTTGAAGTGCATGTATAGAACAGAATTGTCATATCCAGTATGAAAACGTGACCTATGTTCACAGACCCTATTTTTTAATTCTCTGGTGGATAAACCAACATAAAGACCCCCACAACAGCCACAAATTATGCAATAAATAATATTTTTAGAATTGCAGGTTGCCCAATTGCGGATTTTGAATATTTTTTTGTTATGGGGGTTCTGAATCTGTGTGATGGGAGAGATGTGCCTACAGATGCTGCATTTGCCACACTTCTTGGTTCCGAAAGGGAGGGGAATGAGGGGGACGGTTATCTGTAGTGTCATCTTTAGTATGTACAAGTAGATCTCTTAGATTTTGAGTTCTTTTGAAAGCTATAAGTGGTGGATTTTCAAGGCCCGGTATAGAGCTCACTAGAGGCCACAGATTGGTGACTATCTTCTTGATTTGCTGGGAATGAGGAGATAATGTTAAAGGCCACACAATCTTAGAGGGAGAGGGTTTGGGTTGAGATGTCAATAATTGACTTCTTGGTATGTTATTCACTCTGGTGAGAGCAGTGTTAAGAACCCTATCTGGATAACCTCTTTTTTTCAAATTATTAATAAAAAGATGGGCGTCTTGGGTAAAGTGATGAGGGAAGGAAGAATTCCTTTTTAATCTTAGTAGAGAGGAGAAAGGTAAGTTGTTTTTAAGGTGATGGGGATGAAAAGAAGAATAATGAAGAAGAGAGTTAGTGTTTGTTGGTTTAGAATAATTTCTCACCTGGATCTTATTTTGATGGGCGAATACCGTGAGGTCCAAAAAATTGACTTCCTGGTTGCTAATTTGGAAAGTAAATTTAATATTTGGATGCCAGGTATTCATCCAAGCCTGAAATTTGTGGATATCAGTGGTACCATCTACGATACAAAGTACATCATCGATGTACCTAAAAAAATGTTTAATATGACTGGAAAAATGGCTATGTTCACCCGAAAAAAGAAAATTATGTTCTAGAGCCCCTACAAAGATGTTGGCGACTGTCGGAGCTAGGGCCTGGCCCATGGAAATGCCCCCCACTTGCAAGTAGAATTGATCCTTATATAAAAAATAATTGTAATCAAAAATGAGATCAATGATGTCTAATAAGTATGCTGAAGATGGGCGATGAGGGTGGGGCGGCAATCCAGGGTGTTATGTATAATGTGTCTAGCCTCATTCAACGGAATGTTCGTATATAGAGAGGAAATGTCTGCAGAAATTAAAATGTCAGAAGAAGAAAAAGATACACCGTCTATCTTGTTAATCAAATCCCGGGTGAATAGAAATTCGGCTTCTTTGTTGGTGAGTTGTCCATTAAGGAGGCCATCCTGAATGACATTGTAAATGGTGCGCGAAAAACGAAGGGTGGGATCTTGAGGTAATGGTCTATAATGATTAGTGTTGTTTAGCTGGGAAAGGGCTTCTCTATGGTAGTCGTTTCTGTCCCAAATAACAACAGATCCTCCTTTGTCTGCCGGCTTTATGATCACCTCCGGGTGATTGCCCAATTCTCTGAGGCGGTTAATGTCTTGTTTGTTAAGATTGGAATATCTTCTATCATGGTGGTGATTGATGGTTTGAACTTGACGTAGGACTGTCTGTTCAAAAACCTTAATGTTGTCTGGAATGATGGGGGGGGGTGAAATAGCTCGGAGTTCTAATGCGTGAGGCCGTAAAGTGATCAGAGGGGGCATCTTTGAAATGTTCTCTAAGGCGAATGGTGCGGAACAATGTTGCCAAATCTGTACGAATATTAACTTCAGAACAATTAGGGGTGAAGACATAGGACAAGCCTTTATTTAACAAAAAAACATCATGTCTGGACAAAGTCAAGCGGGAAAGATTAACAACTAAGTTCCCTTCTTTTTGCCCCTTCCCTTCGGAAAATTTTGTCTCTGTTGTTGAGGGTTAGGGTTTGAAGAGTGAGAAGTCGAGGGGGCATTATATGGCTTATGGCTTCTTAGAGCATATTTTTGGGTATTGCTCGAATTAGCTGAAGAATCAGATAGTGCTCCTGGGTCATCAGATTGATTGCCAGAGGCCAAGGACTCTCTAGAGTTGAATCGTACTTGCCTATTGGGGCCAGGTCTGTAATTGACCTTTTGGTAGGTCCATTTGTACACCCTGTTGCTAGAGAAATCCATCTCATCCCTTTTAAATTTGTTTATTTTATATATCCTGATCTCATCATGTAACTTATCACACTGTGATTTGATCGAATCTAAGTCACATGTAGGTAGTTCTACTTCTGTTTTTTGTTCTAAGGCCTTCAATCTCATCATTCAGAGAATTGAGTTCGACCATGGCCCTCTGGATAATAAGAAGCATTATATCTTTGCTGCCCCTGGACATAATAGCTTGCCAGCTCTTAAGGAAGATATCATCATTGGTGTAAGCACCTGGTGGCAATTGCAAGCGAAGTCCCCTAGGTATTATTTTTCTTCTCACATATTCTGATAGAGTGTCAATAGTGAGTTTGACTCTCACTTTTCTAAGTTCCTTCTGGGTGATGTTGTAAATAATGGAGGACAGATTGTGGTCTGCATCCGCAGTACCCCCATCGCTGCCCCCAAATAAGCCCCTGTCTCTAATTAAATCATCTTCTTGTTCCTGATTAAATGCTTCCACAATTTGTGGTTCCATAGTGACCCAAAGAAAACAGTGACACAAGGTCAAAGTGAAAACAATGAGGGGAAAGTAGACTGTTCTGTCTATACAATGAGCAAAAGGAAAAAGTAGCGCAAACGCTAAGCAGTGCAATAAATCACACTATAGGTATATATGTGTTAGAAGAAAGAATCACAGTCTGCTCTAGTGGATATACACACATATAATAGTCACAGTAGCAATAATAATGTCACAAATGCATGAAGGAATCATATAAACATAGAAACATTGCAAGTATACATTCATATAATAGTGAAGTCACATTTCTAGTAGTAAGATACAAGCGGTGGCTGGGCTCACATGGGAGTGAGCCAGGACGCCCAGGCTCCGAAGAGAATTGTTGGAAAGGCAAAGGCACACAAAGAGACAGGCAGGTAATCACCCCAACCGCAGTGCTGTTTGCCCAGTATCCACGGATACTGCTTCCATCTGCGGTGCTCCTGTTGCTCCCGGCGTTGGTATGTACCTGCCTGTCTCTTTCGCATTACATTGTCTGTATGTTTTTCCTGTGACCCTGACTGTTCTCCTTTTCAAGTTGCGCCTTATATATTTGTATTAATGCAGCTTATATAGCACTCGCATACTTTAATTCATGTATTACTGTACCTCTAGTGTCCTGGTCTCATTGGGGACGCTCGCGAGATTTCGGCATCTAGGCCACGCCCCGGCCCTGAGAAGCCCCTACGGGGTGTGAAACGCGGGACCTTTTTCGTCGGCCCCTTGACGCCCTCCCTTCCATTTGTGAGAATATCCACTCTTTGAACTTTATTTTGAACTTTTACACTGTATTGGGAAGGCGTCCGGGACTGTGCCTTTGCCTTTCCAACAATTCTCTTCGAGCCTGGGCGCCCTGGCTCACTCCCATGTGAGCCCAGCCACCGCTTGTATCTTACTACTAGAAATGTGACTTCACTATTATATGAATGTATACTTGCAATGTTTCTATGTTTATATGATTCCTTCATGCATTTGTGACATTATTATTGCTACTGTGACTATTATATGTGTGTATATCCACTAGAGCAGACTGTGATTCTTTCTTCTAACACATATATACCTATAGTGTGATTTATTGCACTGCTTAGCGTTTGCGCTACTTTTTCCTTTTGCTCATTGTATAGACAGAACAGTCTACTTTCCCCTCATTGTAATCACTGCCAAAAGCCTGATTAAATAACCAAGACTTCAGGTCCCTCCTAAATGCCGTGAGGGTGGGTGCCTGTCTAATCTCCCTGGGGAGGGTGTTCCAGAGTTGGGGAAGCACTACTGAGAAGGCCCTCTCCCTTGTCCCCACCAGCCTTGCTTGCAATGTGGAAGGGATACAGAGGAGGGCCTAGACCACTTTGGTCAGATCTGGCTTTTTGAGGTATGGTTGCAGTTGGCGCAGAAACTTTAATTGTGCGTAGGCCCTCCCAGCCACACCCAGCACACATTGTGGGTGTAACTATTGTGTTCAAGGTACTTCTCTAGTCTTCCTGCTCTTCATCAGCCATAGCTGTGATGGTGATGAGAGGCTTATGGAATTCTCCCCTCCTCTCTCCAAGGCTCTCTGATTTCATTCCCCAATGTCTCAGAACTACAGCGAGCCTTGTGCCTCAATAAGGAGGCCTTTTATTTTAATTTGGTGGTGAAATGGGGACAGGGAGGGGAGGGTGGCACTGCCATTCGGGCCCCATACTTGCAAATGTATTTTTTTACCCAGAATAAACCTGGATGAACAGGCTTTTTTCCCAGGTTAAAACACATTTGTCTGATGTGTCATTTGGATACCCCAGGCTAATGCAATTGCTATGACCACATTATGTAGCAATGTAAATGGGCCCTCAGGGAAGATTGGAATTGGTGCATTCAATGTAGTTGCTTAAATACATTTCTCATTAGTGCTACAACCCAGGCGTCCAGGGAGAGCATCAAGTTAGTATGAAATTCCCATCCTTGATGGACATATTTCACCTTAATGTTAAAGTAAAAGTAAATGCATGATCGAAGTGGCCCTCAAATCAATGGTAGACTGAGTAAAGAAGTCTGTCTTGACAAAACTGAGGAAAATTATGTTCTACTTTATGCAAAAATATAGTGTTGAGGGTACATATATTCATTGCTATTGTGGTAGCTGAGAACACACACAATGATAAAACATTATTGTATGTTTTCTAACAGTAGTGTACCCATGAGTATTGGGAGGTGACATGTTTGTTGTGTTCAAATGAACACAGTTGCCAGGAGTCTGGCTGCCTTTACATGGCAATGTGCTTCTTTGTCATATATTTGTAGCTGAATTTCCTTGCATGTTTTTCATACATGTTTTATAATCTATAACAGAAACACGAGATATAAAGGTAAGTTGTGTGTTGCTTTATTGAGAAGACTGGCAATGGTTTCCTCTTGTCTGAACAGATGTATATAAGTAGGATGCTCCCCCACCTTTTCAAACAGTGCTGTGAATGTAGGTTAGCATACATCTGTTCTGAGTTTTCATCATCACTTTACAATAAAGTGTCAGAGGCCAAACATGAATTCAGTCAATATGTATGGTGTTTTTTGCAGGGAACCTCACAGCTGTGCAGTGTCAGTGTTGGCATTTTCCCTTATTTTGCTTACTTCAAAGTAATCTTAGATTGGATTGTGCCTTTTGTAGATTTCACCATGAGAAAGCAGCAGAAAAGGAGGCATGTAATTATGAGTTGTGCCTTCAGGGTGGAATTCGTATACGATTTGCAAGATTTTGTTACAACTGAGGCTTCTCTGTTGTTTGAAACTGCTTCAGATATTCAGAAAAAGTGTCTGGACAGACTTCATTTCACTATAGACCCTTTAGGCATGGGAAAACTTTTTTGCCTTGGGAGCCACATTGAAGACTGGGCTGGGAGGGCTGGACTGGGAGGGAGAGCACACACTGGGTGGGGCCAGGAGCGTGCAGAGCCAGGGTGAGTTTTCTCTCCTGACGTTTCGCCCATATCTATGGCAGGCATCCCTAGAGGTTGTGAGGTCTGTTGAAAACTAGGCAAGTTGGGTTTATGTATCTGTGGAATAATGTCCAGAGTGGGAGAAAGAACTCTTGTATACTTAAATTGACTAAATATATCTATTAGTACTGTTTTTGGAGGGCTAGATTTACAATTAAAGAAGCAACAAAATGCTATGTGACTGGACCTACAAGTAGGATGTGGCAACAGATATAGCTAATTTGGAAAGGGTGAAATATTAATCATGATTTGATGTATAAGTAAAGGTAAAGGTTTCCCCTGACATTAAATCTAGTCATGTCTGACTCTGGGGGGTGGTGCTCATCTCAATTTCTAAGCTGAAGAGCTGGCGTTGTCCATAGACACCTCCAAAGTCATGTGGCTGGCATGACTGCATGGAGCTCCGTTATATTCCCGCGGGAGCTGTATCTATTGATCTACTCACATTTGCATGTTTTGAACTGCTAGATTGGCAGAAGCTGGGCCTAACAACAGGAGCTCACCCCACTCCCTGGATTTGAACCACCAACCTTTCTGTCAGCAAGTTCTGCAGTTCATCAATTTAACATACAGCACCACCAGGGGCCCCTGGTGTATATTGATGTATATTTCTGAATTATTTGTATTTGTAATATATTTTCTATAAGATTTTCTTATGCCTCAGGTGCAAAAATTGAGTTTACCTTTAGTTGTGAAATTCAAAACTCCTTGACGCGGCATTGATGATGGTTTGCCATTCTCGGGATGCAAAATGTCTTCATCTTTGGCCTGGACCTGACAAGTGGCATTTATTTGATAAAGTTCTGTTTAGTTAATGAGGGAATTACTATTTAATGTTAGTTTCAGAACCAGTTTCTGCATCTCTGCACTTATTCAATAAATCTGCATGAAATTTTATTTTGTTTTAACATATTTAAATGTTATGATGGTATAATTGTGCACAGGCTTCACAGGAGGCAAACATTATTCTAAACATTCATGGTTATACCCATAGGGAAGAACTCCAGGAAAAGGTCTTTAGAAGTTAGAGAACCAAAAGGTTTCTGGCAGTAGCTGTAAATGTGCACATGTAGAGCTAGGATGGGCCCAGGAGGAAGGCACTGAGAGTTCAAGTGACAGCTGCCTCTTGCTGGTGTCATCAAATATAAATAAATTGTGACGTGTAGCAATATAAACTGTTATTGGGGCCATATAAATGGGTATGAAGGAAATAAAGTAGTAACTTCTGTTGTTATTACTCCACTCCTATTTCTCTCTAGAAAATTCATGAGGTTGGGTCCACTGTTGAATGCCCATTTTTACGATCTGGTGATAACAAATGTGATGTAGGGGTTAGGTGCATGAGCATAGCATGCTCACATTTCCAGCGTGTGGATATATATGCTCATTTACAGATTTATTTGTAGCGGTGTGTCTCATCTTGAAATATGTTCGGTAACCTCCTGTGGATGTTAACACATAAAATTGTTTTGGAAGAGTATAGAGATCCATCCAAAATTGAAAATGATTTTATGGTGCTTATATGGAAAGCTTTTGAAGCTCAAAGGAGATAGCTAAAACTAATAAAAATACACTAATGGGAAACTCTTGGACATTTTAGAATAAATATAGCCCTCTTGGGCCAAGGATGAGCAGCAGCATTTTTATTTATTCCACAGCAACAGACTCTAGGTGCCCATTTCTGCCTCATTGAAAGTAATCCTTGAGAGTCGACCATATAGACATATCCCTCTTTTTTATTATTTTGCTAAGATATTTGATAGAGTGGTGAGAAAAATCCAATCGTCACCTAGAAATGACCCCAGGGATTTTCACAGGTTCAAGTACAGGCACACATATATTTTCCCTTTATAAATATCTGCAGGCTAGCTACATCTAAAGTGTTTAAAAATGCAATGTCTGTCTCTCCGTCTTTTTTAATGAAAAGACTGATAGATATGGCATTCTGCTTAACTGCAGATTGTTCTGTCTCTCATCCCTTCCCCAATTCCCTTCAGCAGAACTAAAAGGCTATGGACTAATGAGGGGGGGAAACTAGCCCAAAGTTTTCATAAGCAGGCAGTGAAAGATGCATTGTTCAGTTTCTTTTGTGTTTGCAAATAATTCCTTACTCTAAAAAGCTTTTGCATTCTCGGCCACTGGACTGACTCTCAATACATTAATAACACCTGTCACCAGATTTTGAGAAGTACTCAAACAATGTATTTCCCAGTGTGGCTCTTATCTAAACAAGATCAGTCTTTGTATCTTTCTCCATTTAGTCAGGTTTCTGTAGCAGCATATCTGACTGCTATTATCTGTGCCTTGCTGTTTTCACTTGGAGGTGGTTGGGGAGAATTAATGTATGGAATGAATAATACCTCCCGTCTTAGTTGCTCATCCCTTACTTCCCAACAGTCTGTACTGGTGACACCAGAAAACAATGGGAAAGCAGAAGTGTCACAATAGGGATTTTGCTCTATGAATGAATACATACAGTGCTGTTTTAGGAAATTTTCCTTTAAAAATTGAGTGAACAGACAAAAGGGTTGGTGAGTTTATTTACTGTACTCTTGTTACTTAAAACGTTGGGTGGTACTCAGTGGCCTCATCTTGAGAAAAGTTCATTTACGTCAGAGGTTCCCAAACATTTTTTGACCAGAGACCACTTTGACCAGGGACCACTTGACCAGGGACCACTTTGTCCAGGAACCACTTAACCAGGGACCACTTGGCCAGGGACCACTTTGTCCAGGAACCACTTAACCAGGGACCCTCACCAACATTAGTACTGAAAGGGTTGCAAATCAGTTTTGGTCACCTTTAGATTTGTCGTTTAAATATTCTGTATTACGTTTTCAGTAAAACAACAACATATATACATAGAAAAGAAAAGAAAAAGAACATATAGGAATAGGAAAGAGTGAAGGAAAGAGAATGGTAAAGTAAGTGTGTATATTGGGAATGGAAAATTTTGGGGATTGGAATGGGGAGAGGAAAGGGAGAAAGCAAAGGAAAAGAAAAGAGGAACACAAACATACATAAAACAGTATTAAAACACAACGATGGTCTTCCGAGCTTGTACGTTGAGTTTTCTTGTTCTTTCTTCTCCTTTTTCTTTGGAAGTAGGAACAAGAAGTATATTGTTACTTTCGGCTAATTTATTTTTATTATTTTTATTTATTATTATTATTATTAATGGCTTTCTGTGCTATCTGTGCTATCTATATCATTATCTACACTAATATTCTATTCCTAGATAATATGTGAGTATGTGTGTGTGTGTTTGTATTTATTAAATTTATATTTTATTTGTTTATTAAATATTAATATTTATTAACTTTAAGTAATTATCCCATGTTTCATGGTATATGCTAACTTTCCCTCTTATTGAACATGTAAGTTTGTCCATTAACGCTATGTCTAAAGATTTTTTATACCATTCTTCCTCCGTTGGTGGATTTTCCTTTTTCTAATGTTTTGCGTATATTAATCTAGCTGCTATGGATAAGAATGTGAATAGCATCTCCTAGGAGAGTGACATTTTTAGTTTTTCCCATCACTCTATTAGTAGATAAATTTCTGCTTTCATATTATATTTTAAGTTTAAAATATTTTGTGTCTTTGTATATATAACTTTCCAAAAACTTTTGGCGTGAATACAACGCCACCACAATGTATAAATGTTCCTTCTACTGTTTTGCATTTCCAACAGGCGTTGCTGTATTTTTTTGTCTATTTTAACTATTTTACATGGGGTAATATACCATTGGTATATCCTTTTTAAATGTTTTCTTTTAAAGAGTAAGAGTATGCAAATGTTTGTTTATTTCTTACATATTGACTTCCATGAGTCTTCACCTATTGTATAACCCAATAATTCTTCTTTCCATTTTATAGATCTAATAGAAATTTATACATTCTTCCAAGTGGGTTTTTTTCAAATGTAATAATTCGGTTCCCCGTTTTGTGTGGTCACCTGTAGCACAGCAGTTCTCGTTTGTGCCTGGAGGGCAGGGGTCAGGACCCGGGGTCCCATTAGCATTAGGACCAGCAGTACCAGAACTAGATTCAGAGGATGAGCTAGATGACTGGGGCGAAGGGGCAGCTTTCCCCTGATGGGCCTCCTTCGCCCACAGAGAGCTTGGCATGGGAAGAAATGTTGTTTGGCCCTAGCGAAGACATAGATAACCAGGTGCAGATGGAAGACAGCGATTCTGGCAGCTACGAGCATCCGGGTGGGAGAGATTCTCAGGAGCTAGTAAGTGAAAACATGGAAGAAAGCGGTTGGGAAACTTCTAGGGAGGAGAGCTCTCAGGGAGATAGAAACACAGCTGCGGAGAGACAAGGTCGAACCTTTGATAGGAGACGGAACATTGAGTCTAGCAGAAGGGAATGGTCCAAGAGCATAGACCGGCCGAGGTCCGTGAGCAGCGATTGGAGACGAAGAAGCCTAGAGCGTCGGGGACCTCGGCCGAGAGATTAAGTATAGGATCCGTGGGAACGAATCCTCAGTGCTCCGGCCACGTCTCATCTGAATAGGTGTGAAGCGGAGTGGGACCACGAAGCTAAGCTAGCCAGTGGTCATCAAGCCTTGCCTTGCCTTCCCTTGCCTTGTTCCTGAACCGCCTGGTTGTGCGGAGCCTTGCCCTGTTTCCTGATCCGCATAGTCGTGCGGAGCCTTGCTGAGCTTTTGGCCTATTTGCCACGCTATTTTGGACATTGTTACTTCAAACCTTTTTTGGATTGTTTCACTATTCTTATGGACAATATCTTTGAACTGTTTTTATATTCAATAAAGTAGTTAGCCTTCAGTCCGTCTCTGTGTGTGTGATTAAGGGGCCGGTCAAGTCCGTGCATCGTGGCATCACCTTTAGATTTGGTTTGGGGTGCTGATTCAGAAAATTACATTGGATAGACCACATCAGCTCTAGTTTCTGACATAGAGCATATGCTATGGTCAGCAACAGGGAAGGAGTGGTAGGTGGTTCAAAAGGAGTGGAAATGAAATAAATAAATAAAGAGGAAGGAGGCTTGTGAACCAGTTTTTTGTCCTTGCAGCCCACTGGTGGTCCACCATCCACAGGGTAAGAACCACTGATCTACATGAACGTAAACTACTTTTGACTTTGTTGTTGGACTTAAAAAAATTTTTAATTAAGGTTTCATATTAAAATACAATCACAGTTTAGAGTACGTAGAAATAGAAAGTTTAAACAATTTATGTTGTTGGACTTTTTAAATATTAGATGACATAACACAGAACTAACATGACTTTTAGGAGTTGCATCAGCTAAAACAGCACACTATCGTTGTGGATGTCACAATTATTATTGCTGCTATTGCTATTTATTCAAATTGAGAACAGGCTCCATTTAAAAATATTCTGTCTTTCCTTCCATTCTCTCTTTTTATAATCATTTTGGTTAGATTCAGAACAGCAAGTGGTCAACTAATAAGGATTAGTAATGTGGAGGTTTTATTTAATTCAGTTGTAAGCAGCTTTAGTCAGTAAAATCCCTTAAAACACTGAGATTATATTTTTAATGCTACCAACACACTACCTTGATGTCTACAGTATGAGATTTCACTGCATATTTTGAAAGAAGATTATACATTTGTATACAGTATATGCAGTACATCAGACTATTATATGTCAGCTGTATCCCTCCTATATTTGCAGTTTTTCCATCTAGTTGTTTGGGATTAAATGGAAAATTTTAAATGATTTGCATAGGATTAGGTGGAAGATTTTTTTTAAAAAAACCCAAAGGAGAGCAGACATTATTAGGAGTCAAGGTGGGCAGGAAATGCTGTACAGCGTATCTGAATGCATTACTTTCAAATTTGCAGGGATGCCTGCATTTCTTTACTTGCATTCTTTCTGAATGTTTTTTGCTCATTGACAGCCATTAAGCATAAAGCATGCATGAAAATTTCAATCCAGGAACTTAGCTCATCTTTACAAAAGGGGAATGATTTCTGATTACAGAGGCATACATGGAAAGTTTTCCTTACAGGAGACAAAAACTGCCAGTTAAAATAAATGGATCTTAGTTGATAGTATGCACCTACAAAATTGAAAATCCTAAGTTAACATTTTTCTATATCTATCTGGTACCTAAAAGAATAAATATAAATAAAATAGATGTAGTATTTTATTGATTTTGAAGAACTAGTTCATTCATATGGTATTCCCTGTAGCAACCTATGGATGTGAGAGCTGGACCATAAAGAAAGCTGGGAGAAGGAAGATGGGTGCTTTTGACCTATGGTGCTGGAGGAAAATTCTGAGAGTGCCTTGGACCGCAAGAAGAGCAAACCAGTCCATATTCCAGGAAATAAGGCCTGACTGCTCACTGGAGGGAAGGATATTAGAAGCAAAGATGAAGTACTTTGGCCACAAAATGAGACGACAGGAAAGCTTAGAGAAGACAATGATGCTGGTGAAAGTGGAAGGGAAAAGGAGGAGGGGCAGATCAAGGGCAACATGGATGGATTGTATCCTTGAAGTGACTGACTTGACTTTGAAGGAGCTGGGGGTGGCCAGGCCAACAGGGAGCTCTGGTGTGAGCTGGTCCATGAGGTCACAAAGAGTCAGAAGCGACTGAACGAATAACCACACATGACCCACTCAAGTACTAATTTTAGCCATGCATAAGATAATTTACAGTGCATCCATTCTCTACATTATATATTGCCTTTAAATTGATTACAATGACTTCCATTGTCTGCTTGATGTCCCTGCTTGGCTGAGTTATAGTAGCAGGCCTTGGCAGGGGAAGAGAAGAGTGGGTCTCTGGTGGCTTAGTTCTGCCTATTCATGTTGTTGTTATTAAGTAGCGTGAAGCTGACTTCAATGTATCATGACTCTATGAATGAGAGATCTCCAAGCCACATTGACATTGACAGCCATGCCAACATCTTGTAGATTCTAGGCTGTAGCTTCTCTGATTTAGTCTATCCAACTGGAATGCAGTCTTCCTCTTTTCCTACTGCCTTCTCAAATATTATTGTCCTTTCAAGTGAATTATATCATCTCACGATATGTCCAAAGGAGTCTCTGTTTAATCATCTTGGCTTCTAGGGAGAGTTCAGGTGTGATTTGTATTAAGACATATTTATCTTTTCTTGCAGTTTATTATATTTATTTATTTTATTTATTTATCTTTCAGTTTTATATTCCGCTCCTCCCTGCAGGCTCGGGGCAGATCACAGCAACAATAAAACACATAATAAAACATATAGTAAAACATCCGATAAAAACGCAATACATAACCCAAGTGCCAGCAGATTACAGTTCTTTAACTCAGGCGTAAACACGCCGTCTGCATTCGGGTTTAGCCAAACGCCAGCCTAAAAAGGGCAGTCTTACAGGCCCTTCGAAAAGGGGCAAGTTCTTGGATCGCCCGGACGTGGCTAGGAAGTGAATTCCAGATCGCGGGAGCCGCAGCAGAGAAGGCCCGTTGTCTCGTACTGGACAAATGGCAGGAGCGGGGTGATGGAATAACCAACAAGTTCTGCTCTTCCGAGCACAGTGATCTCGGGGGAACATACGGGGTAAGGCGGTCCCTTAGGTACGCAGGCCCTAGACCGTGCAAGGCCTTAAAGGTTAAAACCAGAACCTTGAAGGCAATCCGGTACTCGATGGGAAGCCAGTGCAGTTGCCGGAGGATAGGAGTGACCTGCTCCCTCGCTGGTACTCCCACCAGCAAGCGAGCAGCGGCATTCTGCACCAGTTTGAGTTTCTGGATTGTCAACAAGGGAAGGCCAACGTAGGGGGCGTTACAGTAGTCCAGCCTTAAGATGACCGTCGCCTGGATCACCGTGGCCAGGTCGTCCCTGGACAGGTAGGGTGCCAGTCGTAGATGGAAAAACGATGTTTTGTTAGCCATCGAGACCTGGGCCTCCATGGATAGCAAATATCCACTGAACTCTCCTCCAACATCACATTTCAAATGAGTTGTTTTTCTTTCTGTCAGTTTTCTGTATTGTTCATCTTTCACAATCATAGAATAAATGGAAAAGACAATGACATGTACAATCCCAACGTTGGTATTCAGTGATATATCTTTTAGCCTGGATTCTCCATAGCTGCCCTTCCAAGTCCTAGTCTTCTGACTTGTTTACACTGGCAAGAAAACCCATTCTCACTCTGGATGGGCTGCTGGCTTTCCGCAGGATGTGCAGTATCGTCTGATGAGATTAGTGGGGGGGGGGGGGTTATTTTTTATTTAAACCAACTTGACCTTGCTTTTGGCAAAGTCAAAGAAATATACTTCAGCAATACAAACAGTAGGATCTGTTTTTAAGTCCTCAACTTCACCAGTTTGCTTTTTGTGAAATAGGAGTATGATGACTTTTCATGTTTGCCATAGCAGCCACTTTTTAGTGGTTTCACTTTGTGTCAGCCATGTTGAATAGCTTTAGCAGCTGTCCCTGAAAATCTCAAGGGTGCCAGTAAGCTTCTCTGCTATAAGTAATCAGAAACCTTTAAAAGTTTACAATAAATGCATAGTTAACTTTACAAGTGCTTACAAAACTCATTTTACATTCTTCCTTAAACTTCTTAGCCTGTTTTCAAAGTCTAACACTATAGAAACTCTTCATTTTGTGGCTTAATAATACTGCAAAATAGCTCCTGTTGATCTCTCAATACGTGGTGAACAACACTGACTCATCTGTATGCCAGGGCAATTCAGGGCTACAGAAAATGATTAAATTTCTCCTTCCACCACCCCAACAGCAAATCCAAGTGACACTGTTTCAAAGCTATGCCATGACACCTTTTAACTGTATTTACAGACACAGCTGTGCTCCAAAATGTGAAATACACAATGTAATCATGTGTGTAGAGTGCTGGTTTGTGACCTGAGAGATTCGGTTACCAGTCTCTCCTAAACCATAGAGTGTCTCTTTTACAGGCTAACTTCCTTCACAAGATTATTATGAGAAGTGGGAAGGAAAAGACCTGTGGACACATAGTGACAGGCATCTCTCCCAGTGGTCTCAAAGATCTTATTGCTGTGCACAGGGGCGGCCCGAGCTCTCCGGGGGGAGTACGTGAACTTTATTTTCGGCCCCCCCTGGCGGCTCCCGGCGGCTCCCGGTGGCGCCCGCGCATGCGCAAACTCCCAAGCGCGCCGGCGTGGAGGAACGGGGGGGGGGAAGAGGGGACTCACGGGGCGGACTCACGGACCCGAGGAGGAGCAGGAGGAGAGGGGAGGCCATGAGGGTGGCCCCCACGGAGACACAGCGGCAGCAGCAGCAGCGCCCCCGGAAGGGCCCAGAGCCAGAGGCGCATCTTCGTGATGTCACTTCGTCGCGCCTCTGCCGAGGAGGAAAGGAAGGAAGGCCTTGCCAGCGCGCGCTGTAAGGACGCCCGAAAGGAGAGACACTGGAGGGAGGGAGCCCTGCGGAGGCACGGCGGCCTCTTCCTCCTTCCCTCCCTCCCTCCCTCCGGCGTCTCTCCTTCCGGGTGTCCTTACAGCGCGCGGCCGGCGAGGCCTTCCTCTTCTTCCTCCTCGGCAGAGGCACGACGAAGTGACATCACGAAGATGCGCCTCTGGCTCCGGGCCCTTCCGGGGGCGCTGCTGCTGCGTCTCCGTGGGGGCCGCCCTCGTGGCCTCCCCCCTCCTCCTGCTCCTCCTCGGGTCCGTGAGCCCGCCCCGTGAGTCCCCTCCCCCCCCCGTTCCTCCACGCCGCCGGCTGGCTGCGGCGACACGGCGGCGGGGCGGAGCGGTGCCCCTCCCAGGTGGCCACGCCCCTCTCCGGGAACGTTGCCCTACGCGACCGCGTAGGTCGCTTAATGGGGAAGGCCGGCCCTGGCTGTGCATATAACAAACATACCTGTTTGACATCACTAGAAATGCAGTGTGAGTTATATCAGTGCAGGAATTATGTCAGATGGGCTTGATTTTCAAAAGTATGCTTCTGAGTGGAGACCTTCTCATAGATTGTTCCCACCAGTGAAAAAGAAATGGAAGCAATTTTGCCCTCTTCCCCTTTTATTGAAGCTGCCTACATCCTTGAAAATCTGCTTCAGAGAATAACCTTGTGGAAAGGGGCTGTTTGTTGTGTTTCCCATACCCCTCACAAACTGTTCAACCAACATTTGGCGACATCTTGGGATCCCTTTACATCAAGCATAAACTTTTTGCAACATGGCTGGATAAGGTATAGCCTATGCCCCTACACTTGCTGAAGTTGTTCATAACTGTTCTGGAAGAAGTATCTGTGCAACTACAAAGTCTATTCTGCTTGAGTGGCAAACTCAAAATCCAAGTTATAGTGTGTACTAGTGTCACAGTAGTATTATTTTTCTGTAAACTTACTGCATCAGGACATTATTTTGTTCTGTCACACAGGAATATTTAGTACTACTGCAGTTCTGATCCACCTTGTATAGCTCAAAAATAGAATTTCACTGAAAGACATGGGAGCAAGGCCATTTTCATGCATTCATCTTGAGGATAATGATTCATCCAAAGGATAATAAATGCACCTCAGTGGCATGCTCCACGGATCTTCATGTAGTCATTATCTTCAAGATGGAATATCTGAAAAGGGATTTGAACAGATTTAATTCCATATACTTTTCCTTCATTAGGTTATGTGCTCCAAAATATTTTTTCAGTATTACAGCATAATTTCATCTTGGGTTCTGCATCAATTTGTGATATCTATGATTTTCCCTTAGCCTTGGGAAATATATAAGGGATTAGTTTCTGAAGATGGTACTATAAATACAGTCTGTGCTATATTTCCTTGTTGCTAATTTATTTCAAATTTTTCTTTTTAAAAAAATCCTTTGTACAGACTAGTTTTATTTCTTTGCAGTACTAAACACAGAATACCACATGGCTGGTTGTAGTGATATTCTTAGTCAGTATATGATTGTTGGCCTGAAATGTCTGAAATCACCACAACAACCCCCACTTTGGCAGTTTTTAGGAAGACGTGGCTGTTCCAATGTGCCTTCCCTGAATTAAGTAAATAACACCCTGCTGTGTTCAATCCCTGCAAATGTCCTCAGAAGCACTTTAATTACCTGTTGGTGTCTGCCCCACATTGTCCTTGAAACCTTCCTGCTATATAATCTACTTCTGTCTGCATCTAACATTTTATTTATTTTAAAAATTTTAATATTCTTATTTGGCTTCCCGAAATTGTTTTAATTTGTCTGTTATTGCTCATGTTGATTTTTATTGATTGTATTGTTTTATAATTGCTGTCGTGTTGGTATTGTGTGTTATTGGGCTTGGCCTCATGTAAGCCGCCCCGAGTCCCTTTGGGAGATGGTTGGCGGGGTATAAGTGAAGTTACTAAATAAATAAATAAAAACTATAGACCATTGAATCAATAGGATTATATAAGTATTAATTCACAATTCTTTCTTGGATTCTAATGACATCTTTTAGCTGAAATTGCCAATAGATTCAGGTCATTGTATATAATTTTAATAAGTAAAATTGTTTGAGTTCATTGATGATTTTGGGAAATGAGTTGGATTATCTTTTGGAGAATTGTGTCAGAAGCTAAAACTGGAGATTCTTAAAAGTGGTTTTTGTTTTTTGGAGTACAAACACTACCTGCCCTGCACTTACGTTCATGGGCCTCACTACTTTGACTTTCTGCAAAATGGATGGTTACTCTGCGAATAGGCCCTTCCTACCTTGAATAACCTTTTTGTAATGGTACCCTTGGCTTTTGGCAAAATTTCAGATAGGACCACTGAACCCCAAAGGTTATAAGTTCAATGGTCCCCTACTACACTGATATACTCTTCAATTTAAGCAGAGATATACTGTTGAAATAATTATTAGAATGAGGCTCTTAGAATTGAAGCCTTTCATCAGATATTATGCTACTTATTTTAGAAATAAAGTCAAGGGTCTTAAACCAAACTTATGTGGAATAGCCCAACTGGCATAATTAAGTCGCGTGTACATCTTCATTATCTTTTTTTTTTCCTTTCAGGACTCCGGTGTTGGTATTCCCATGCATCCATCGCCATGTCATTTGCCTAGACTGTTTTCGTCTGTACTGTATGACCATGTTGAACAATCGCCAGTTTATACATGACCCTGTCCTTGGCTACTCCCTTCCATGCGTGGGTAAGTAGCAAAGAGTAGGCATGTGTGTGTGTAACTTGACAAAATAGTGAGGAAAAATGTTGGCTCCAAAAGTAAATATCTTTCATTCACTTGCTTCAAATAAATGCATGACCTTATGATTTATTTTAGCATTTGTTCCAATTTGATGGACTGGCTATTGCCTTTTGAGGGGGAAAAGCCCTTCTACAGTAGCACTTTGTTTCCTTTGTTGTGCTGGAACTTCATTCTAAAGGGCATTTTCTTTTATAAGCGTATGCATACATATTTTCACATTAGTCTTTTATCATCATCAAGTGTTAAATGATGATAGCTATAAAGTGCAGGGGAAAAAGAAAAGCCGAATGACCTCCACATCTCTTCTTTCAAGTCAAATAAGTTGTTAACTTCATTGGCCTATCTTCAAGAACTAATGGGAAAAGTACTGCAACAGGAATTTCAAATAACCTTTCTGGCTTGCAAAGTTATCTCTGTTAATTACCACTCTGCTGAGTACAGGGCTGATATCCGAAAGCATTTGTTAGGCCGGGTATCCTTTCTGCTTTACTAGGGAAGGCAGCATGGATTGCATGCCACATGAAACTGCCAATTCTGAAGCAGTCCATCAAGTGGATAAAAATAAATAGTGTCTGTCTTTGCAAAAATCAGTTGATAATTTTATAAAATAGTTATTCAGGAGACTATTCCTTTGGGCTATTAAATTTCAAATTTGCTAATGGGACCATATCATATCCTTCTTTTGGCGCATGATGAGTGGGAAAGGACATATTTGTCTTCATTCTTTTGTGCTGCTGGGCAAATAATTTATGAAAATTGTAGATACACCATTCTTGAGAGTGGGATTGATGCCATATTTTTTTCTTTGAGGAAGAGTTGAGGAACCAGTGACCTTGAGGCTGTACTTCTACTCTACCTCTCCTCCTTCAGTGTTACCCATGCTGGCAGGCTATAATGGGAGACGAGTCAGAAGTGCCTGAAGGTCACATGTTTCCACAATTTAACTAAAAAAACATTGGATCTAGGATTGGACTAAAAAGCCATCACATTTTTCATCCATAATGGGGCTCCTCCTCCCCTATTGGGCACCACACTGTGCACAGAGAGGCTGCCATGTGGTGCTCGCACGGGGTTTCCATGTGAGCCCTGCCTGTTGGGCCAATCAGAATAGAAGAATGCTGTGATGTGTCTTACCCACTACTTCCTTCACCCTATTGCTCAAACCCAGGCTCCCTTGAAAAGAAGATAGGAAAGGGTCCCAGGAGGGGTGCTTCCTTAACCCCATTCTTCAAACTCAGACTCCCTTGATAGGAAGAAAGGAAAGGGTACCAGGAAAAATGCTCAAACCCAGGCTTCCTTGAAAGGAAAGGATCCCAGAAACAGAAAGGGAGTCTCTTAAATTCCCCATTCTCACCAATGGGCTGGATCTTCCTGGATCTTTCAGCTGCCTAGCCGAAAAGTCTAAAAGACAGTCTAAAAGAGGCAATAGTTCGGCCTTTACTGAAGAAGCCGAGCCTAGATCCCATAACTCGTGCCAACTACCACCTAGTCTTGAATCTCCCATTTCTAGGTAAAGTGATTGAGTGGGCAGTAGTGGGGCAACTGCAGCAATTTTTAGACAATACAGCTGGCCTGGACCCCTTCCAGTCCGGCTTTCGCCCTGGCCATGGGACAGAGGCTGTCCTGGTTGCCATCACAGCCGAACTTCGCTGCCAGCTTGACAGAGGTGGATTGGCACTGTTGGTGTTTCTTGACCTCACTGCAGTGTTTGACACCGTCGACTATGATCTACTGACTCACTATCTCGCCATATCCATAGTTCGCGGCCTGGCCCTTAAATGGTTCGGCTCATTCCTCCAAAATCGGGGACAGCGTAGGAAGTGATGGCCCAAGTCTCTGAAAGGTCCCCCCTCCATTGCGGGGTACCTCAGGGTGCTATTCTTTCCCCTCTACTATTCAACATCTATGTTCGACCACTCGCTAGACTGGTATGGAGTTTCGGTTTGGAATGTTATCAATATGCTGATGACACCCAGCTCCTACTGCGTTTGGAGCCTGGGGCTCCGATAATTTCACCTTGTGCCTTGAGGCCGTGACAAGATGGTTGCACGCTAGCAGACTGAAGGTGAATCCGGCGAAGACCGAGATCCTATGGCCCGGCCGCTTGGCAGGAGTGGTGTGTCCTGTGCCCACTTTTGATGGTGAACCTCTATCTCCATCTGCCACTATCAAGAGCCTTGGTGTTGTTTTGGACCCACTGGTGACAATGGAGGTTCAGGCCGCCGCTGTCAGCAATCAGGCCTTTTCCCATCTTCGCCAGGCGAGGCAGCTGGTACTCTACCTCTCGGGAGAGGCCTTGGCAACAGTAATTCATGCTATGGTCACTTCTAGGTTGGACTATTGTAACGCACTGTACGTTGGCCTTCCTGTGTCAGCAACCCGGAAGATTCGTATTATTTAAAATGCGGCTGCCTGGCTACTTACGAAAACGCCTATGAGATGCCATATATCACCAACTCTACAGCATCTACATTGGCTGCCAACTGAATACCGGGTTTCTTATAAGGTGCTGGTCCTGACCTTTAAGGCCTTGTATGATCAGGGGCCGACGTACCTCAGAGACCGCCTTTCTCCCTTTCACCACCAGTGGTCGCCATGACCCTCCCAAGAAAATCTGCTTTATATACTGGGTCCCAGAGAAGTACCCTTTGAAACTACAAGGCATAAGGCTTTTTCATTCTCTGCTCCAGCTCTATGGAATTCGTTGCCACCTTACATAAGAGCCATGTGTGACCTACGGTCTTTTATTCAAGCACTTAAGACCTGGCTCTTTAGCAGAGTGTTTAACTTGTAATCTAATCTTAATACCTGTTTGTGTATTGCTCTGTTTTTACCTTGTTTTTATGTAAGTCACCCAGAGCACTTCGGATGGAGGGCGACTAATGAAATAAATGATGATGATTATGATGATGATGAAAACAGATTTTTCCATTAGCTCATTTTCAGGAGGCTCCCAAAAATGGAGCTAGGTACCCATTGAAATTCAGATACCAAAAATGGATTGCCCTCCAGCCAAATTGCACAAGCCTATTATATATCTGATAGCTAGTTGGTCCAGCTTGGCATAGTGTTCAGGCTTCTACCTGCTGAGCCATGAATATTTTAAAATAGTAAAGTTAGATGGAACAAGTGTGACTCCAACCTCTTATGTGCATTGGTACTTAAAAGACTGCAGACTGGTCTTATTACAGCACCTAAGTTATGATGGGGCACCAGCACAACTTTTGTGATGTTCTTGTCTAATAGTGACATTATGCGATCAGTATATATACTGCCCTTGATTATTCTATCCCTCAGTATTAATGAGGTTCTGTGCACAGAAATGTTTGTGAGTGCTGACCTCTAAATATCTTTGAAATAATTAGCAGGATGCTTAGAGAGATAGGTCAGCATGCGCATGAAAGCCATTTGCACTTACTTAGCCAGAAGGAAAAATATTGAAATTTCATCTTAAATTTAGCCATGTAGAAAAACATGGAGCAGATTTTTACCAGAACTCCAGTACCTTGAATGCAAAATAGAATAACAACATGAGCTTACAGCTCATGAGAAAATATAAGTATGTACAATCCATAAGAGAATATTTTAAAAAAGGAAAATAACAAGAAAACACTGAGAGAGGGGCTGCAAAATTGTATACTGTTAGGCGGAGTTTTGGGGGAAAGGGCTGTCAAAATGTGAAGGGGAATGCCCTGCTTTCATAGCCATGCAAAAACACTGATGGGTATTGATGTGGGCCATGCATATTTAAATGGTATCATATACCATTTTCTACCACAGCATCTTGGGTCAGGAAACTCTATTTAGTGATGTGTTCCCATAATTTTGGAACCTTTCCTATCTTCCAAGAATTCTCGAAGAATATCGACAATGGCTCTGAGATTACATCTGCCAGTGTGTTTGTTTATTACTCCTAGCTGGAGTTCATTTGGCCCTGGAGACTGGAATTCATTTAGAGTATTTGGTTCTCCTTTGCTAGCTCTTTACCTTTTCTGGGTTCTGTTACTGCATGCTTTATTCTATTTTTACAAGTTAGAGCACGGTTTTCCTTCTGGGAGAAAACTGAGGCAAAGAAAGAATTAAACAATGCAGTTTTATCTGAGTTCCTTGTTAGCATTACAGTAACTTTTCTATGCAGTGAACATTTTGGCTCCTTGATCATTCTTTTGCATTCTATATTTTTTGCATTCATATGTTGTATGTATTTTACTGTGTTGTTACTCTGTTATGGTTTTTATTTTATTGTAATATGCTGTTGGGCTTGGCCTCATGTAAACCTCCCCGAGTCCCCGTTGAAGAGATGGTGGCGGGGTATTAAATAAAGATTGCTGTTGTCATCGTTGTTCTGAATATAGCTAAACAAACAAGTAAACCGTTTATTATTATTATTGCTATTATTATTAACCTTTTTAATTATCCAGAGCTCATTCAGAAACTCTATCTGTCCCCTCCTGCCCTCCATGTCACAGCAGTCTCCAACCAGAACATGAATCCTACCTGTCCATTTTTACCAAAGAGGGAGGAGAAGGAGTGTAATCTTCTTCCTCATATTCTCCCTTCCCAGAGCATCCTGTCACCCTGGCTGACATCACTACAGGTGACAATGGACAGGTCAGGACCAGATCACAGGCAAGACTGCACAGAGGGAAAGTTGGGACAGTGACTGCCATCCTGTGTCCCTGGACTACTTGAGCCCAGGAACTATAGGCCTGCAATTGGAATAGCTGGGGTTGGTTCCTCTAGAACTGGGCCAGCTGTTCTGACAGGCCCAAAATTTGGGGATATTCAAAATTCTGGCCAAAAATTTGGACTATTACTGAAATTTGGTGAACGTTAAAGTGGCCTTGCCCCATGTCACCCTTGCTCAACTCCTTGCAGCTGTTGGCCATCAAAGGGCTGATCCAACCCTACACCAGACTAAATGGACTGTGTACCCATGGCCACTCTCACACATGAATTTCACAATGGCTACACAATGTTACTTAGGATTGAATCCAAAATACCTGATTACCTTATTACTTTCTGTCTTTTGTATAATGAAATGATCTGCAAGACAAGTGAGGAAATAAATGGTTGGGCTATATATTCTTGACAGCAAATATCACGGTGGATGAAGTTTCCCATTGCTACCAGCACTCTTCAATTTGAATATTTTGTTATTTATTTTAGAAAGGCATCATTCAAATGTATAGTGCGGTGGAGGGAGGGGGACAATAGTAGATATTCTACTTAGTTTTTCTTTTCTGACTATGAACTTAATTGCAGTTTTGAAACTACAGTATACATTTCATAATGTGGCTTCAGTTTAGCAATTTTTCAAAGGAGAAATATGAAATGAAATAAATCAATTTTATGTATTCTTTAGTGCAACTTTGAGACAAGTTAAAATGTTCTGTCATTTGTTATTGTGGAAAGATTGCTTGCATTAAAGTTTCCATCTTGGTGTAGTTTTTGATGCTATTTTAATAGGTGCTTCTTCAGTTAACTGTCAGCAGACAAATAAGCTCAATTTGAGACAACTGTCTTGACAATAAATTGCTGTTATGTACTGTGGTAACTTTAAACTAGTTAATGAAACGCATTTGTGCAATTTATGGCTATATTAAATTTGGTTTATTTTAAATGGTGGTCAACAAAACTAACAAAATTGGTCTAGCAAATAAAATGTTGGTGGTAATTATTTTCAAGTAAATTCGTCAGTATGTTTCTGTATGGTGAAAAAAATATTCAGGACTACTTACTGCTCTGGAAATAATTGTATTATTATTTTTACTTTAGCCAACTTCAAGAATAGTTATTAATGAGCAAATTTTAAAATGGTAAGTGCATTTCCTGGGATTATTTTTGTCCCATTTGATGAGGATTGCAAAACAGTATTTTGAGGAAACTGATTCAAATTAATTTTATTTACAAATATCACAATATCTATAATGTTATGTGCTCTATTCGGAGATAAAGGCAGCATACAAATGCAATAAATAAATAAATGATGGTAAATAAATGATGTTTGACAGAGGATTGTGCTACTTTGGTGTGTAGAAGAATCTCCTTCTCTGGAGATTTTTAGACAGAGGCTGGATGACCATCTGTTGTAAGTGCTCAGATTGTGTATTTTTCCATAGCAGGAGGTTGGCCCTCTTTTGTTTTTAACTACAACTCGCATTGGCCCTAGTGAGCATAGCTGATACCCTGGAAATCTACATGAGTCCCACCCCAGTTCTGTACAGAACAATGTGGGATACTTTGCAAGAGAGGAAAATAATATCTCTGGTCAGAAAAAGACAACAAAGCACTTGAGGTTTAAAGGAGAACTTGATAATCAATGATAAATTATCTGAGTGTTAAATACTGTTACATGTTTACTATTTTGAATGGTGTTTGAATAATGCATAGCACAGTGATTAATGGAAATGTTCCATAAAAATAATAAGACAAGCTCTAGAAATTCTTATAATTGCAATACTATAATTATATAGAGAAAAGTACTGCAAGGGCACTCATAATATCTGTAGCTTTTGACGAACAAGATCAGAAAATACCTCTATCAAGAACATTGCTGAAATAACTAAGATGCAATTGATTTTTTTTCTTAGTGAAGTAAATCGGTTTACATTTCTTTGGTTTATATGTTTCTCTATTTTTTGTGATCCAGTTCTTGACTAGGAAAATAGGAAGAAATGTATTAAAAGGGAAATTTTTATTACAGTTTTATTAACTTCAAGCCAGTCCCTACTGGGGTTAAGGGCAATTAAAACATGCCCTTAAATCTCCACTGCAAGCTGGACATAGAATTTCATTGGAAGATCTAAAAATGTCTAGGGGTCATATTATGGGACCTAGAGATTTCTAGAGAGAACATATCAATTTGATTTATAAATAGTCATATCAGCAAAAATGAGATGTTCAAATATTGGGGGACAGTTAACTATATTTATAGATTGGTGAAAAAAATTGAATTGAGGTCCAAGGCATTATTTTGGTCACATTAGATCCGCCTTTGCGAATAATTTCCACTCACAATCCCTTTTTTGCTCAATATTTTTTAATGCAACTCCAGATCTACAGGTAAATTCAAACATTTACTGGTAATAAATCAGCATTTTCAAGACATTCCAAACAGGCTGCTTTTCCTTTTTATTAGGTACAGTTGAAGTATTTTTGCTGAAACCATTGTAAACAGTGCCTGTTGCTGTTAACAGATTTATGTAAATGGTAGCATTCAGAAACCTTTTACTGTTGCCGATTTTTTTGCAAACTCCATTTTCTCTTATGGGACTCCATTTAGGTTTGAAAGACGTAGTGATCTAACATATAGTTATTATTACTTACTAAATGTATACATTGCTTCTACATCTAATAATCTGATGATCTGGTATAAATTTGTACTGTTTATGTATCAATATGTTTAAAAAGTAATTTGCGCAGATACATGCAGTGTTTTCAGTTAGGATGTTTAATTCAGGGAAGCTCTGCTTCAGGGCGTTTACAGAAGATGCTTTTACTTGCCATTAAATTATCACCTGCAGGAGCTGACCTTAAATTTGATCACCATACATAAAAGTGGAGGTGAGAAGCATCTAATCTTCCATCAATTAGGATTCCTAATGAGCTGATTCATATCTGAGAGACTGCAATAAGCAGGAGTAGTGTTCATTTGGGAAAATCCTCACCAGGTGTGTGCTTCCTACTGCTTGCCTGTAGTAGACAAACTCCAGGGATCAAATGGGCTGTGTGTGTAGACTTGTGAGCCCTTGATTAATATTCCTAGATTCATTTTTTGAGCTTTAGTCTCTTGCTTGGCATCATTGCTATATCATGGAAGCAGTGAAGGATGCTCTCCTTTGACTATGAGTTGGTTTTAATTAAATTTCTCTGTCTGGAAAGTGAAAATCTAATTTTCCTTTTGACATTTTCTATATTACTACTTAGACAAAATTATGAAAATAATTAATCCCCGTGAAGCAGACGTTGGCCTTGTAAGAGGTATGAAAATATTGCATATAAATAATACCACTAATCACCAATCTGTTATAATTTATTGATGTAGGTTCTTCTTGCAAATCTTAAATCAAATTTGTTCTTGATGTAGCAAATGATGCCAAAGTATTGCAAAGAGTAGATACTAGATATCAATAAATGGTTTTATGATTATTTGGAGTCTTTTTTCCATCTGCAAGAAGTATGTTATTGAATGGGGCTTATTTCCCATCCTTTCCCACATGTGACCCTACAGGAAATTTCAACATTTCTTTTCATTTCTTTTCACTGCTGGCTATGTCTGCTGGCAGTTGCAGTCATAGGGAAACTTTGGCATAGCCATACTTTAGCTCATGCTCTGTGGCAAGTGTTGGCCTTCAATGTATAACAGTACAGCTAAAGGAGTGAAGATTACACTGCAGCACACATCAAACTTCAGCTTCCTGATCTCTGGAACTGAGCACAAGTAGTTTGATGCATTGACTCTCCTGGTGACTGGTTTGGACCTCTGGTGTCAGAACAAACAATCTCATGCTGCCATATGCTTCAGAAACTGAAGAGTTACTCTAGCTGCAAAAGAATTACTTCTACACCTCTGTATTATCTTTCTGTTACTGGAAAATTGTATTTGAGAACTCTAAACTCAGTAAGTTGGGTGTCTGGTCTCCCCTTCTTACACAAAGGATTGCTGGGTACAGATGGGCTGTAGCACATATTGACTATGAATAATATTTTTGGCACAAATGTGGAAAATCTGAGCAAGAAGGCTTTGAACTAAGTGCTTAAGGAGTCAGAGATGATTGTTCGAACATAAGCCCAAAGGGAAGCTCTAAACAGAAGGTTATTTATTTATTTATTTATTTATTAAATTCGACTTATTAGTGGCCCTTTCCCACAGGCTCAGGGCGACTGACATACATATAAAATCATAACCACAGAACATATAAAATCGTTAAAAACATTAAAATCACAATAAAACAGTGAACAGTCTGTCCATTGGCATTAGAATTAGAATTATAGAGTAGGTTGCTGTAAGTTTTTCGGGCTGTATAGCCATGCTCCAGAAGCATTCTCTTCTGATGTTTCACCTGCATCTATGGCAGGCATTCTCAGAGATTGAGAGACCTCACAACGTCTGAGGATGCCTGCCATAGATGCAGATGAAACATCAGAAGAGAATGCTTCTGGAACATGGCCATACAGCCCGAAAAACTTAACATCAATCCAATTATTCCGGCCATGAAAGCCTTCGACAATAAATAGAGTAGAAGAAGAGGATGGAAGCCACATTGAAGCCCACAGTAAAATAAAATTTGAGGTGAGCCTAAAGTTCTAGTGCAAGTAAGTATTTGTATCTTGCCTTTCTCTACCCTGAAGGGGACTCAATGCAGCTTTACATATGGCAACTATCCATTACCTTTGGACAATAACAGTTAAAATACATTAAGTTAAAAAATTAAAAATGAAAAGGAAATAAAGGTATGACTTTATCAGTATAATGGAAACTTGGATGAAGAGTTGGTTACTGGAATCAAAGCAGTTAGTTTTATGTGACCATGTTATGTTATAATTCATGATGTAGGCAGGCCTAAGGAAAACAAATTCTGATTTTAGGAAAGCAGATTTTATCAAGTTCATGGAAATACTGGATAGAATCCCTCAGCCCAGAGACATTACGTAAAAAGCACTCTAGCAATAGTAAAAATCGATCAAGAAGGAGTTGCTGAAAACACAAACAAAACTGTAAAAGAATTAAAATGGAAAATGTCTGAATATAAACCAATGTGCTTTATAAATTTGAGAAGTAAGTGAAAAAAGAGTATGTATGAAGAATGGAAGATCAGATCAGTAAGAAAGAAAAGCTTGAAGAAAGTTAAAACTCAAAGAAAGCTGAGACTGACCAGGGAAGCAGGATGCAACAAAAAGAGAATGTTCCAATACATTCAAAGAAAAAAGTGGAAACAGCATGACCACCAGCCAGCAAGGATGCTCAAATGCTAAACAGATCACACACAAAAAGTTTCATTTTTTTCAACAAAGAACTGTTTGCCTCCACACATCAGCAAAAGCTTGGTAAGGAATCTGGATTGTAATCAAGCTTGACAAGGAGTGAGTTAGAAATTATCTAGGGCCCTTCCAGACAGGCCCTGTATACCTCGATCTGATGCCAGGTTTTCTGCTTATCCAAGATTATCTGGCAGTGGGGAAACATTTAATCCAGTTTAAAGCAGAAAACCTGGGATGAGATCCTGGAATATAGGGTCTGCCTGGAAGGGCCCCTAGTTAACTTAAATGTTCTTGGTTTGGATTTCCTTTAAGCTAAGCAGTGGCTTTATTTTTTTCCTGAACAACCCTGCTGAAGGACACAAAGAGACAGTGATTCTTAGAATTGCATTGAGGATGCCAGTTTCCTAGTGGCATACTGTATAGCTCAAGGGTGTGGAACATCTCACTCTTCAGATGTATTACTAAACATCCCATCAGCCAGGACAACTAGCTATTTTGGCTGAGGCTATGAGATGTGCAGTCCAACAACTTTAATAGGATCCCTACTATAGCAGTTGGCCAAGGGCCTGTTGCTTTGTTGAGAATTGTCAGATTTTTTAAAAAAAGAATGTCCATCATTAACATTCAGACATGAAATCTTTGGTTGCAGACAGAAAAGTTGTACTTCAAAAAGTGTGCAGACATAATAAATTCTAGTATATGATATGATACTGTGCCTGACAAATCACAGCTGCTTTACGGCTTAGAAAAGATCAAATTAAAAGATTTTGAACCAGCTTGATATATGGTGATATGTATGTAAAGATTTTTTATTTTCTTAATTCCTTTGAAGATATACTATTTCTAAGGTGTGGTATTAATCAAACAAGCAATTTTGTTAAATGAATGCTGAAGACAGCATTAAAAATCTATTGAACAGTGTCTGAAAACTTTACAGTAGTTTAAAAAGTACTGCTAGAACAATATTTTTACGTGTTCACTTCAACACTATTTACTTAGAGCTAATGTTTATATTAAAGCTTCTACATATTTAGCATTAGTAAGACTCTTTCCACACAATTGTATAAAATCCACATTGACCTGGATAGGGCCCTTCCATACAGCCCTATATCCCAGAATATCAAGGCAGAAAATCCCACAATATCTGCTTTGAACTGGGTTATCTGAGTCCACATTCAGATAAATGGGATTTCCTGCCTTGATATTTTGGGATATAGGACTGTGTGAAAGGCCCCTCGTCACATAACCCAGAATATCTGCTTTGAACTGGGGGCAGATCTAGACAGCCCCTTTCTTCTGCAATAAAAAGGGGGTTGTCCAGATGACGTTCTGGACAATCTGAAATTAATTTGTCACAAACCAGGAAAACCCTGGTTTGTGGCGAATTAATTAAATAGTGGGTTTGTTCCCTGCCTTCTTGGAAAATCACTCCACCCCCCACCCCAACCCCACCCCCGGCTCTCCTGGTGCTTTCAATTCTATGTGCCAGGAGAGCTGCTGGAGCTGCTGCAACACTGTACTGAAGGCCGAGTAAGTTTTCTTTACTTTTAAAAGAGGGTTGGATGCTTTGGGGAAGGGGAGTAGAACTTCCAGATGTTCTCATGGCTCGGTCCCGCGAGAGCATCTGGACACCCACCCAAGAAAGCATGCGCTTTCTGGGGGGGGGGGGTGAACAGGCCCCCAGGAACATCCACGTTTTAAAAACGTGGATGGTCCTGGGATAACAGCCTGTCTGGAAGCGCCCTGGGTTTTATGAGTCCACATTGCCATATATTCCAGTTCAAATCAGATAATGTGAGATTTTATTTAGCTGCATGGAAGGGGCTTTAGGGGCCTTCCACACAGCCCTATATCCCAGAATATCGAGGCAGAAAATCCCACAATATCTGTTTTGAACTGTGTTATCTGAATCCACACTCAGATAATGTGGGATTTTCTGCCTTGATATTCTGGGATATGGGGCTGTATGGAAAAGCCTTCAGATAACCTTCCCTGTCCCAGGATGGGTTGGTCTGAACTTTTCATCATCCCCCACATCACACCATTTCCCAGACTGGAGTTGATAGGATGGAAAAGCTAGCTGCCTTAGAATGTGTCAGATGTAATGTTCTGCAATTTAGGGATTCAAATTTGTAGTACAAAAAGAGATTTCAGAGAATCATCACAAGTTAAATAGAGCACTGATCTCTAAAATAAATCAGGACTAGGGGTGCATCTACATATAGAATTAATGCAGTTTGATGCCACTCTAACCCCTATAGTCCAGTGCTGTTGAACTATGTGAGTGGTAGTTTTACACATCCTTTGACCTCCACCAAGGGATGATGATGTTTCACGAAACCATAAATCCCAGAGCACTAACCATGGTAGTTACGGTGGTGTCAAACTGCATTAATTTTGAATGTAGGTTCACCCTCTGAAAGCAGTCCAAGAAAAGCTAAGTCAGACTGATCACAGTGCCTGGAAATTCTAATGTCTAGGAACAATCCTATATTTTGGAGAATGCAAAATGGCAGGTAAACCATCAATACAATGCTACTGTCACTTGCACAGACAGATACTTAAAACAAACAAACAACAAACCAAGAATACAAAAAAGCAATGCCACAACCATTACTAATAATACATTCTAGCCCCAATTTTTTTGTGTTCACAAATGGGTGAACAATCTCGAGAGGACATTAGTCAACAGCTCTACTTTGGATTCACCCCTTTTCTCTGCTCTCAAGTAGGTGGACAGTCTTGAGAGTGCATTTGTCAACAGCTGTACTTTGGATTCAGGGAGAAACTTTAGTTGTGTGTCATCTGAACATAAGGGGAGTTTAGAAAGTAGACATCCCTATGCATTTTGCAAGAACTATGTAAAGCTGGTGCTGCATTTGCACTTATATTGAGTATGTAATGCTTTCCCCTCGATCTGCAGAGGAGCCTGGGTTTAAAGACAAGGTTTAATATACCATTATATCTGTGATCTTTTCCCTTCAATTGGCAGAAGAGAACTGGGTTTAAAGACAGGGCTTATGATCCCATTATTTCTGTGATCCTTTCCCTTTGGTCTGCAGAGGAGACAAGCAGCGGCCAAGACGAGACAGGCAGCAGGCGAGGTGGATGGTATTCTTCTCTGATTTGCCCAACAGGCAGGGTTCAGAGGGAAATAACATGCAGCAATTTCCGCAAGCTGTGTGAGGAGCACCACGTGACCCGAAAAGCAAGTAAGGAAATGGTACCTGCTCCCGCTTGCCTTTGCGTCAAGCTTATTTTTGTTCCAGTGGAGGGGGGGTCTCGTTTTGTGCTCCCAAACTAAATGAAAGAACAGATGAAACGGGAAAAATGGGTACCATTTTGTTGCTATCTTTTCAGGTATTTAATAGCTAATATTGGAGTATAAGTGAAACAAAGGCTGCATCTGATAAAGCAGACTCATTATTTACAAAAGCTTATGGTACCCACTCAGTTTTTCCCCAGTTAGTCTTAAAGATGCTACACACTTTCTTTACATACTAAACTTTCCCTCCCTGCGCAGTGGGGAGGGAAAGAGAATTGCCTCCTCCCATGAAGGAGGAGACAAGTCCGGAGGCACTTTCTGGAAGGAGGCGGAGCCAGGCTCCCGGCAATTGCCAGCCCCCTTCCTCAGTCTGGAGCTGGACAACGACCCACCACTCCCGTCCATTAAACAGTATATTAAGGTTGCCATTAGGGGGGCGAGTAGGATTTTTTTGCCTCTCTTAACATTCTAAGAAGGTTTTTTCGCCTACCCTATACTGTTACAAGGCAAATTGGGATGTGTGTGGTTAAATAGGTAGCCACAGTAAACAGTTAGGAAAAGCAAAAAAATGGGATTTAGGGGTGAAAGACATTAACTAATACACTCACCTGAGGCTCCATTTAAAGAGGTGAGGGGGATTTATAATGGCCTAGAAATTCAAGTAATGGTCTCTGATACCTGGAGAAAAACTGCTCTGACATATTTCCTTCAGAGCTTGCACAATTGGATGTTCAGGGGACCCGGGTGGTTTGCCCTATGTAACTGAGGGGTAGGCCAGACAGGGATGCTACCTCGGTTTTGCCACCAAGTTCAAGATCCATAATTCAGTTCCAGTTAAAGTTAAACAAGTAACAATTAATAAAAGTTGCCCATATTTTAAATCCAAATATATATGTGTGGTCTCGTTATTTCATTGGTTGGCAGGCAATGATGCAAGCTATGGACTCTATCCCATGGTAGTGGGGGGGGGGGGGAGTGTCATATTACTGTTGTGTTTTGTCTCACGGCATTATAAAGGGCCTCCTTTCATTTCTCCTTCCTCTTCACACATTGTCCTTTTTTGGGTCAGTTTTACCAAAATTATCAGGTTTCTTTTTAGATTTATTCCATGATCTAGTGTAGTCCCTGCTCATTCCATGTTTAAAAGAAAAAACCTTGGGGGAGCAAATGGAACTTGACTTTTCTTATCTGATCCAGCTATTACAGAGTAGACCCAAGCAGATGATCTTAAATATGATACCACTTGAGGGAAAACTTGACTTTCCCCTCAGATCCTGCTACTCTATAGTTGACCAAAGCAGCTGATCTTACACCAGACACTACTTGAGGGGAAACCTGACTTAAAAAAATTATCATGCCAGGCTCTTGAAACAGGATTTTGGGAGAGAAATGTCAATGCTTGGTAGCAGACTGCCTAAAGAAATGCCCCTTACTCCACATCACTGAAGTGATTCAACATGGCCAAATTTGACAGATCACATCCCACATGTTCCCCCCCCCCATTTTCTCCAGTATCATAGCAATTCCTAAGCTTAGAAGATGATCTCTTATCATCTTCCCCACCCCTAACAACTATCCTAGGACTTCTCCGATGGGGCATGATGGGCACTGACAGCCCCCCCCCCCCCGGGGTTGTAGGATAGACTCTGTCATATCTTGTTATCTTTTTGTCTTTAAACTGTTTAAAAATGGGGGAAACAGTGTGGTATAACATTGTAACACAGCCATGTCTTTGAATTCTAACAATAATAATGTGATTGTGTTCTTCTCTTAATTTCTTGTAGTCTCAAAAGTACTACAAGATTGGAATTGTTATTACTGTTGTGTGTCATCAAGTCAGTTTGACCTATAGCAACCCAAAGGTAACTGTACTCTCTTGGCAAGGTTTGTTTAGAAGGGGTTTGTCTTTGTCTGAAGGTGAGAGAGGTGACATGCTTACAGCCAGCCAATGGGTTTCCATGACTGAGCAGGGTTATGAACCCTGGTCTCCAAAATCATAGACCAGTGTTGAAGCCATTACACTCTGCTGAGTTACCATAACACTTCACATTTACAGAAATGACATGTTAAGCACTATACTCTTGTGTTCTCTGTTTACTTAACTCTAGCCCCCTTTCCCCATCTGGCAGCTGAAATGCAACTGCATTCATGTCTAAGTGATTTACTGTAACCGTCATTGTTACGATTATATGTCAGATTCCACCATGTTATGACAGTTGTGATTGATTTATTGATGACTCTATTAATTTAGTTGAATGGATAGACATTTCAGTATTGACTTTCTAGTGTATTCATGTATAGGTCTGGCAAGTTGAAAAATATCATTTTGTCCAATTTAAGGCTCTTTGGAATAAACAGCCTTTCTAGACATATTAACTTTACCCATTATTAGGGGATAAAACTCAATTAACACTTCCAATCTGTACTACGAAGGAAATTTCCCCAAGGAATACATGTTTTGCTTAATAGCATTCCTAGGCACAGTTATATCCTGTCTTTATCCAGTAGGTGAAGGTTTTAGGCATATTTAAGTAATATAAAGAGAACTGGGTTGCATTTCACATTTTGCAATGAATCAATATAAAAATACATTGTTTTTCTTTGGAAATTTGGTAAGGGCAGTCACACTATTTTCATTAATAATCTCTTTGTTTAAAATTAAGCCAGAGCAAACTTGGGAAAATACAGGACATGGAAAGAATAGTATATTCAAAAGAACTCTTATCATTTTAAATCTTTTGACATAGTGGAATTCAAAACAGGTTTTCTATTAAAGTGTCAATAAAGTGTCAATCAATCAAGAGTTGTGCCACTAAGAATAAGGTATATTGGAAATACTAAGGTGCTATGTTTGCAGCTTTTAGCAATTCTTTCTCACTCTTCCCACTGTTCTTCTCCTTTCCTGCCTTTATTCTTTCTAAGGATTTAAATCTTCATTTATCTCATATTTCCATAAAGGATTATATGCAGTTTTTAAGAATGGTTCATAAGGCAAAGGCAACTACTTGTGATTTTTCTGCACATCAGAGAAAACATGCATTTTGGGCAGGAAATGTAGATTCTAGGGGAAAGGAATTATCAAAATGCACTGATTTCCATGCAAAAATATTGCTTTGTGTGAAAAAATGCATTGCCTGCTTTAAAACTCAGACTTTCTGAGTAGGAATCGACCTACCTGTGCAATTTGTACAAATCTGAAACTCTACAATGTGTTCTCAATCAAAACTTTATTACGGTCACAGACCAGCACAAAGCGGGCACAAGCGCCCTAAGAGGAGAAGGACAACTCCCCAGAAAACATTTATTTAAAATCAGACTAGAAATCAGTATAAAAATATATTTTAAAAGACAGGATATTGTTGCTTTACGATGTGTTCTGTCCAGAGAACATGCAGTTTGGGGTGGAAATTCTATTTTCCTTTCACAAGGCCATATTTTCTGGAAGATTTTGCAAATTTTCTGTGCAAAACATTACATATTATATTTTCAATATTTTCAATATTCAAACAGTGAAAATTGTGGATTTTGTATTGTGGATTTTGTGCCATCCCTCCCTGTCATGTGTGTTTGTTGTGAAAGATTATCATTTTCTATATAAAAAACCAAACATCATCATCATCACAACTATTACAGATTGGGGCTAGGTGGCTCCAATTAACAAAATGTGACACGAGCATCTGCTTGTCCGGTTTTAATGGATTCGTTTCAAATGGTTCGGCTCAATGTGGACAGGATCCTTGGAGAGGTGAGGCCTACCACATGCATCCTAGACCCCTGCCCATCCTGACTGATAAAGGAGGCCAGAGGGGGTTTGGCAGAGTGGGTAAAGGTCCTGTTTTGCCTTACAGGAGGGCAAAATTTCAGCCAGCTTAAAACAAGCTGTTATAAAACCGCTGTTGAAAAACCCATCACTGGACCCCACTCAATTAGTCAATTATCGGCCAGTTTCCAATCTCCCCTATTTGAGCAAAGCCATGGAACATGTGGTGGCTTCGTAACTCCAGGGGTTCTTGGTAGACACTGATTATCTTGATCCGGCACAGTCTGGTTTTAGGCCGGGACATGGAACTGAAACAGCCTTGGTCACCTTGGTAGATGATCTATGCCGGGAGCTCGACAGGGGGAGTGTGTCCCTGTTGATTCTGCTGGACCTCTCAGTGGATTTAAATACCATTGACCACGGTATCCTTCTGGGATGCCTCGCAGAAATGGGGCTTGGGGGTACTGCTTTGGAGTGGCTCCAGTTCTTCCTGGAGGGTCGGTCTCAGAAGGTGTTACTGGGTGACACCTATTCGACCCCACAACCATTGTTTTGTGGAATCCCTCAGGGTTCATTACTGTCCCCAATGTTATTTAACATCTACATGAAGCTGCTGGGGGAGATCATCCGGAGTTTCAGAGTAAGGTGTTATCTGTACGCAGATGATGTCCAAATCTGTCACTCCTTTCCACCTGTTACTAAGGAGGCTGTCCAGACTTTGAACTAGTGCTTGGCTGCTGTGTCAGACTGGATGAGGGCTAGCAAATTGAAACAAAATCCTGACAAGACAGAGGTCCTCCTGGTCAGTCGTAAGGCCGAATAGGGCATAGGGTTACAGCCTGTGTTGGATGGGGTTACACTTCCCATGAAGACACAGGTTCGCAGCTTGGGAGTGATCCTGGATTCATCTCTAAGCCTGGAACCCCAGGTTTCATTGGTGGCCAGGGGAGCTTTTGCACAGTTAAGACTCGTGCACCAGCTGCGCCCGTACCTTGGGAAGTCTAGCTACGGCCATCCATGCTCTGATCACATCCCAAATAGATTACTCTATGTGGGGCTGCCTTTGAAGACAGTTCGGAAATTGCAACTTGTCCAACGGACGGTAGGCAGACTACTAACAGGAGCGACATACAGGGAGCATACCAACCCCTTGTTGTGTCAGCTTCACTGGCTGCCTGTCCACTTCCGAGTTCAATTTAAAGTGCTGGTTTTGACCTTTAAAGCTCTATACGGTTCTGGCCCAGCTTACTCATCTGAATGCATCTGCCTCTACATCCCACTTTGTAATTTAAGATCATCTGGGGAGGGCCTGCTCTTGCTCCCACCAGCTTCTCAAATGTGACTGGTGGGAACGAGAGACAGGGCCTTCTCAGCTGTGGCCTGTGGAATGCGCTTCCAAGCGAAATATGATCGACCCCATCCCTCCTAGCATTTAGGAAAAAAGTAAAATCTTGGCTATGGGACCATTCCTTTGCATAATATTAGAAAGCAGCACTTTGGACTGGAATAGGACTGGCAAGCTAACAGATGAGAATATGGCATACTGTTTTTAACCTAGGTTTGTGGATGGCGCATTGTTTTAACTTAACTGAATGTTGATTAGGTATTTTATTGTAACTGTTATTATCTAATGTTGTATGTTTTATGGTTTTATAGTTTATACTGTGGCATCAAATTGCCGCCCTGAGTCGTCCCCCCCCACTCCGGGGGGGGGGGGGTGAGAGAAGGGCAGGGTAGAAATGCTGTAAATAAATAATAAATAATAAAATGGTTTCTATTTTGTGTAATAATTTCCATCCAGGCCACATGGGAAAAATTCTGTTCTACAAAGCTCAGCTACAAACCTATTGAAGTGAATATGGATTGTAAAGAATCGATGCCTGTTCAGTACTTTGCATGTAAGAGGAAAGATAGGCTTGACTGTGGCAGAAATGGAAAAATAAGATCTGTAGATGCAATTCAAACAAACACTGAAAAACTCAATATATCTGATAAAACCATAAGAAAGAAGAACCATATCTTTTCACAAATCCCTGCTAATTATTTTGCTGCCAATTGTCACTGGAGAGCTCCACCAAATTCCATTAAGTTCTGCTATTTTGCACAGTAAATAGCCATGAAAATGCCATGGTACTTAGTACAAATCCTTTGTCCCCTGCTAACACCTTCTATTACAACCGTCTAATTATCGTGTTCAGCAGTAACCTTTGGAGACTTCCATAGGTAATTAGAACTCCAGAGCTTTCCCACAATAATCCAAGAAGGACATTTCAGTAAGAAATATTACGTGATATTAATACTCTTACAACACAGGTTTCCAACTGTAAATTGTTTCAGTTGATAGGAATTTACAAAGGTATATGTATAAGCTCTTCTTAAGGATGTTTTGAGGTGAATGAATAGCCACAGAAAGCATTCCAGGGGTGAATTCATGTATGTCTAGGAAACTTTTCCTCTGGCATCTGTTTAAAATCAACTCCTGTAGTGTTTACACATGGCCATCTATGAGCAGGTTAAAATTAGGGTCCCCAGGTGTTTTGGCCTACAACTCCCCAAAATCCCAGGCAGTTTCTCAGCTGATAAGATTTCTGGAAGTTGAAGGCCTAAACATCTGGGGACCCACAGGTTGAGAACCAATGTAATAGACTGTCATCATGAGTAAAGTCACTAAAGATGAGAGGGACTTGTTCATCCTCTTACAAACATCCCATTGATTGAATTCAAATCAACTTAAAAATAATGTTAAAAGACATTTTCAAAAACCTAACGAAATACAAAATTAAAATCTCATTAAAGCATACGTCATTAAACATACGTCATTAAACACTAGCAAGGCCACTACAAATTTCCAACACATTGTGTAAGATGGCCCTTATATAGCTCTCATCTAATGCCTTTCTGAATAGAAAGGTTTGTATTTGTCTAAGAAAAGAATGTAGGGAGGGTGCCAGCCCAAGACAGATTAAGCTTGATCAAGCTTGATAAATTCAGCTTGATGTAGCTTGAAATGTTGGTGGCCTTTTCTCACACCTTTCTATTGTCTAGTTTCATTTTCTTTGGCTCTTTTATTACATGTTAACACCTTTCAGTTGTGAAAAATGTCTACAGATTTAAATTCTCCTGTTGGTATCTGTATCTCTGGCATATATACAGGTGACCTGGAATGTGGACATGTTTTGCAGATTATTGGGCAAATTAATGAGGAATCACAGGCTCTATCAATAGCTCTATCTGTCTGTTTCTTTCCCTCCCTCTCTCATTTTTTCCCTGTGTATGCATTTCAGTGCTAGTTGCTGAGGAGGAGTGCTAACAACTGTACTCTTGTCCAGTCTGTGTCTTACCATGAACTTCTGTTTGGCCTCTTGTCAGGATACAGTGGTGGATTGCACAGAACTATCATCTGATCCTCCATGGCTGTTCAAAATACAAAGTAAAATATTGGTTGTTATCTTCAAAGCCCCACCTGGTTTATGTCCAGCTTGCCAAAGGACACAATTTCTTCTGTGTAATTCACTTTCTCCATGCAAATTCTCTGGGAAACCTTTACTTCAGTCAACCAGAACTAAACTGGCAATTGTTTCCCAGATTACCTTTTCTTCATCCACCCCTAAAATGTGGAATGACTTGCCAGAAATAGATTCAACAGCTGGATATGTTATCTGTAAAAAAAAAACCCATCTAGATGGCCTGCCTGAAGAGGCCAGCAGTCTCTACTGTTGTTTTAAGTAGACTGCTGGCCTCTTCAGGCAGGCCATCGAGATGTTTTTTAATCTTGGGAGTTTTCAAATGTGAACTGATGGGATTTTTAAAATAAGTCTTGAGTTACATATGGTCTTTTAACTGGTGTTACATTTGTTGTATTTTACTATGTGGTCATCCAGCTTGATCTGTAGGTTTTAAGAAGGCATCATCATCAGTTCTTCTGGAGGGATGAGCATAAACTCACTTGAGTTAGAAAACGGTGCTATCTTATTCTGTGGCTTCAATTTTATTTCCTATCTGTTTGCATAAAACTAATAAAATATCCAAACAAAATAATTCTTATCAGTGAAGATACTGATAAGAATTATCAGTATCTTCACTTTTTTGGACTTAAGGGACTAACCCATGTTCTATTTTTCCTTGCCACTACCAGCATGAATTTGATCATTACTTATTCCCTTTCCCCTCCACACACTAATATGGCTATATCATGTATTTAGTCTTATATGCTGTCTCATTATAATTAGTCGGTAATAGTAACTTTTTCAGCTGTAGTGGGGGGGAGGAATAAAAGAGGTACTTTAGGAAGGCTCATTGGGCAGGTAGATTAAGAAAACCAAGCCATTTTCTTTGCATTAAACTGTAGAAGAAAATAGTATCCAATATCCATTAATCATAATATAGGACATTTGATTAAACTTTTTTTTACTACAGCAGTGTGGATAATTTTTTTTCTTTTTCCTTTTTTGGCTGCCTGGCAAATTACGGAAATTACTGCAAACTTTAGCAAAAAATAAAGAGTCATTTTGTTATATGCTTATGAAATTAAGGGGAAAATCCAATCTTAAATTCATTCTAATTAAAGTGAAATAAGCTCTGTTGAAGTCCACAGCATCTCCACAACATTTTTTCAGACAGCAGTATTTCTCTGAAATTTAAACACATCATAAATTGCTCCAATTTTTGCTAGTTAGCTTAACAGCTCAGTTTCTTTGAAGCCAAGATTCACAGTGAGATCATTTTCAAAATGTTTCTCTAAAGGAGAGGCTTGAGACCCTCAAAATGCTTATCTTCCTTTTTCATTTAATGACAAAATGTGTCTCAATTAGATTACATGGCAAAAGTTCCAAACCCATAAGATGATCATTATGGAATTGTAATGGGAATACGTTTATCACTGTCTTTGTCCCCATCTCAGGTTTTTTGGAGCAGAACTGAAAAAAATGTACTTAATACAGGGATACTTGGGCTGAAAAAACATGTAAAGTTTGGTACTTAATATTGATGTTAGCTTGCAAATGGGTAGTTATTAGTGTGTTAAAACACAAATTAGAAGAATAGAAGTAGAATAGACTTTAGTGGGTTCAGTTTTCTGTTGTTGCAGGATACCAATAAAACAATATTTCTGATAGGATGTCAAGTAATGTTGACTATGGAGCAAATCAAGTGTCCTAGGACGCTTCCAGCCTGCTTCAGGGATGGAGCCCCATGTCTGCCATTACACGACATCATGTGACTTCTGATGAAGACCCCGCTTCCACTGGGGTGGAAACATCCTTGGATGCTGCCCTCCAAACACAGGAACCTTTCCATGTTGTTCTGGCTCCAATGGAGCCAGCACAATTCTGCCCAGTTTGAGCAATGCTTCCCCCATGTGCTGCTGTTCCCTGCTTCCCCTGCTTCCTCATTGGCTCCTCTGGACTTAGTTTCTCTTTGCTGCAGGGCCAGCACCAGACCCCGCTCTTGTCTGGCCTGTGATGCCTGCCACCCCACCACGCCGGCCCCGCCTCCGGGGGTTTTGGACTTCAACTCCCATCATTCCCTACTTTGAGGTTTTCACTTATCGCTAGGGTTGCTAGAACGTAACCCCCACGATAAGTAAGGGAACATTGCATTCCAAAATTTCCAAAATCCAAACTACTTCTAGTCCCAAGTATCTTGGATAAGGGGGATTCAACCTGTACCATCATTTATTCATCTAAAGGCCAAAATATGCTATGAATTCATATGTGTGTAACCAAAGCCAGGGTATACTACAACAAAGGGGAAGAGGACTTGGCACTCAGGGTCAGTTGTAAGTAAAAAAGTATGAAGATGGTATTTCACTCTAGTCTAACCTGTGAGCTTTGTATTGGCATCTGGTTGACTAGTATGTGACCAGAATGCTGGACTACATTGGTCTTTAGGCAGGCACAGTATGGTTTTTCTTGTATTCAGATAAAATGGGAACCCACTGTGTGAGAGTACCTGCTGTTCTGTGTGGAGGTGTGAGATCAGTGTTAGATGATGCCCACCTGAAAGAGTACACAAAGTTTGAAGATTCTTCTGGGATTTGGTTACATAGTCTTAAAAAATACTCATAGGAGTTGCAATCTTGACATGATGTTCTTGAAAGTTCAATTGCAATGGGATTCTTCAAACTTTAATCTAGTTCAAAAGAATTTTACCTTGCAGTTTTAAAGAAAATACGGGAGGTGACTGGATCTCCAGGCATAATTGCTTCACTGGGGTTGGGGAGAATAGTGGTGGTAGGGTTCTCTTTACTATTTTAGCAAAATAATAATAATAAAGAGTTGTGTTATATACTTATTAAATTAAGGGGAATAATTAAGATCCATGTGTGCAGATACTTTCATATCCGTGTTAGTGTTCCCTCATTTAATAGAAAATATGTATATCTTCATGCCTAATTGGAGAAAAAGCATCACAGCCATATCTATGTGGCCAAAAAGAACTGGAAATGTAGATCATGCCCTAACAAAGAAGTGAGTCTTCCGGGGGAACTATATGGCTGGTTATGGTGACCTCATTATATTATGTGTGATATATGTAGACTTGATGTGATTACTACAAGGTAAAAAATGTGGCTAATCATCCATGTAGACAAGTCAGTCATGCCAGACTACTTCTTGTGATCTGTAATGAGAAGGATTTTACCTTTAAAGGTGATATAAAATTATGTGCAAAAGTACTATTCTCTAATACTATTGCCAGTATGTTTTAGAAACATTACCATCCAGAATCCTACCTCACTTCATCAAGGGTCTATAATTAAGGTTTCCTTGGGGCTGTTAAATTATAGCCAATTTCTTCCCAAACTTTCCAGGCTGAACTGGAACTCTTTTTGCTCGGCTTGGAAGCAAGATGGAAGCAACTGTGTTTTGAAGGAGCTGCTAAATAGATACAGCTTTGTGAAAATTGCTAAGCCCAGTGAATGCCATTCTTTTAGCCTCCACATGCGTCTTTGTTGCTTTCAGAAGTACATAGTAAGAGAATTGGCAGCTGGTCAATGAAATAACTGTTAAGCTCACATCAAATGGAAGAACTGTGACTCTGCACGTTCATTGTGTTTTCAAGTAACCAGTGAGAGCCTGAATTCATCCTGTCCGACCAGCTTCAATAAGCAGAGGTTCTACAAACAAGGCCCATGGCTAATGGGATATTTTGCTTCCCATAAACTTCGTGCCAAAATGCTGAGCTTAAAAGCTTGGGTGGCCAATCACCCAAAGTTTCATGGAGTTGCTTCTCTATCACCAATAAGGTGGTTCTTACTGATTTGGGAGGGGGGAGGTTCTGTGTGGAAATGATGCATAGCCTTCCTCCAAGGTCCTTCAAACTCAAACAACAATAGTCACAAATAAGGTGGTGCAATGGGTTACATCCTTGTGCTGGCAGGGCTGCTGACTGAAAGATTGGTGGTTGGAATCCAGGGAGCAGAGTGAGTTCCCATCTGTCAGCTCTAGCTTCTCATGCAGGGACATGAGAGAAGCCTCTTACAGGATGGTAAAACATCCAGGCATCGCCTGGGCAATTCTCTCACACCAGAACCCAATTCGCTCCTGACACACAAAAAAAGGGTCATGTGCTTAATAGAAAGTGGCACAGAGTGAGGACTAAGAAAAGAAAATCGAGAGGGGGAAATTATAGTATACATAGTCTTATGTAATTATCTGTGTGCTTTATATTTTCTAATAAAATGAGAAGAGAAATAAATATATTTTTAAACAATCAAATCAATCCTCTGTCATCACATTTTATGAGTTGCTTTGAAAATGTCTATTTTTTCCGTCTTCCTCCACTTTCCTCCTTGATCCTCAGCTTACTTCCATTGCTGCAAAGTGTTGTAGTTCAGCCTGTGATTGTGTCTAATGTCAATGGAGGTGAGGGTTTTGCTGGGCCCGAGTCAAGCCCAGGAGAGAGGCCCGAGATGTCTGGTGAACTGAGTGTTTTTCCTGCAGATACACAAGGTCAAATTCCTGGGAATGACCCACAGACAGGGCCGTAGCCAGGATTTCGATTCGGGGAGGGCTGAGTTTGATTCGGGAGGGGCTGAGTCTGAGCAAGAGAGGGACTACCCTACCAAACCTTTTGTATTGTTATCCCAATAACCCCATGAATGTGGGATAGAATGAGCATGGTGATCAGATCATGATATGAACAAACATAACAGTTTATATAATGTCCCATTAAGGCCATCTTGCTGACCACCCTGAGAATTTGGGGGGGGGGGGCTGAAGCCTGCCCACGGAAGTATTTCTCTGAGGATGATTTGTCAAGTGCAGAATTTAATGAAGATGAACTAGACTTTTGTAAATGGAGGCATAGTTCTCAGGCCCAACTAAGGTAAATTCGTCTGCAGGAGAAGAGAGATAAAAAATCTTTATGGGTGTGAGAGCAAGCAAAATGCTTTCCTTTAGTTTCAGGGGCCAGGAAAGGCTTTATATCGATACCAGGAAAAGTTTCACTTTAGTCTCGTCAATGTTGATACTTCATGACAGTCTTGTTTCACCAAATGGATTTCTAGTTTCATGTTTATTTATTTATTTACTATATTTGTATACCGCCCCTCTCAGCCCGAAGGCAACTTGAGGCGGTTTCAGGTTTCAAGTTTTGCCAAATTCCTGTTCTGTTCATTCGATTTTCATGCTGCCTTGTTCTATGGATTCTGTACCTTGGATCTTGTGTTTTTACCTTGTTACTTGGAAGTTTATGGACTGACTTTTATCTTGGAACAACATTGCTATGAACTATACTGTTCTTACCATTTTTATTGCTTTGCTTACACATATCCTTTAATAAACTGCTTGCTGATTTAACGGCACTGGTGTGGTGTTTAAAGACATAAGTGTTCCTGTCCTGGTACACAACACAAACTAAGCTCAAAATGTAAAAGTAATCTGTATCAACTCACCAGAGAGGAGAAGACAGGATGGGTTGAATTTTGACCTTTCCTATAGCCAGAGGCACAAGCAACCTGCTGTGGGCTCGCCTCGCTTGTGTGTCCTTCCTTATTAAGAACAATTGCTATCTGTATCTTTACTCTGATGTTGCACGTGTGTCCCAATTTTTATCAGCAAAATGTTGGGGGCTATGAAATATGAACATCTCATTTTAAATATTTTATTCATTATTCTAAAAGAAAATATTCTGCAATCCATTTTCCCACTATTTTCATGATTTCCCCTCATTTTTTTCTGCTTTATTCAGACCTTTGCATCTCTAGTCCAGACTCCAGACTTGGGTGGCAACCATTGTACCCTCCAGAATTTTGTTGAATATATATCCATGACTATATTGTCAGCACTGCCCAAGGGGAAGATTGGTGTGAATTATGTGATTATGTAGGTAAAATATGTGGGGGGTATTGTAGTTTACATTTGTGATCTATCTATGTGAATTAATGACTAATGAAATATAAAAAATGTTTATTTTAAGTGCAAGTTTGTGATGTGTGATTTATGGAAATACATTTTTTCCATAAGAACTTAAGGAAAGCAGATGAGATGAGATAGATAGATAGAGGATTTATTGTTGTCTGAACCCCTGCTGCCTAAATGAAAATGAAAACAAAATATTTCTGTGTTAGGTGATTTGTCTTTGGTTTCTTTGTTTCTCTCACTTCAAAGACAACCTTGCTTATTTTCATGACCAAGATTATAAAGAAAGGTGAAACTGAAATAAATATACTTTTTCAAAGGCCTGTAGTTTCTTGTCACACAAGTATATTAAATTTTTTAAGGAAAGGCACTTCTTTCTTTATTTATTTTTGACTGACATCTGAAATATATGTGGCTTTTGTTACTCGCACAAGATGAAAACAATTTAGGATATGGATGCTGTTTTATCTTCCTTATTTATTCTTCCAGTTGAATGAAATGATTTTATATCCTCTGAGATAATGTTTTTAAGCTAGGGCTTCCCTGGCATTGATTTTATATTTTATTGTGTTTTTCTTCTTGTCCAATTCACATATTCAACAAATTGGAAAGAGATTCCTTGTAATTTAGATCAGTGGTTCTCAACCTGTGGGTCCCCAAATGTTTTGGCCTTCAACTCCAAGAAATCCTAACATCTGGAAAATTGGCTGGGATTCCTGGGAATTGTAGGCCAAACCACCAGGAGACCTACAGGTTGAGAACCACTGTTTTAGATGTTCTTTACAATATAGGAAAACAATAATTACAATATTAAAACACAAATTTAATTCTATTTGTATTCTGAATAAATTGGACCCATGCGATGGGATATTTCCATTAAGTTAAGTGAAAATGGAAATTCTGGTCTTGGAAATCAATATTTCTGTTACAGATATATATGGAGAAATTTGCTCCACCCATATGTATTAATTAGTCACCACTGTGATACCTAAAAAATTACTGTGGTTACCCACTAATACCCATGGTTTCATTTATCCATTTCCAACAAAGTATAGTCTCTTGATTTTTTTCTAGGTCCTCCAGTGACTTTATGGTATTCTTGAGCCAGAGGCCCTTCATTTTAATCACATTCACTTTTAACAGCATTCTCTCATATCTATTTAGAGATTCTGGGAATGCATTCCCTGTGGGATATCCCCTATTGTATACACAAGGGGACGTCAAACTGTTGGAGGGCCAGATTATAATTTGGAAAAAAAAACCCATGAATGAATTCCTATGCACCCTGTACAATACTTAAAAACATTATAATAATTAAAACGAGGAACAATTTTGACATACAGTATATAAACTTATTCATATTTCAATGGGAAATGTGGGCCTGATTTTGGTTGATGAGGTAGGATTGTTGTTGTTGTTGTGTGCTTTCAAGTTGTTTCAGACTTAGGTTGATCCTAAGCAAGGGCTGGGTAAATTACCTTGGAGGGCCATATCTTTTTATATACACCATAAAATTGGGTTTTTTAAAAGTTGCACAAGTGTTTTATAGAATAATAGCATTCTTCCTAAAGTTTTCCCCCCATAAAACACCCGTGAAAGAGCCATGGATTGGTGAAGCAATTCTAGGACAATGGAGAAAAGCCAAACTGTTTCAAGGTTCAGGAGAGACATCCTCAAGTCCACCAGTCAGAGACTGGGCCAACATGCTGAGGGATCCAATTAAGCCACAAAAGCAAGGTGACCCATAGAAAACATATTCTTGACTCCTTCTGTCTTCATGACATTGGCACAGTGGCACATTTCTCATACAAATCTCTAGCCAGCTGCAGTGGCAGGGGCTCTATTCTTCATTTTCTTATCCCCTAGCACAATTTTAAACCTGAAGAACAAAGAGTTGAGTGTAGAGATATGAACATTTGTGGGGAGGCAAAAAGAAAATATCCCTCCCAGACTTTTTCTCTTTAAAAAAAGGACAGGAATAATGAATACTTTCTTTTAGTAATATGTCTTGTTTTTAAGTAGGTAGGCGAATCGGTCATTGCAAACTAGTCCTTCTCCTCACTTGGGACATAACATTTTTCAAAGTACTTTCATTTTTCATCCTATCAGTGTTGGCAAGTCAAGATATTTATCCTATCATGTAAACCACCCATGGGAAGTAGATCAGTATAGTAAACTGGGGAGCTTACAGCATCATTCAAGTGATTAAATGGATTTTTCAGCATCTCTTTCTCCTATATGTTCCTGTTCCCAATCATCCTTATCTTCTGGATTAGATAATATATTAGAACTTGAGATAAATATACTTTAGCTTGCTGAGGGTTTCACACTTTTCAGGACACAGGGGCAGCATGCCATGCTTGGCTGATTTCAGAATGATTCTAACTTTTGTACAGTATATTAAATCACTAGAAAGAGTTTATGTTGTACTATGGTTCAGAGCATGGTGTAAATATTGAGAAAGTAAGACAGCAGATTTTGTTTTTGCCTATCTGCACAAGGGATATATGTTCAGGAATATTCCAGTTTCAAAGCAATTTGGAGATCCTAAGCTTATAGTTATAGTGATGGATCCATACATATGATGACAGATCCGTAAATGGTAAATGATATCCAACAGAAGTTCAAAATATAAATGGAAAATACCCAGGGGAGCGAGGAGTGGTTAACTGATGTAAAAAAGTTTTTTCATGTCAGGAGCGACATAAGAAACTGCAAGTCACTTCTGGTGTGAGAGAATAGGCTGTCTGCAAGGATGTTGCCCAGGGGACACCCAAATGATTTACCACCCTGTGGTAGACTTCTCTCATGTCCCTGCATGAGAAGCTGGAGCTGACAGACGGGAGTTCGCCCCACTCCCCGGATTTGAACTGCTGACCTGCTGGCAGGTTTAATGCATTGCGCCACTGGGGGCTCCTTGCTGTAAATTAGAGTAGCAGTTAATTAGCAATGTTTTGTTTATAACTACTTGTTTTCCAAGTGGATGCCTTAACTTAGTTAAAGAGGATTTCTTAAATTGTAATATGCAATGTACTTCAGATTTGCATACAACTTAAGCAGGGCTGAAAAGCTAGATAGGCATCTCAAGTTTCTTGAAAGTCTCACTACTGATACCTTCCTTTGATCCCCTTCTTTTAAAAAAAGCATCCTGGCCATGGCTAGTTTCAATACAATAATGTAGAGAGCAAGGGTGTAAGAACACAGTAAAGTTAATACAGTAAGGCTGTTATCAATATAAAAATATACAGTATATATTTGTGAACTCTATCGCCACAACACCCATATGTGCGTATTGGGTATGGTATGTCTTTAACAATTGTATAGTACACTTTCTCTAGTTCTGTAAGCATTATAAAGCATATATATTTTATATTGATAACAGCCTTACTGTATTAACTTTACCATGGCTAGTTTCAGCCAGCAGAGTCTAGCCACCTTTTTAATTTCCCACATTGTACTTGACTTGCCATTTCTCAGATGCCCTAATGGACATTAAAAATGTGATTAGACCAAACTACCAATCTCTGGAGCATTCTCACTACAGCCAAAGAAGACCACCCTTGCCTGTTTACAGAGGAGTGACACCATCAGATGATACTTTTCCCATCACGCCTTCTTTTCACTCTTGAGCTGACCTTGCTTAAAGCATACATGTGCATCAAAAATTCGGTAGAAGTCAATAATCATTCAGAAGAATAGAACCATCAGTATGGGAACTACACCACATAAAAAGTGTGTGTTAAAACTGTGATCCCAATAACTCCATGCCATGTCTGAAAGTGTGTAAACAGAACGAATTGGTTGCTTCATCTTGAATGCTAATTGTTCATGGAGTTCAATGAGATCATGGCAATGAGATCATGGCACTACGCTATATGTAACTGAAATTAACAACAGTTTGTTTTTCCATGTATATAGGTATTCCAAATTGAAAAAACTTTTCAGAATCTTAAATGTAGATTTTTTAAAAAAAGAAATTTCTGTCTGGGGAGATTTCTAGCTTGAATTATTTTAATACTTTGAATACTGTAAGCAATTTGCAATATAATCATTAGTTCATTAGTTTCCAGTTCATTAGTGCACAGCTCAAAATGTGTGAATGAAAAATTGAGTCTCAAGTTAGGCACTAAGAGATCTATTCTGCTGATGAAAAGTCTCAGTTGACATGAGTAACATTTCACATGAGGAAATGGAATATTGATAAAGAGCAGACAATCTAGTTGATGGTGCCTATATTTGGACTACTCTAGAGTATCCGTTTCTACTATGAAAAGAAACCTTGCCAATACCCATCAAAAGTGGCCCTGCTTCCAACCCTCATTTTGATCATGGGATCAGGTATTGATTCCATATCAAAATGGTGCAGGCAGGTGAGAGCATTTGCTTGCTTTTTTCTCTCTGTCAGAAGTAAATGAATTAAAAATGGGACTTCGAGAGCTATATCTACCTTTCCAATATACTTATATGAGCACTGTAATTATTCTTAAAGTATGAGTAACCTCACCAAACCTTTTGGTTTTGCCAGCTATATAATGGGGTTTTTTTGGGTTAATTAAAAGCAGGATTCTAATTAATTAGTCTGACTCCTATTGCCAATGCCGTATATGCTGTGCTGACTCATTATTTAATAATTAGTTGATTTGATCCACTCTGGTTAAGACTAATGAATAGAATTTTTGTAGTTGTGTCTGTTGTTTGAGGGAACATGTATGAAAATACAAACATATTAATGTATGAGGTAGGCATACCAAAGAAAGAGTGTGATGCTACATTAAATCAATATATTTCCAAAGAATCTCAACACTTGGTTTATAATGTGCATCTGTATATGTGTGTGCATGCAAACACGCACACATTTGTCATTAAATATAGATGCTATGAATTCATACAGCTCAGAGGTTTCCTTAATTTACAACAGGATTTGAATGCAAGCCTTTATTTCTTGGACCTAAAACTAAGAATTGGGTAAAATGGAAATTGAGAGCCACATAAAAGAAATTGTTTTCTTTCTCTCGTTTTCACTGTATAACTACAGAATGTGTGTGTGTGTGTGTGTGTGTGTGTGTGTATACACACTAGCCTAACTGATTTTGGACTGTATTGTGATATAGTTAATGATTTGCATAGTGGTTATCATTCTTGATCCACACATGAAGCTAATAGTTGATAATGGTTTTACTGTGTGTTATTTGAAGAATTTTAATCTAGAGTCAGATTCAATGGTTTAAAAATATGGCAATCAGTGCAGACAATTATTATTTATTTATTTACAGTATTATACCGCTTTTCTCAACCCTGGGGGAACTCAAAGCGGTTTACACAGAGATAATGGCAAAAGTCAATGCCTTACATACATAAACCAAATCACAAATCAACACCATATAACTAAGCATAAAATCAACAGGACAATTCACTATAAGATAAGAAAAAAAGACATTTAAAACATAAAACATAAGAATTAAAACACCTAATAAAAACATTAAAATCACATGATCCAAGCGTGTAGACCAGGCCATTCCAATGTTGATTGCACATATTATATATTTGCTTCACATTGTTCATATTGTTTCATGTCCACTCCAATAAATTGCTACTTGGTCAATCTTTTTTAAATTTATCTCAAATCCTTTTATGAATCCACAGCATTTCACAGACTTCTGCGAACTTCAGTAATAAAAAGTACCTTTAAAAATACATCCTTCCCCAATCCCTCATATTACACTTCAGCTATAGTTAGAGATACCCTCATCAACTACTCTTGAAATCCTGTCTTCCTGTCCTCCCCCGCACATTACTGGTAAATATCTTTCAATGTTACCTTTTGACAATAATATAAAGCATCTTTTAAAATACAGTCTTTCTCAATCCCACATATTACACTCCAGCAAAAAGACCAAAGGCTATAATTAGAGACATCCACATCAACTAGTCTAAAATTCCTGCCTGCATACTGCTGGTAGATATAATTTGATGTTACCTGTTTGCAGTCAGTCTCAAGACAAGCAAGAGCAGGATATCTACATAGACTAGGGGTGGGCATTTTTGGAAACCTAGGGGGTGCATTAGCCCCCCTCCAAAAACCTTGAAGGACCAAAAGATCCCTACCATATCCACAGAAAGCCATTTTTCAAAACAAAAAAAGCCCACAAAATGCCCTCTGTGAGTTTAGGGAGCATCATGGCATATTTTAGTGCCTTTCCTGCCATTTTAGGTTTTTGTATTATTATTACTATTATACTACATTTATACCCCGCCCTTCTCATCCCAATGGGGGACTCAGGGTGGCTTACAGACCATGGCATACAATGCTGCATTATACATATAATAATAAACATGACATATCCGTTGTACAATTCAAATATAAATACAATAAAAAGCTTAAAAATAAGCATTAAATCCCAACCAGAGTGATTACATATCAATTCAATAATCAATTTAACAATTCAAATATAAATAAAATTTAAAAAATCTTGAAAGTAAACATTCAATCCCAATCAAAGTGGGCTGAGAGAATAAGACAACAGGTGAAGCAGGGGAACCCCAAAAACGAGCACCTGCACAGGTGTTGCAATGTTCGTAGAAAGGGGCAGCATGGCCATAAAGTAGCTGCACAGCGAGGCCCGCCATGGAGGCACCCCACACAGATGTTCTGGCAGCCGGGTGCTGGGTGGCATGGCCGTTAAAGTATCCATGCAATGAGACTGTGGGGGCCATGTTCTCTCCTTGGAGACTGCTGTGTCAGCTGGTTGGAATGGGGATGTGGGTAAGCCCAAGCCTGAGCAAGCAGCAAAACTGGTCTCTCCTGCAGCAGGGCCCTATTCTTCTGCATCTACCATCAATACTGACTTACCAGGCAGCACCATTTGCAGGATGTGTTGCTGAAAAGCAGGGGCTATCTTTCTCCTTCCTAGAAGTTGGTTTAGTTTCCCAGGCTCTGGGGAAAGATATGAAAACCTATCATTAAAGTCTTCCTATTTGATTGGTGGATGTGTTTGGATATTCAAGCAAGGTCTTGATTCCAGTAGGCAAACTTGCCTTCTAGTATTCTGTTAATTAATTGCTTAGTTCCTGTGAGAATGGAGAATGGTGTTGATTTTGTTTGAAATGTTGATACTGATTCACAGAGCTTTAGGGGTAAAATATTACTTTAAAGTTATGGTTTCTCTCAGCACTTAGCTTTTGCATTTTGGTGTATGCAAACTCATCTTGTGGTGTCATGTAACATAACACCCACAATGTGACTACTGGAGCTAAGAGTAGAAGACACTTGCCTTAATATCTGAAAGTAGGATCAAGCCCTTAGCTGATGGCTCAGGACAGAAAGTCATAGCTGATTCATAATGCTGCATCTTACTGTCAACAGAGATGGGAATTTTCTTCTCCACTATGCCAAAGGCTATGTATGCACTCCTTACAGTGCTGAACGTATTGCATTAGGGTACTGTAATGTAAGTCAATAGACAGTGTTTTACTATAACTCTATATTTGCAGTGATTATCTACAGTCCGTCAAAACACACATGTTCATGCAACAAGATTACAAATACATTTTTCAGTTAAAAAAATACTTTAATATAATATACCTGTTTTTTCTCAAATAAATTTATTGAAATAGTATTTTATGTGTCTTGGAAGTCATTTTCATAGGGGTGCCATAAATTAATTTTATTTGACTGCAGTTAATAACAGCAACAACAATAATTTTATGTGATGGGGAGCATCTGCACTGGATAATGATAGCACCTTTTCTCCATGTTACAGAATCCTGATTCTGAAACAAGAACTTCTTTCTCTAGTAAATGCCCTCAAACTCTCTCTTGGAGAGAATTCTAAATACAGTAGAGTCTTACTTATCCAACCTTCACTCATCCAACATTCTGTATTATCCAACACAGTCTGCCTCTCACCCGGATCCATAGCTGTTTCAATACATTGCGATGTTTTGGTGCTAAATTCGTAAATACAGTAATTACCACATAATGTTACTGTGTATTGAACTACTTTTTTCATCAGTTTGTTGTAAAGCATGATGTTTTGGTGCTTAATTTGTTAAATCATAACATAATTTGATGTTTAATAGTCTTTCCCTTAATCCCTCCTTATTATCCAACATTTTCACTTATCCAATGTTCTGCCAGCCCATTTGTGTTGGATAAGTGAGACTCTGCTGTATCTCACTTACTGCAAATTCCAGGATTTCATAGGATAAAGCCGAGGCAGTTAAAGTAGTATGGTTCTCATATAACTTTGTAGTGAGGATACACATAATGATGATTTGTAAACATACAGTAGATTACATCTACTCTGTAGAATGAATGCAGTCATAATGAAAGCTGTAGTTTTACAGTGTCTTTAGCCTTCTCTGCCAAAGAGGTCTGGTGCCTTACTAAACTATAAATCTCAGCATGCCCTAATATAAATACCTTTAAGGCCTTGCACGGTCTAGGGCCTGTGTACCTGAGGGACCGCCTTGCCCCGTACGTTCCCCCGAGATCACTACGTTCAGAAGAGCAAAATCTGCTATTGGTTCCATCGATCCGCTCCTGCCATCTATCTACAACTAGGCAGAGGGCCTTCTCTGTGGTGGCCCCAGTATGGTGGAACTCGCTGCCTGATGCTACTCGAGCGATCTCAGAGCTCAGCCCTTTTCGAAGAGCTTGCAAGACTGTCCTCTTTAAACTGGCCTTCGACTAATTGATCCACCCTGAGGGGTTATGCCTGGAGTTTTTAGAAATCGAATTTTTCTGATTTTACTGTATACTGGTTTTATGTGTTATGTTTTTATGCTATGTATGGCTGCAAGTTGTATGCGCAGCATGTTTTTATTGTATGTTGTGATCCGCCCCGAGCCTGCAGGGAGGAGCGGAATATAAGATCAAATAATAAATAAATAAATAAATATTGAGCCATTGCAATTCAAGTGCTATCAAACTGCATTGATAGCACTTGAATAGTGCAGATGAATCCCTAGATATACTATGTATGCCTTTGCAAATCTACATGAATCCAAAGAAGCACTACCTGAAATCTGCCTGTACTGTGGAATCGATCTTCCTGGAGTTTTCAAATAGCAGCTCATTGAAGTGCTGCAAAACTAGTCCCAATTACAGAATTCTCTATAATAGGGTGGAATGGGAGGTTGTACCAGGGAGTGACAGAAACTGGAGTATAGTTTTGTTCTTGCAGAAGTCCATTCTGTTCATAAACCACCTTTGCATCTGTGTCTGTAACTAGAATGTGATTGACTTTTTCATTTGTTTCAATCTTTCCTCCAATTGCCAATTGTCAGAATAAATAGTATTTATAAAAAGTATGTCATCTCTTTGCAGACAGCAGTAGTGACATACAATCTAGTCCTTGATTATTCGATAATTTCAAAACTAAAATTCCTTTTAATACCCTTTCTTTAATATGTAATCTACTTTTAACTGTTAAATTACTTATTCCAGAAATTTTGAAGTAAAATATAATTATAATGATTTCAGCTTGGCTATTGAAGAGTTGTGGCGCAATTTTTTATAGTATAAGGAAGTATAAGTTCTGTCCTGTTAGAAAAATGAAAAGCCATTTGTGGAGAATTATAACTCATAGTATCAAGATGTTAAACAATTATACATAAGCCCTAGATGGAATTGTGTCCTCATTGTATAATCACTGTTTATAATTACTTTGCTATTTTAAAAATATGCATCTGGAGACATACCACTGGCACATATGTATGTTATAATTTGTGTTATATACCAACCCCACTCCTCCAAGCCTGGAAAGACCCATTTTTTTCAATGTAGCAGACTCCTTGCACCCCCATGGCTATTTCCATGGTGGTGGAGACTAGAGCAATAACAGAGATGCATTCCACAGATTTCCTTTCGCTGGAAACATTGACACTGGGACCAGCAGAAGTCCTCTGATGGTTTCTTAGTATTATATTCTTTGTGTGATTATTGCAGAACCTTGTTGGCAATTAAATTCACCCACAAGGAAATCTTGGAAATTTCTTTAATGTTGGGTTACTACTATACAAGAAAAGTTAAAAATGAAGAAAATATAGCAAGTTCTCAAAGATATTCCAAAGGCCATCTATTCCAATCCCATTCTGTGATGCAGGAACACACACTCAAAGCACTCCTGACAGGTGGGCATCCAGCATCCTCATACAAACCTCAAGGGATAGAGTCTTCGCCACACTCTGAAACATCATATTCCACTGACAAACAGTTCTTGCCATTAATGCTTATGTAGAATTTTTTCCCCTGCAATTTAAATCCATTGCTATGTGTCCTAGTCTCCAGAGCGGTAGGAAACAACCCCTCCCCAATGTAACATCCTTTCAATATTTGAATATGGTTATTTTGTCCCCTCTCTCATACCCTTTCCAAACCTTTGAACAATTTGATTCCAGCTTGTCAATATCCTTTTTGTGGTGCCTGGAACTGGACACAGTACCAGACACAGAGGTCTTACCAAAGCAAAAAAGAGTGATACTGTGGACCTCATTGCATGAAAACAAGGAAAGTGGAGATAACCACCATCTTTCTTGCCCTACCGTTGCCGTCCTTTTGGATTCTGCTCCTGTCCTCCAGGGCATTAGCTATCCCTCTCAATTTGGTGTCATCTGCAAATTTGATAAGCATGCACTGTATAACTTCATTGAGGTTATTGATGAAGATGTTGAATAGCACTGGGTCTAGGAAAGAATCCTTTGACCTGCTCATCTCACCCTATTGCTTGCTGCTGTCCTCTGGGCTATAGGAACCGGTGCTGTACCTATATTGAGAGCTAGTAGTACTCAACTCTTCCTCCAAACAGCCTTTTATCTACTTCCTGTGATCTACTTTCTCTATGCAGATGCCCCTCTTTCCTGACACCAGTTGCTCTGAGAGAGAACCTGAGTCTGACCTCAGGTCATTTCCTTGTTCCAATGTGTCCTGAACACACCAGGACAATAGAGCCCCAACAAGCAAGCAAGTGTTCACTCAATGCACAAAAACAAACAACCTTCTAATAAATACCTCAGCTGAAGAAATACCCAACAATCCCAAATCTCTTAAAAGAACAAATAAAACTTTAAATTTGTGGTTAATATCGTTTTCTCTTTTTGCTGGGTTTTTGTCTCTCACTCTCCTACAAAAGCTCCATTAGTACAAAGCAACCTGGCAATTTAGATTGATACATGCTAAATAGATTTTCTGGTGGGGGAAGGGAGTAGAGGAGAAAGCCTCTCTTTAGTTGGGGGAACATTTGACATGTATTCACCTTTATATGTCCTTCCTGCCAATAAGAGAGGCAAACAGTCTATCTTTCTGGTAAATGGTTTATTCATCTGTATCATAGCCCAATTGAATTTTACATGGGTAAGAAGGAAAGGCATAGGTATGAACTATGTTGGCTTGCACGATCATCGAGTGTAAGCCTATAAAGGCAAAAAAGCATTTGTTATCATGGTGGTTGTGGAGATAAACAATCATTCACTGCTTAACCTTGGTGTCAAAAACACTGAAAATAACCAAGGATTCAATGCTGAGGTACACATCCAGACATAGTTACTGATTTTAGCAGCAATTCTACCAAAGCAAGAAATTCTTAAATGGAATTAAAGATTAGCCTTCGAATATGTCGGCAGGTGATTCTAGTTATTAACTTGGTCATAATTAAATCCTTAAATATCCATTTTGAACCTGCTGCTCCCATATTCAGAAAAGCTCCTTTCCCTTCTTTTCCTCCTTCCTCTGTTATTTATACTGGATAATATTTAATGGCTTGATGGATGTGGCATGCCAGATAAAGGTCAGAAGCTTAGGCTTACATATGCATCATAAGTGCTCCCTCTTCTGTCCTAGAAGGGATAATACCAGCGGTCTTTTTGGAGAAGCGCCAGGGAAGAAAGAATATCGCAGCAGGGTAACTAGGATTTCAGATCTTCTCCACCTCCTCCCTTTCCCTATATCCCCACTCCTACTTTTCACTTCTTCCTTTTCTTTGACATGGGAAAATAGGCCAGTTATTTAGTAAAGATTTAGGCTGGCTAGGCTGAGCTGACAGCTTTGTATTCTGCATGGCCTTGCGCCATTTCCAGTAACAACTGTGTCTCACAGTATTGGTCTTGACTCTATAAAGGGAACATTGTGTTCCTTGAAAGTGCTGCTCCTGGCTCAAACCCTGTTCTCTGTGTGAGAAAAGGAAATGTACTGTCCATTCATAACTTAGCAATGGTTGGCAGAAATTATGCTATATCCATGGCAGCAGAAGCAGGCACACAAATACACACGCATCCATGCACATACATACAAAGCACACGATTGGATTCGAGACAGGGGTTTGCACACCATACTCTGTGAGGGCCTGGATAGAATTCAGGAACTGCAGAGATCTATTCAAACCAGTGATTTCATTTGTTTCTCATGCTGAGAACAAATGACGATTGTTCAGCATTTGAAAATGCAATGATTCTTCGATTGGCATTCCTTTAAGTTATGATAGATATTATGTGGGTACTTGGTGACATATCTTTGACATGTGAAAGGATTCAAAACATACTCATAAATAAAATTGAACCATCTCAGAGTCCTAACCACTTAGTCTAGTAATGCTATGCATTTCTAAAAAGTGATATTAGACATTGAGAATAACTGCATAATGTTAATGGTCATTGTTGCTTGGACATTCATGATAGTTAGTTACTGTAGACTTGGGTAGAGTTAACAGCCTATTTTATTGAATAAGAAACACTTTTAAAGATTTTAACTGGAACTATGTTGGGTGGGCACAGCTACACTAACAGGCAGATCATTAGGCTGGATCAGGAGTCCCCAAAATTTTTAAGTGGGAGGCCAGTTCATTATCTCTCAGATTGTTCAGGGGGACGAATTTAATTGTGTGTTTGTACCATGCATGTGTCAGGTGTGCATGCATCCACTGTGCCACATACCTGCTTCTGCATACATGCACTCGCTGCCACCACCACACATCTGCCACTGCTGCTCACCACAGACCACCGGTGAAACACACATACATATCCTCACTACCTCCACATGCACACAGTTGCTCCTGCTGCCATGCAATGTGCACACATGTCAACCATGAGTGCATATGCATGTGTGGCAGTAGAGGTGGGGCAGTAGAAAAGACCTTGGCAGGCTGGATTCAGCCCACAGGCCTTAGTTTGGAGACCCCTCACTAGATCATTAGGATCATCCCTGACTATTGTCCAGGCATTTTGGGTTTGATGGGAATTATAGACTAAAGAAATCCTCAAAGAAGCCTAGATCAAGGATGCCTGCTCAAGATGACTAGCAGCCCCTTAAACTTGGCTTATGTTTGCAATCAGAGATTCATGTGCCTAGGATTAAACCTCACTGAATTCACTGTGAATTACTTCTGACTAATCATATATGTGAATGTGTTTTGAATAAGATGTGTGGCCAGCATCCTTATAAAGAACTGTGTTGGGATGTTTGTCTTTCATTTTGAAAGGCAATTGTTAACCACAGTAACATTTTCAGATGTGAAGATTGTAAGGGCCTTATCACACCACTTCTTTATTGCTTTCTCCAGCCAGTCTGCTGATACGATCTGATTGTTGATGCTAACACATTATTGCTACACTTACACTTTAAGAGCATCATCTATACATTTTTCTGCATGAATGGCATCATTACTGATACCTGTAACCCACCCTTCAATTTAAGATTGGTCTGTCTAATTTTTAAAAAACAAATTGTAATTGTAATAGAGCTACGACATTAAAATGGTAGTATAATTGTTGTTGTTTATTTGTTCAGTCACTTCTGACTCTTCATGACCTCATGGACCAGCCCACACCAGAGCTCCCTGTCGGCCGTCACAACCCCCAGCTTCTTCAGAGTCAAGCCAGTCACTTCAAGGATACCATCCATCTTGCCTTTGGTTGGCCCCTCTTCCTTTTACCTTCCTTTCCCCCCAGCATCATTGTCTTCTCTAAGCTTTCCCGTCTTCTCATTATGTGGCCAAAGTATTTCATCTTTGCCTCTAATATCCTTCCTTCCAATGAGCAGTCGGGCTTTATTTCCTGAAGTATGGACTGGTTGGATCTTCTTGCAGTCCAAGGCACTCTCAGAATTTTCCCCCAACACAACAGTTCAAAAGCATCTTATCTTCCTTCGCTCAGGATGATAGGGCACTCTATAACATTATAACAATATAACAAACAAAAATCACAAATCAGACAGGGACTTTAAGAGGGTTTTAAACTTACTTTAAAAAGTTATCTTCCTTGTCTGAGCACTGGGCTTCTCTGCCAGAGATTTCCTTGAGTATCCTTTAGTGAAGGGTAACCTAAGGACTATATCCACACTTGAACTGGTTAGAGAATTACAGTGGGAAAAGAGAGCAATAGATAATTTCCACAGTGAAAAAGCTAATTTTCAATGACCCTGTAATGCCTGGAGAATAACAGCATCATGGAATAAGGCTGAGTTCCAAGTGGGACTAATGCAGCACTATGACAGTATAACACCATGGTATAATAATGCCCTTAGACTTTCATAGTCATTGAAATCTAAAGAAAAAATCCGACCTGAAGATTTAATCTGAAGAAAGAGTTGTACAATTCCATTAAAATGTCATAAAATTGGAAGACGGAGCATTAAACAGCAGTACAGAGAAAATGCACTACACTCCAAAGATTATGTACCAAGGTAAATGGTGAAACCACTGAAACAGTTGTTGCTAAATTGGTCAAGCCATTCATCTCTACAGGATTTTTGATTGTATCGAAGTTTAACTCAATGGGATAAATCTTCTGTGTATACATGGATTTGTTACAGCAGCATTTTCCAGACACATTCATGCTTGTTTTTGGTTAGATATGTTTTTAACTTCTTTTCCCCATCACTTTATTAGCCAATTTTGAGATTTCATGTCACTAACAGTGCATTACTTTTATGCTGAAGTACCTTCAGACGAATCTCAGAGGGAGAGATGATATCTGTTATATTTACATTCCTTACCTGTTTCTGTTTTTAAAATGAGCTGGTGACTTGCCAAAGCAACAATTGAACTGCACAACTAAAATCAAGCAGCACATTTTTGCAATTGACTGTATAATTTTCTTTGCATATATATATATATATAGAGAGAGAGAGAGAGAGAGAGAGAGAGAGAGAACAGAGAAATTATATATATATAGTTTGAGTACTCATTTATTAATATATGTATTTAATTCATTTATAACACAACTTTCTCCCAATAATGGTACTCAAGGTGGCTAACAATTTATTTTAAAACAATAATGATTTAAACTATTGAAAATGGCTAATACAAGTATAAATAGGAGTTATTTTAAAAGTGATTAAATTTTTAGATGGAAGGATAGTAGGAATGGGTCTAAGGATGGTGGCATTGAAAGTTGCCAAGATGTCCAGAAGGACCAACAGGAACACTTCTCCCCATCCAGTTCCCTGTGTAGGTCATCCACCAATGTTGTGTGTGTGTAGGTGTGTCAGGAGCAATTTCAGAAACTGCAAGTTGCTTCTGATGTGTGAGAATTGGCCACCTGCAAGGACATTGCCCAGGGGGGGCCTGGATGTTTTACCATCCTATGGGAGGCTTCTCTCATGTCCCCTCATGAGAAGCTAGAGCTGACAGACAGAAGCTCACCCTGCTCCCCGGATTCGAACTGCCAACTTTTCAGTCACCAGTCCTGCCAGCACAGCGCTTTAACCCATTGCACCACCAGGGGCTCCTATCCACCAATGTGACTAAAGTTGTCTCCACCCCTTACCCAGGGCTATTATTATTATTTGTATCCCATCTTTCTCCCCATTAGGACTCAAGGTGACTAACAATTCCACATTTTAGTCAAAATTTAAACAACACAATACAAAAGTTTAAAAATTTAAAAGTACAATTTGGTAAAAACAGATTAAAATATAATAAATACACTTAAAATAGCCTTTAGAACACACATTCCCACCCCAAAACCCCTCCACCCCATTTTCCCGTCAGTCTGGCTGACACCAGACTAAAATAAATCTAGATAATCCACCTCATCCAAGAACCTCTGGAATTGAAAAACCACCACATGCTCTAGTACCATGCCCAAAAATATGTTTGAGAATGGCTTATAGTTGCCCAGTATAATAGGGTTCCAAGAAGGTTTTTGCAGAAGAGGTCTCACCACAGCCTCCTGGAGGCTTGTAACATGTCATTCATCACTTTCCTTATCCCCTCAACAAGTACTCTGACTTTTTTTTAATGAACCAGGAAGGGTCTAGATTAGAACATATGTGGTGGATCCTGCTTTAGCATGGCCACATCCTTAAACCTACTGTATATGAGTTAGTGGAGACATTTGTCCATTAATGCATCCATTTAAAAATGAGCACTAAAAATAGATATGAATTTCAGTTTCTTCCTGTTTAAAATGAGTTGGGAAAAGTTGTTTAACAGAAATGGGTGGGAGAAATCTTTCTATCCCTACTTATGTATAGCTTTTTGTTGCTGTTGTTGCATGATGAGAGTTATAATTCATTCTTTCAAAAAACAAAACAAAAAAACCAGGCCAAATAAGTGAACCATACTTATGCCAGCGCCTGAAATCGAAAATGGGTTTTCAATTAGAAAATGGCAAGGCATCGATTTACAGTAATTGTTTAAGTGTTTAATTAAATGGCATACTCCATTTAAAGGTCACAGCAAATTGAGTTTTTCTAGATAATGGTGTCTTGGAATGTTTATGGAAACAACTATTGATGCAAGTGATTTAAAAGAATTTTAAAAGGAAGCAAAACCTTATGGTTAAGAGAGAGGTAACTTGGTTTCTCATTCAGAGTAAGTACTTCTAGACTTAATGGTTAAGGATCACTCCAATCTTCAAAAGTAACATATGCTAACCAAATCAGTGTCATAAACTCTGCAACTGATTTGGAAAAAAAATATTTACAAAGAAGGTGGTTACCTTTTGTACTTGTGTACAAAACAGAGTAGTAAGAAATAGTGTTTTTTTCATGGAATTGGGGAAAAACTAAGGTCTTGTAATTCTTCTAAAGCTTCTGTCTTTCAGTTTTGTAATCATTATATTTAGCAGCACAAAATAGACTTAGAATGGTGAACCCAACTGAGAAGACTCCAGGGAAAGTAGGTGTTTGGTTCTGGTGACTTCTTTATTAGTAATGCCAATAGAATGTGATGGTAACATATATTAGATTTTAATAATTTCTGCTCATAAGAGAAATTTCTAGAGGGTCCCTTTAGTTTCGGCTTGTGTTGAGTATCGTATAGGACAGATTTGTAGTCTTGTTATGGCTTCATATGTTTTTTCTCCTTTCACATGCGAAGCAATGCATTTTGAATATGAGTACCGAATGATACTATTCTCCATCTTTCCATGAAGCAGGAGAATGCACTCATCATTATTATTAGATCTTCTTGCTTAATGATGTAAGCCTCAGGAATATAAAAGATTTACCCTTTTATAATGCTCATCATGTATTGTGCTAGATGTATAATACTAAAATAGTTTTTTAAATATCAAAAATCAGATTTGCATTAATTATCATAAAATTCTAGACAAAGCATGAAGTCAAAGTCTCTTACCCAACTCAGCAATTTAATGTTATAGTCCCAAAAAATAACATTTCCAATAAGTGATGCTATGATGTCCATAAGTATGGACATGTCTAACATCAATGATGTGACTCAGGATTCTCCAGATGTTGCCATATTCTTCACTATTGCTTATGGTGTTGACTAAGGCTGGTGTGAATTGGATCCCAATGGCATCTCTTCCTTACCCAGCTTAACCTACAGTATGTGATATTGAATACTACACCTAAAGAATATCTGTTGAATTTTTTAGGATGGCTCTAAACAAATACTTTAATGAAGTTTGAAGCCAACTTGAAGGTGGGGTGTTCACATAATGCACACCACCAATGCTCACTGTACTGCATATCAAACTAGAAGCAGTGTATTTTAAAAACTCAATAGAAAGTCCAGAATGAGCCAGGGAAGGTGCTACAGCTGATCAGAGTATATCCCATGCTGGGCTCGAAACTGGGATGGAAAAGTGCAGAACATTTGTCAAGATGCTGCTAGAGCTGATGCACTTAAAAAACACACCAAAGCATAGGTGCTGGATGGTAAATATTACCTCCCTGAGAGGGAAACCACATCAATCTCAGTGCTCTCTTTCTGACCCATTGACCTCATTTCCTGTGCCCTGCCATAGTCCAGCACTGATCCTTAATGGACATCAGTACATCCCAGTGGTGATTAAAAAAAACATTCCTGGATTCGGTTCTCATCCGCAATCAGTGGATACTGTGGCCACCATCCCAACCACCCTTTTCAACATCTATGTCCAGCCCCTGGCCAGTATCGCTAGGAGCCATGGTTTCAGCTGCTGTCGCCGACGACACACAGCTGCTGCTGAAGCTCGACCCAGGGATGTCGTCGGTGCCTGAAAGCTTTAGTCAGGGGCTGAGGGCGGTGACAAGCTGGCTCAGAGCACACAGGCTAAAAATCAATCCAGCAAAAACGGAGATCCTCTGGCCTGGCCGACCCGACCCTCACTCACCACTACCACTCTTTGAAGGCGAGCCCCTGTCCTCGGCTCCGGCGGTGAAGAGCCTGGGAGTGATCCTGGACGAGAGACTGACGATGGAAGCCCAGATCAGGCTGCAGCCAAGGGTGCCTTCTTTCATCTTGGGGGCCCGACGGTTGGCCCCTACCTACCATCAGAGGCGCTGAAGACTGTGATACATGCCACCGTGGTCTCTCGACTCGACTATTGCAATGCCCTGTATGCGGGTCTACCGCTGTCCACACTTTCGGAGGTTGAGACTCGTTCAGAATGCAGCGGCCAGACTCATTTCAGGGCATCGGCTAGGAACCATATCTCACCAATCCTAAAAGATCTTCATTGGCTGCCCACAGAGTTCAGAGTGATCTATAAACTCATGGCGCTAACCTTCAAAGCACGGCAAAGAATCGGACCAGCCTATTTGGGCGTCGGCTGACAGACCAACGCAGCGAAAGACCAGCGCGTGCAATAAATGGTGACCGTATAGCTATCCCAGGGGTGAGAGAGGCCCGGCTGACAGAGACCCGACGGAGAGCCTTCTCGGTGGTGGCCCCTGTGATCTGGAACACGCTTCCGCCTGCTCTCAGGGCCACATCGGCCCCAGCCAGATTCCTGTCTGACTTGAAAACTTGGCTCTTCTGCCAGGCGTTTGGGGATTGACTGGATGGTCTGGAGGCTGGGCCTTTTATGGTTCTCTGTACCTGTGTTTTTAATTGATGTACCTGTGTTTTTAAATGATGTAAGTCGCCCGGAGCACCAGCGGTGGAGGGCGACTCACAAGAAATAGTTATTATTATTATTATTATTATTATTATTATGTTCCTGGAGTGTTTGTGTAAAACTGCATAGTAAAATTGATTTGTTTTGATCCAATTCCAAACTGGATTATAGTATCTGTGTTGAACCACCACTAATCTCTAAATATCAAATTGGTTTCTGCATTTTTCCAGTTCTATAGTATCTTTTCTGAGGTCACCAAAACTGCATAAAGCATTCCAAATGTGGTCAAATGTAGTGGTACATATAATAGAAGCATAGGAAAAACAGGGATTCCTTTGATGACATGTTTCCAATATTACAATTATAAAACTTTCCACTTACAAAAAGATGGATCATCTCCTGGATAGATGAATAGTCTACCCATTGGAGGCATACAAAGTTACTCTGTATCCAAAGTATTTAAAAAGCCAAATATTTTTTGTTCTCGTCATCTCCAGCATGTCTGTTGCCAAAGCTTCATCTTCTCTGATTAGTAATATGGTATAGGAGGGAGTAATGAGTCTTGTCTGAAATGTTCTGTAATAGTTTTTCCAAATTACACTGAAGTGATTTCTCCTGCCTTAAATCCCCAAGAAACCTTGCAGATACTATAATGGGCAGTGTGTTTCATGATTATTAAATGTTATTTTGTTTCAGAAGTATAGGATTAGGTGTAATTTATTCTTCATAGATCCTGTCAGACATGACCCTGACTTACTCCTAATCAACAGTCAAGGGCTTTTAGTTATTAACAACATATTCCACAGCTATTAGCTGTCATTTAGAATGAAAAATTCAGTAAAATGGAAGAGATCAGAGGCTTTTGTATCCTTTATTGCTTTTCCACTGTATAAAAATGAGCATTTTGTGTCTTGGGCTGCAAATATTCTGACACGGTTGTGATCCTGAGCACTGTGTTTTATAGGATGCTCAAGGTAACACCATTCCTATCTTTTTGCTTACTGTCTGCGGAGGGTGTCCTTCACAGAAATGCAAGGACCTTTAAAGTGATTTCCAAGCTTTCAATCCTGCTCTATCAGCTGCTTAGTGCCTCGGGCTCATCTAACTGTGATATATGGTAAATATTTTCCCTGGCAGGGAAAGTGCTTGGCGCTATTTCTGTACATTGATTGAACACATTAGGCTAATATTTATCCATTTGAAACCTGGAGATTTAGCAGTGCATCAATTAATAGCTAGGCGCCGATTATACAAAGTAATTATACATGAGAATATCAAAGAATATTAAGCCTCTGGTGGAGGAACCATCATAAATGGTTTAATGGTGATTAAATCTGGGAAAGCTGCAGTTGTTCGTGCTTCTTATTAAATTTAAATAGGCACATGACTCCCTCTGCATTACAAATAAATAGGAGTTCCAGCATCAATCCATCAGTTCAGTGACATTTGGAACCCTAGAGGTTGGCCTCTTGATTCCGTGATACTGTCAATTTTATTTGTTGCTCATTTGTATGCATCAGGTAAAGCATTCTACATGTTCTTGTTTTGAAATGAAGTTTGGCTAAAAATTATTGGGGAAAGGATGACTGTTTCATTGTCATCTTTTCAAAAGATAACTGCTTCAGCGATTAGATAATCATACATTTACTTTTCATCCTATTTTTTCCACTGCAGAAAATGTACTTGTTGTGGTGTTCATCTTTTGTAGCAAAAGCAACAAAGAGACTTGTGGCAATTTCAAGACTAAGAAGTTTTACTTAGCATTAGCTTTTGTGGACTCCAGAAACTACTTTTTTTCCCCCAAGCACACACCATAGTTTAATGCATTAAGAAATAGATAAGTACAAACCATGCAAATACAACACCACTTGGTGAAACATGTACAAATATAAGAATTATCAATCATGTAAATCTTTAACATTCAGGTATGGTCACAATCAGCCTACAATAGTTTTGTTGTTTTTATAAAAGGGATCCTTGAAAAGCTAGCATAATATAAATCTATTTGTTAATTTTTTACACACATAAGGAGATACCATGTTTGATTTTCAGAGTATTGCCTACATTACAGTTTTCCTATAGTTGTAGATTCCTGTTGAGGGAAATTAACTTTTGCACAAAACAATTCTAACATTTTGACAGTAGATGAACTACTACAAACCCATCTAGAGATTTTTAATTTGGTGAAGTATTTAGAATTATCTTCCAGAGGTTTAGTATCTCCCTCAACTACCAGTCCCATGATTCCACAGGATGCAGTCAGAGGAGTTAAAGTGATTTCAAACTGCTATAGTTGTATAGTGTGAAATTTAGATAATGAAGGCTATGTGTACCAAGTTTGGTCCAGAGTCAACAAGTCATGTAGGTGCTTTTGTGGTACAAACAAACCAAAAAAATCAAACAACATAGGCTACATAAGTTGACTTTCATAGATTTAATCTTTTTAAACTTTTGTATAACTTTTATATTTATTTTGTATATTTTGACTGTTTTAAAGCACATTGTCCTGAATTAAGAAACAGGTAAGAGGAGAAGGAGGAGGGAAGAATAAGGTCACTCAATGACTGTCGTGTGTCAATGGGGAATAAAAGCTGGATTCCCCATGTTCCAGGCCAGTACTCTAACTACTATCTCACACTCATACTTACTTTATATGTTTAGAAATTAGTTTTAAAAAATTCAAACAAAAAACTTGGTTGATTTTTCCATAGATCAGTATGAGTATATAGCTTTACTCTTATTTATTTTAAAAGGAACCATAACAGAGGCCTGAATAGAGAGGTGAAATGGAAAGGCCTGGTCTGTCCTGGGAGTATATAAAAGAAGCACTGACCCATTCTACACTTTCTGCCAAGACATATCTTCTGGCCGTTTTGAATGGGAAAAAAATGGGAAAAGCACTAGCTGGCCCTTGAGTTGTAGAGAGAGTGTTTTCTTCTCTCTACAGAATGACCTGCAATTTATCCAAAAGTCATATCAAAATCCATAATTTTGGCCCCCAAATCTGCCTTCAAGGCATACATTAGGTTAACTAATATTGTGCTGTGCTAATAATATAATATAATATATTGTATACACATATAATATTGATACTATTATAATGTAATACAATATAATACTACTAATAATACAATATAACAATTATATATTTCATATTACATGTAATATTACGAGTAATATTACAGTATAGTGGTATCGTATAACATGGGAATGGATGGTACTAATATTGGGCTATGCTAATAATATAATATATTGTATTTACATATAACTTGTAAGCCACTCTGAGTCCCCTTCAGAGTGAGAAGGGCAGCATATAAATGTCGTAAATAAATAAATAACTTATACATGAATATACATGGTAATTTTGTACTCTCCCCTTCTTTGTCTTTTTGGCCAACTGGAATGAATGAAGGTCTCATTCCATATCTATTTTATGTCCTCTACATCCCCCAATCTGAAACACAGAACACACATTATTTATTACTTAGATGTGTTCCAGTCAGTAACTTAATTACCTCACTATTTGATCTTGTTAGTTTAATGTAGACAGAATGTCATTATGAAGTCATAATAGCTGGTTTAACATATGATAGAATGATCTCACCTCAACAGTTAGGTTCATGTCTCTTTTGTCAATGAAGTAATATTTAAACTGTAGTTCATGTTTGACAGGTGACTTTAAAACCAACTTGGTAAATGTATCATTTTCTCTCTTTCTCTCCTTCTGTTTTATCATGCTTACAACATGTACCAATGTGATGAATAAAGCTTCGGTTATTTGTGGCATGATATTATTACTCATAAGATATGTTGTGGGTGTCAATATGCAACAAGGGCAGAATTCATCTTTATTTAGAAAAAAATAAAGTATGCTCAGAGCATTGTAGAAATCCAATATTTAGTAGTGCTGAGACTGATCTAAATTAAAGAAACAGAAAAGAGAAATGCTCAAAAAGATTCCAACTAAAAGTGAACACCCTAGAGAAAGGCGAGAGTGACTTTCCTTATGTAGAAAAGTATTTGTCATATCAGTTGTTTGCTCGAGTTTTATGTATGTGCACGTGCACACACACCACAGCACACATTGAATGCACATTAAAACTACGCATATAAAAACATCAACTCAAGACTCAAAACTGAAATCATCAACCAGTGGCAGTAAGCTGATGTAAACCTGGCCATGCTGTTGCTTGCTGCAACAAGACAAACAAACACTTTCAGACTTCGTATTTTCTATTTTGTTTTAAAGTTTTCTTTCACACTTTACAATTGAATCTTAGCAGCATTATTTGGGAAGTCACACATGTGGTGCACATGCTTCAATTGCATTATGGTCAGCAGTTTTCAGGATCAAATTAGTGAAACCTGTGCTTGTCCAGGAGTAAATAGAACAAAACAAACTCCATAGCTGGGTACTAACCAGCCCAGATGCCTCAAAATTCTCCAGAATTTCTCCCATCATGCTAGATAGTGCCAAAAATTATGGCATGGGGGAAGAAGCCAACAAAGTTTAGACATTTGGGCAAATGTTATGTCATGATGTCTGCAGCTAGACCTACTCAATAAGTGGGTATTGCAGAGTAAATGGACAGTGGTCCATTTGGGTAAACAAATGTTCAGGTATCAGTTTATGGTTAGCAGTGCCCAGTGTGAAAATAGGCCAATGGGCAGTCTCCATAGCTCCATACCATTTTATGAAAGAGAGATAGAGCACTTCGGACAGTTAAGTTCTTGCTGGTATGGTTCTGTCTTTCTTGTCTATTTTGAGGAATCCACATAATGGTATACCTAGAAAAGGCACAGTATTCCAGTGTGAGAAAATAAAACGAAGAAAAGTCCATCTGTGCTTTAGCCCTCCAGTCTGAGCATTGCTAAGAAGGGAAATTCTTCACACCACAAAGAAGATGCAAACTATACTTTAAAGCACAATTTTAATTACAGTTGTCAGCACACAGCAAGAAAGCTGTCACCAGCCAGAGGCATGAAATCACATAATTTGACAATGACAGGTAGCAAGCCAGATGTAAGAGGCTGTAAACATACCCCAGCCTCCAAGAACACTGTTTTTGAAACACACACACACCTTTTATTTAAAGTTAAAGCAAGATGCTAAATCTTTAAAAAGTAAACTTTCTTGACTGATTAAGCAATATTATGTTAGAGTGGAGAGTTTGAATTGATTCTCAATTAATTTAATAATCTAGATTGTGCATGCAGAATCACAAATAATAGTGCCTTCAAGCTAGAAGGACAACCAAGAATGTCAAGCAATAGCTTAACATTTTACTTTTATGTTCAAATGTAATTTGCTGTGATTTACAAAGAGAGACATTCTTCTTCAGATTCTAAGATTTTCTATTGACTAAATACAGTAGTGTCTCGCTTACACAACCTTCGCTCCAATGTTCTGTATTATCCAACGCAGTCTACCTCCTGCCCGGATCCACAGCTGTTTCAATATATTGTGATGTTATAGTGCTAAATTTGTAAATACAGTAATTACTACATAGCGTTACCATGTATTGAACTGCTTTTTCTGCTGATTTGTTGTAAATCATGATGTTTTGGTGCTTAATTTGTAAAATCATAATGTAATTTGATGTTTAATAGGCTTTTCCTTAATCCCTCCTTTTCATCCAACATTTTGCTTATCCAACATTCTGCCGTCCCGTTTATGTTGAATAAACTACTGTAGTATCAATGCATGTAAGGCTATTTTGCTGGAAATCCATTTGAATAATTAAACTTCCAGTAAAATAGGTGATACGTCATTTCTCCAGCATCCTCTCTGCCATGCCTGCAAAATGAGTGGCTGGGAGCTGTAAATCTTTCTAGAAGAAGGTTTTAGTATACAGTATAACTCCTGTACTCACAGGACAGGTAACCACAGTTTTACTGATATGTACCTGGCAAAATATGTCCTTTCTAAGAATGTTAATATAGAATACAAATAATTTCTGGTGGAAGCCTACCATAGAATTATCACAGGGCCAGTCTGGAGAACCTAGAGCATTCTTAGTATACATTTCTAGGCATTTTCTAGGTCCTACAGGCAGCTCTGTGGTAACTTCCAGCAAAAGTTATTCACTTCAATAGGGTTCACTATTGTCCACGGTTTCCTGTTTCCACTGTAAATTCAGGAATATCTCATGTGGTTCATGCTGTATGCAAAGGTTTCAATTGAGAATGTTGCCTGTTCTGGGATATATCCTTGCCAATTAAACTAGTTACATTTTATTCTTTTTATAACCCCGCCCCCAATTTAGATAACCCTATTAGTGAAACTAAAAGAAATAATACAAAGCAATAAAATGGAGTTCAACAAATAAGAGTACGGAAATTTGCAAAACTACCCACCACCATATGCAATGGTTAGCTTGATGTGCCTTTAGCGCAACAAAACACCATGGGATGGGCTGTTCTTCTTTGAAGAAAGAAAGAGGGCCAGGTAAACATGATTAACCTTTCCCACTGTTTTATTCATTGATGTACCTCATCCATTCTGCTTCCACCTGCCAGTGTGCAAAACTATCCTCATAAAATGGGTCTGTGATGAGGGTAGATAGTGTGTCTCCAGATGGCATGCATCCTACCAAAGAGCCTTTTGGCAGCCTCCTAGTGGAAGGCTGTGATATATGAAGCAGTCTTCAGGGATTGGGCAATGAGCTATCGAGCAAGTCATCATCATTTGATGCTTCTTCTTGAGCAACTGTGTGGAGTTATCTGCTCAGTCTGTCATGTTGGATTCAAGAAGCAGAAACCCAAATTGCCGTTTACAAAAAAAGTCTGTCCTAATGACTAGTCATTTTAAAATGCTTTCCAGAATAAGATGAAATTGGTAATTATTTGTTTGCACACTAGGCTATTGAGTCCTGAATTATTCCATTTTCCCAAAGTCCTCTGATTTCTAGTGATGAATTTTTCATTTCCATATAGCTTTTAAAACCAGAGTTAATCATCTGAATGCATACATAGGGCTACAGTATAAATGACGGATGGCCCTTCTGCTTACAAAAAGAATTCATTTTTCATGGCTTAATTGTAAATGCCTGACATGATGTGGTATTTGAGCAAAATATGAAATCTGCTATGGGTTGTGTCACTGCAGCATAGATTGCTTAGGATAGTATTTATGTAACCTAAAGGATAGCTTTAGAAATGATCAGATCTCTGTTGTCTTTAAAAAGACAGCAGTTTTGCTAAATGCAAAGCGAGTAGAGTAAATGTCATGTTTGCTATCTTCACTGTCTTGAATATTTTGGGTTATGAGAGGAACTTAGAATGCTTTCATGACACAAACATGAAATGAGTTGTGTTTACTAGAAGTGTGTGAAGTACAATGTGAATTTCTGAACTACTCATTCTGGACCAAATAGGCTGTTTATTGGAGGAGTTCATCATCTGTGAGAGTTCTTATCTATATCATACTTGCCATAATTCAAATTGTTTCTAATTTCTATCAACCTTATAGCAGCCCTATCATAGAGTTTTCTTACCAGAGCTTTTCAGAGAAGGTTTGACAATGTGTTCCTTTGAGCTAAGAGTGTATGATTTGGTCAAGGTCACCCAGGGGGTTTCTGTGGCTGAACAGGAAACCAAACTCCAGTATTTTTGGAAACCTGCTCCAGCACTTAAGTCACTACACCATGCTGGGTATCCATGAGAATAATAAGAATATTTTCCCCATATATATATATATATATATATATATATATATATATACACACACACACACACAACACACACACACACACACACACACACACATATATATGAGGCATAATAACTCTTTACAAGGCAAAGTGTACCAATGTACACACATACATGGAGGGGGAGCACAAATGCCGTTCCAGCTGGCAACACCTTTGGCAGAACCAATTTGTTCTCTCAGATATGGGGGAAAGATCAGGAAAAAGAGACATCTGTATTCTGCTCATTAATTAGCTCCAACAACTACAATAGTTATCTCAAAGTTCTAATTTTCTAATATTAACTAGCTTCATGAATTGACCTGAATTTTTTAATTTCTGGAATTAGTTTAAAGAACAAAAGCAGGAATAAATGGTGGTGATGATCATAATGATCATTTGGCATAGCAGGGATGGGGGCGGAATGGGGGAAGGAATCATGTGCTCCTCTTGATGTTTTTGGAATACAACTCCCAGTATTCCTCTCAATTACATAGGTGGGACTTGAGTTGCTGGGAATTACAGTTCAACAAGCCTCCTTTAATTTAGCATCATATAAGTGAGATAAAATTACAAATAAAATAAAATAAAATAATTCCAAATTAAAATAACATGGCATTTGAATAGTCAAACTCTTAATGTTGATGTTATGGTTGCTTTAAAAAATAAAAATCATTTTTATTTTTAAAATAATATTTAATTACAATACACCTACAATACACATATACAAACATGTACACATACGTTGACAGCCCACCACCCGCTATATAGTTATCCCTTGTCCCACTCCCTGTCCACCCACCACCTTGGCTTCCATCACTAATCCTCATTGAGTTTATACTCATTTTATTTACCCCTTTATAATTCTAGGTCAATAAATTACTCTTGTTTTTATTTCTTAAATTTTCCCGTCAGATATGCTATAGCGAGGTTTCAATTTCCTTCAAAAACTTAATGGCTTCCATGTTTCAGATTACTTGAAAGCTTGGCCATCTGTGTGTAATTCCACTAGTTTTAATGTTTACTTCTTCTTTTTCACCCTTCCAGTCTTTGGCAATTGTTATATATGCAGCTGCAAAGTTGTACTGGCAAATTTATCTTTCTGGCTGCTCTAGATTGTCTCTGAATAGCCCTTATAGGCACATCCCTTTTTTTACTTTGCTGTTGATTATTTTGTTTGGTTTTTAAAAATCATTGTCATCATTATTTTTAATAGTTATGGATAATGAAGTAAGAGACCATCTACACAGCAGAATTACAGCAGTTTGACACCACTTTAACTTCAATGAACCCACGTAATGGAATCCTTGGATTTGTAGTTTCTTGTGACACTAGAGCTCTGTGATAGAGAGTGGTAAATATCTCAGAACACTACATATAATTTGATAGCACTGGGCTGTGCCAGTTAATGAGATGTCAAAGTGCAATGACTCTGTAGTGTGAATATAGTCTAAATGCTGATACATTACTTCCAGGCTCTGTTTTGTCCTTTTGTAGCAAGAAGTATGCTTGTGTGTCAGATTCAGTAGTATTGCTAGGAAGCATTTTGCCATCAAAAACTGATGTTCCTGCTGCTGCTAGCATACCAGCAAAATGTGATGGCAGCAGCAGGGATCAATCCAGGTATCCCCAATGGATCAGCACTCCGAAGGTAATATTAGTAATACTAATAGCCACAGTGAAGTGGTTCTAACCTTCCAAGCAATTGTATTAACATTGCAGGTGAGCAATTGCAGACTCCAGTAGGCAGAAACAAAACATACATATTGGCACTTCACCTCCAGAATGAAATGACTTTTTAAACATTTGCATCAGGGCTAGTAAAAAAAATACCTCATTACAAAGCCCTTTTACAAGGGTGCTCCTTTATTTAATAAGCTATTATTCTTTTGTCACTGTGTTTTACCACATTTTATTTTTAGGAAAGGAAAGATTCTTCATGTTCTCTACCTTCTAACTATGCAGTAAAAAGAAATCATCAATGCAATATTTTCCAAAAAGCCACACATGTCTGCAGCCCACAACTGGAAATGAAAAGGCAATAGTCACAGGGGTCAGTAAAATAAGGCCATATTTTGCATGCTTAAAAGACTGCACTTGATGGGAGTTGGTTGAAGATTCGGCTTAGCCATGCAGACATGTTCAGCAACTGGGGATGGTCCCAGCATATTGATGCTCAAAGGCTAATTGGACTGGTTCTGGGACACAGGCTTCCAAGAAAATTCAGGGGAGTAAGTCATCTTAGACCCCATGTACACTGCAATTATAATGCAGATTGAATTGGATTATAAAACGGTGTAGACTCATATAATCCAGTTCAATCTGCATTATATGAGACCCCATCTACACTGCCATATAATGTAGATTGAACAGGGTTATATGAGTCTACACTGCCATATAATTTAGTTCAATGCAGTTAATTTGCTTTCTTAAACTGCATTATATTTATTTTATTTATTATTTATTATTTGCATTTGTATTCCGCCTCTTCCCGAGGGCTCGTGGCGGGTTACAAGACATACATAGTGATCGGCAGGCAACACTCATGCCGACTCACGAACAAAATAAAACAATGCTATAACCATAAAAATAACAAAAATGATACTAAAAACATCATTAAAACATTGTTAAAATTACACTAAGTGACAAAAAAACGGTAACACAGAGTCATAAGTCGATTGAAAGCAAGAGGCGTTATATTGCAGTGTAGATGGAGCCTTAGAGGTCATAGGGCAGAGTTCTAACTTCTGGTGCTTTCATGTTCATCCCTATCTCACTCCCATCTGTCACATGAGGTTATTGCTTTGTTCTTTGTTTGTTTGTTTGTTTATTTATTTATTCAAATTTATCCATCGCCACTCCCGGCTGGCTCGGGGTGACTTACATACAATAAAAACAACAGTTACAACATCATATTAAAACCATATCATAGGATTACAAACAGTAGCAATAGGCTACATAAAACATCAGGAGAGGCCGAACAGTTTTTAAGACCCAAAGGCCTGCTGGAACAGAAGGGTCTTGCAGGCCTTCCGAAAAGCTAGTAGACTCTGAAGGGCACGGACTTTGGAGGGCAGCGCATTCCAGAGGATTGGAGCTATGATTGAGAAAGCCCTTCTCCATGTTGCGGTCAGGTGGTAAGCCTTGGAACTTGGGACCACCAGGAGATTTTGCATCTCTGAGCTCAAGGATCTAGTGGGACAATATGGGATGAGGCGGTCCCTTGGGTACACTGGCCCCAGACCATTCAAGGCCTTGAAGGTCAAAACCAACACTTTGAAGGTAACCCGCATTCCACAGGAAGCCAGTGCAGTTCACGCAGAATAGGTGTAATATGGCAGCTCGTCGGGACACCCGCGAGCAGCCGAGCTGCAGCGTTCTACACTAGCTTAAGTTTCCAGATCACCAACAGAGGAAGGCCAATGTAAAGAGCATTACTGTAGTCTAACCTTGAGATGACCGTAGCTTGGACCACTGTAGCTAGATCATGTCATGTGTTGTTAATTGTTATCAAGTCACCTTTGGCTTAAGGTCACCTTGTCAGTGAGAGATCTCCAAGTCACCCCTGTTGTCAACAGCCTTGCTTATGTCTTGAAACTCAGGGCTACAGCTTCCTTTCTTGAGTCTACTCACCTGTAACGAAGTCTTCCTTTTTGCATATGTCTTACCAAGCATTACTCTCTTCAAAATCCTAGGCTCTAGTTGCACTGTAGAATTGTAGCGGTTTGACATGCTCAGTGGTATAGAATTTCGAGATATGTAGTTTTGTGAGATATTTAGCCTTCTTTGGGCACTTCCAGACTGGTTCCTTTCTGCCTTGGTACATTCTAATCTATATCCAGTCCCCTTCACTAAAGAATTAATAATTGCTTCAGATGTTATTGTTCTTTTTGTTTCCGTGTTCATATTGTTTTATTTTTTCAGATTATACTGTTTGCTTCTTTGAGAACATGGGTTATTACGCTAAAAAGTAAACAATGACTTGATAAACGTGCAGCTGCCACATGGAAGGAGCAGTTGTCATTCCTGATTCTTGACTGACATCCTATCTGAGCTAAAAGTGTGTCAGGATGTAGGATGGGTACATTCAAACTCCACCACCTTATGTCCTTGTTTACTAATGGTCCTTTCTTATGACCTAAATGTAGGATCGCAATTCCATTTTAAGGCCCATAGCTGTGGAATCTTAGGTTTTATAGTTTGAGCTCTCTGGCTAAATCCTTCTTGAACTATAAATCCCACACTTTCATAGGAAGTTGACACGATAGTTAAAGCAGAATTATGCTGCTTTAATTGTGTGATGGGGAAAGGCTCTCCACCTCCCAACTGTCTTGTGTTAAATGGTAAGGTCTGAAAGGACTTCTACTGTCACAATGCTGGGGCTAGGCCCGGCCCCTTAATTACACACACAGAGACGATAGGCAATTAACTATTTATTGAATAATAAAGAACAGGTGAAAAAGATCAAAATGTCCAAATGGTTTAGTGAAAAGCAATTAGTATCCAAAGGTCAAAATTGAAGAATCAATCAAAATGCAAAGGTCCATAAAAACAAGGTAAAGTCCCAATAGGCAAGGTAATTCGTGGAATTCAACAAGGCAATGTCCATGAAAATACAAGGTCCAAGGTAACTCTTGGCAAGGCCGCCAGACTATGGCTTCCAGGAACCAGGTCGCTTCACTCCCTTCAGATCAGAAGTGGCCGACCAACTGAGGAACCGTTCCCACGGAACGTATATTGAATTCCCTCCTTTGTGAGACCAGCGCCTCTCTAGGCTTCGCCTCCATTCCTTTCTATTTGCCTCAATGCTTCTCCTATGGTCAAAACTCCTTCCCGGCCGAGCCGCAGCTGGCTCGCTATCTTCTTGAGAAACTTCCTCCCTTTCGGTTTCCATCAGCTCATCCCCCGCTGGTTCCCAGATACGTTCCTGGGAACCATGCCCACCTGGTTTCTCATATGAATTATCTGAATCTGTGTCAGATTGACCTTTCTCCTCCTCGTAAGCCTCGGGCCAGATGTCCTCCCATTGCAAACTGTCTGTAGGAGATGCAGGCCCATTGGTCCCTGCATCCACTTCACCTGAATCCCCATCAATCGGGTCCAAAGCAATTGGGACCCCGGGGCGGCACCGGACCCCCCCTTGGCTGCACTGGAGGCTGGGTTGCTACATCTACTAACATTTAAACATGAGTAAAGCCTCCGGGAAAGTGTCCAAGAAAGAAGTCTGAGCACCTGCATAGGGCTTGTGGCATTTAAGGTCTTTTCGATATCCAGATTTTCACAGTGGCCAGTCAGATGTATATGTGAATGTCACAAGTATGAGATACAGCCTGTAGCTCTCTGTCATTGTTGTTTCCCAAAAACTGAAGATAGTAGCAGATATATTATATTGTAACTATTACTAAAAATAATTTAACCAAAGCTGCTGGCAGTCAATCCAAGCTTGACTTGCTTTTTCTCAAATGTGTTCTGTTCCTTCAAATGACCTCGTCGCACGGGGCTTTTTTAACATCCTAGGACACTTCTCCACCAGTCCAGCGATGGAAGGGCATATGCTGCCCATCACACAATGTCATTGGACTTCTGGCGGAGGCCCCACCCACAATCGGATTGGAAGCATTGCACAACACTTCCCTTCATTCCTGCTGTTTCACCATGGAGGCTGGTGAAATGTTACGGGGGGAGTTCCCCATGTTATAAGATCAAAAGTCTAAACATGTTGTCAAAAATAAGAAACTCTCTGAGCAACGTGTGTGATGTTTAAGGAGAAGCAAGACCAAAACATATGTAGTCTTGATTGTCTAAGGAAGGGAAATGTTAGTCTGTGGGAGCCTGACAGATATTTTTACCTTCAACTACCATAATCTCCAGACACCATGGCTAATGGTTAGAGATCCTAATTATTTTAGTCCAAAATGTCTGTACATTATCATGTTGGAGATGACTGGACTGTTGACTAGTTAGAAATACAGGCATGGATATGGAAGTTATAGGTATGCTGTTTCATGGTTTCTATTGATTTACTGGGCTCTAATTCTGTCTTACTGTGTTCACTAGGAAGCATCATTAATTTCATTAGGGGTGGGAGAGTTATAGCTAAAATTGATATTTTTAATGATCCAGTCAGAAACACAAGCTTTTTTCTTTTAGGGTGCACCACGTTTTCTTCCCGCATTCACATTACTTTAATTTTATTACATTCAAGTGAATTTTCACTGCCTGTGAAAAGCACAAGGTGATCTCAATCTCTATCCGTTGTAGAATTTTAAATACATTTTCCTATGTCAGAAACCTTACAAATCATCATAATCGTTTGTTTTCCCTAGAAGAAGAATATCCTTTGGAGAGACAAAGTGACTCTACCTGGCACTCAAGCCTAATAGCTTCTAAGATTCTAAATTAGCACATGCCATTTTAATGCATACTGTTGCATTCTGCAGCATGCTCATTGCATTAATCAAAATGTCCCCTTATTCCCATCAGTGAAGGGCATCATCTCATTTAGATACTTACTGGAATTGCCTCTTGGGGACCAGCTTGTGTAATGTTTTTATATTTTGTCCTCTGCCCTGAAAAACTGCTTTCATTGGGACCTGCTACTTACAAAAGCCTGTTAAACCATCTTAGAAGTAGCAAGCAGAACACTGAATACTTGTTAAACTTTTTGATTCCCATATACTCCAAGGACTCAATTTACCAGACAACCCAAAGATCTTAATGCTTTTGATTCTTTTTCAGTATAAGAGTAACATTTGACCCACTATCTCTCTAAAAGAGATACTAGTGAGACTATACCAGGGAACATTTTTCTGCTATAATTCTTACTGATGCCTCTTATCCTATGGTAATTATATGCCTTGTTATAAAAAATGTGGCCGGGGGAACAGGGACGACACTTCCCTGCACCTGACTACGTACTTGAGATTCTATAGCATTATTTGTCCCTTTGCTTTCCATTTTACATGGTGCTCAAGGCAGAGTGCAAAATAAAATATCATTTATAAACATGTCAGTAATATTGAATAAAGAAAAATGCCCATTTGTTAAAATGTATTTCAGTTGTAGTGAAAGCAGAATCATACTGCTATTATTAGGGTAGATCAACAACTGAGAAACACACTTTAAAAAAATCCCTCCATCCTTACCACAGAATTGAGTTGAGAAAGGCCGCAAGGTTGCATACTTTTTATTACCTTCAGTCCTACTTGATGAGGGGATAAGCCGAACAGGAGTTCATACTTATAGTCTTCTGCCTCTGAGAAAGTTTAGACTGGAAAGCATATCGTTTTCCAGCCCCGTCTCTTAATTGAGGGAATGGAGTTTCTTTGCCTTGTGCCTGACAATCTGTATTTACCTAGAATTCATTAGAGTTTACAATTTTGGTCACCTAAGCTCCCAGATAAATAAACAGAAATGTCTGGAAGGCAAATTAATAGCAATATGAATTTTCCTCTTTGGAATCTCTTTAAGCTTTGGAGTGTCAAGAAATAATATATTACTGGAAAATAACTATGCATATATATACACACAGGGGGGATTAGCTTATACAATCACATGGAAAATCACAGGGAAATCTAGAAAAAATTGTTCATGTTTTCTTCAAAATTACTTCAAATTCTGACAGATTTCTCAAAGTTTGTGCAAAGGTTTTATCTAAGGAGGAAAGGACTTTTTGAATAGAAAGTCTAGAAGAAAATAATAGCTTCATTTTGCTATGTTGTTGTGTCATTTATTGGCATAAACAATTTAAATTGTGCAATCTAGACACTCAGCTTGAAAAATGTTCATTTTAATACATAGTTTGAGCATGAGCCTGCCCTTTTTTTCCTTTTCAAAAATAGACCTGAAGGGGAGGAATCTGACAATTGAAGCACATGGGAGAGATTTAGTGCACCCATTAGCACCACATTTGAACATGGGGCAGATTATGGGTTGATGGGAACCAAATCATGGAACAGAAGTGCTGTCTCATCTTCCATCATTATTAAAAAGTTGAATTTCTTTACAGGCAGTCCCCGAGTTACAAACATCTGACTTACAAATGACTCATAGTTACAAACAGCACTGAGACAACAGAAGTGAGAGAAATCCACCCCTAGGAAGGGAAGTTCACTCCTGAAAGAGTTATCATGGGAAAAGGGTGTCACAACTGAAGCTTTATCTCCAGTCCTTGTTTCCACAAGCAATTTTTTTCAAAATCCAATTATCATAGGGACATAAAATGAGGTGAAATCTCCTGAACAATGCCACAGACAGTAAAACAAACACCACATGGATATTAACCCATCCCTTTGACCGTAGTTGTACTTACAAACAAATTCAACGTAAGAACAAACCTACAGAACTTATCTTGTTTGTAACTTGGGGACTGCCTGTAATAGAAAAAAGCAGGGAAATAGAAACATTCAGAAATATAGTGATAAAAGTATTGTGTGACATTTCATCCTCCCTCCCTGGTAAAGTAAGGTCTTGAACATCCATCTGCCTTAGAAAAATATTTCAGGTGACATCTCACTGGATCTGATTCATGTAAGGCAAAAGAGATACACAATAAAATAAGGTTTGGGTGCTCACATTAAATGTCTATACCATGCTTTTCCAGGAGTAACCTTTCACATTGGTTGTATGATCAAACCCATTTTACTGTGAAGTGTTTTCCATGTTATTTTGGCTGTCAAGGGATTTCTGTCAAATTCTTCCTCCATCTTCAGTCTTCCAAGCTTTCTCCTGCTGTTTGCCCAGGAATCTCCTGAACCCTCAAGAGTAGATTTTCATGGCTATATGAAATGTTATGGGATGAGCAAACAACACACACACCCTAGTGTCTGAAGGTGAATTATTTTACTAGTCAAGAAGAAAAGGTACAATCCAACCCATAGTTATTAAATAAAAACAAAATTCAGAACGTAAAAGGCAAACTTGTTCAACTCAAGATTAATTCTGCCACTGCCATGTTCTCCTATTGATTATTTTCCTTTAGTCACAATCTTATTTCACATTTTTCTTACTATCCTTTCCTTTCAGATTCTCATGCTCATTAAGAAGATTGTAGAAGTGAAAAAGGATATGGGTGTAGCAATCTGATGTGATTAAGAGTTTCATTTGATTTACTTGATCTAAAGAGCCCACAGATTCAATTTAGACTGTTTAGAAAATAAAAAATATACAACCAAAGTAGATTAACTCAGGCCACATCTGCACTGACTACTTAGGTCAGTGTAGATGAAGACCTGCCCTTTTGGTGGCCAAGGGCCATATGGGACTTTCAGAGTGATTTGGAACAAGATTACTATAACACAGCCTTGCCCCACTTTAGCAAAAGTTGGGAGAAAAACAGGATTTGAACTTTCCCCTAATGTAGAACCTGTGGGGGCAATTGAGCCAGTCTCCAGTCACAAAAGAGGTCCTATGTTTCTCTGTCGTATGCCATAACATTAGCTGAGGCGAAGAGGATATGTTGATTGATTTTGGAAGCTAGGCATAGTTGAGGGTTGTATAATATTTGGATGGCAAACACCAGGGAATAACAGCTGTCTGCAGGACCAGCAATGACTTAAATCCTGAAGAGCTGCAATTGACAACAGTGGGATGTGTTCTGACTCAATATTCTGACTCATTGTAAGGCATGGCTGAGTCATTGTTACAGTATTCTGACTCATTGTAAGGGAGCTTAATAGCCTACGTGGGATTTTTAACATGTCAGAAATATATTGCACATGGGCTTGCTCCTGAGTAGACATGCATGAAATAGAGTTACACTTTGTATGTCTAATGTAAAAATGTGCAACAAGCATTGTTGCCATTACTTTGGGGTCATTTAATCTTTCTTTGGCCCTACTTGCTGTCCTAAGTACAGCCTCTCGGCCTCAAAAATAGTTTGGACTAAAACCCAAATGGTTTTTCATCCTGACTCAGGCTAAAATATAATGACAGACTATTTATTGGTTTATTTATCTATCTATTTCTTTGATTTAGATCTCTCAAGGCAGTGTTCACTGTTAATTTATGTTTATAGTTTTAATGGTTTTATATGGATTTTTATTATGTTATATTAAATGTTTTTAATGTTTATGTATGTGTGTATGTATGTATGTTGTGGCATCAAATTGTTGCCAATCTTTACGCTAGCTTGAGTTGCCTTTGGGCTGAGAAATGCAGGATAAAAATGCTGTAAATAAATAAATAAAAGATGGCAGACAAACATGTTATAACATTTCCTCCTTCATGAGGGAGAAAGCAGACAAACCAGGCCAAAAAATGGAAAGGGTTCAGCCTCAGTTCCTTCACTTTACAATACTGAACATTAGTTTAAATGACCCTGGATGAACCAGATTCTATAATCTGCTCATAATGTTTTGGAATAGGTAGGTAACTGAGAAAGCACACAAATAGGAAAGAAAAGTAATGGTCCTGATCTTGCTTCTTTAATCCATTTTGTCTGTAGTGGACAAGGGAACTGCAAGAACAAGCACAGAAGCTGCTGTATCTTCCAATTACATACTAAAAACTTTCTCCTATCTGATGGGGGAAGGGACAAGGGTCCCATGTGCCTTGCCCCAATGCTCCCATGTGATGGGGAAGGAGAGAGGGTGCACAGTCACCGCGAGGTGCCATGTGCACCTTTCGTTTTGCTGGTAATGTCCAGCAAATGGAACCAAATAGAAGGGAGCATCAGTATGATGAGTTCCCTGGATGTAGTTCATCTGGCCCTGGTGACTTGAATTCAATTAGAGTAGCCAGATATTTCTGAACTACTTCTTTACCTATTTTGGGTTGCATATCCTCTATTACCTCATCCACTCCATATTGCACAGATTGAACACCAATTTCCTTTTGGGAGAAGACTGAGGCAAATAAGGTGTTGAGTAGCTCTGCCTTTCCCCTATTCCCCATTAGCATTTCACCACCTTCTCCAGGCCCTACCTTGTTATTGTTTTTATCTGTCTGGCAAGCTTGGGCTCATTTTGCATTTTAGCCTTTCAAACCTTTTCCTTACATGTGTTGGTTATTTGTTTGGATTCCTCTTTAGTGATTTCCACAGGTCCTATAGGTGACCATAGCTCTTTCTTTGAACTCCACAATCAGGTAATTACGTTTAAAATCAGGAACTTTCTCCAGAAATCCTATCCCTCTCTTCAAAACACCTCAGTCTTTTATTTATTCATAGATTAATGCTGTTAAAACTGTGCACGCCTATGGCATCTATTCTTCTGGCCCTCTGCTCCTGGCTCTGCCCCTCAAACACATGGCCAAGCAGGCCCGGATTACCCATAAGGCCACCCTAGGCCATGGCCTACGGTGGCAGCCATGGGGGGTGGCAGGTCCGGACCCCCCAAAAAAGGTTTTTAAAAGTTCAAAAAAAAATTCAAAAAAGTGTGCATGCGCGCAGCAGCAGAAGCGCCATCAACGGCCGCCCCATGCCCCCCCCTTTGCTCTGCTCCCCTCAACTCCTCCCTCCCTCCTTCTCAGGCAACACTGCGTAGATGGGGTCTGCGCAGCTGCCGCTGCGGACTCTAGGAGCCTGGGCACCCTGTGGCCTGAGAAGGATGGAGGGAGGAGCTGAGGGGATGGAGCAGAGCAAAGGAGGAGGCGGGCGCCCGGCCCGCCCATGCGCACGTTGGAGCGTGCGTGAGTATGCGCGTGAAGACAAGCCACGGGGGAAGAAGGAGGCTTGCTTTGGCCAGCAGCCAAAAGCATCTGCAACTGCCTTGAGTTGACCAAATTGCAGCAGAAAGGTCTATTTTATTTTATATATTTTTATTTATTTATTTTATATTTTATTTTATATTTATATTATATATTTATTTTATATTACTTTAATTTTTATTTTATTATTTTATATTTTATTTTATATTATATATTATATATATTATTTTATATTTTATATTTTATATTATATATTTTATTTTATATTTTATGTTTTATATTATTTTATATTATATTTTATATTTTATATTATATTTTATATTTTAATTTTATATTATTTTATATTTTATTTTATATTTTATATTATTTTATTTTATACATTGCCAAGCATTGAATGGCCTAACAACAGAAAGGTCTGCCTGCTTTCATTCTGGCTCATAATATTTGTAGAATTATGTCAAGGTGGGGGAGAAATAACTTTTTGGATGCATTTCTATTTTTCCCCCACATTGCCAAGCATTGAATGGCCTAACAGCAGAAAGGTCTGTCTGCTTTCATTCTGGCTCATAATATTTGTGGAATTATGTCAAGGTAGGGGAGAAATAACTGTTTGGATTTCTAAATTTCCCATTGTCCACATTGCCCAGCATTTAATGGCCTTGCCACTGCAAAGCCTAGCTGGTTGCTACCTGGGAAAATGCTCTGTTGGGAGGTGATTAGCTGGCCCTGATTATTTCTTGTCTGGAATTCCCTTTTTTGAGTGTTGTTCTTTCTTTAATGCTGCTATTGAGCACCTTGATCAGCATTTAATGGCCTTGCCACTGCAAAGCCTAGCTGGTTGCTGCCTGGGAAAATGCTCTGTTGGGAGGTGATTAGCTGGCCCTGATTGTTTCTTGTCTAAAATTCCCTTTTTTGAGTGTTGTTCTTTCTTTAATGCTGCTATTGACCACCTTGATTATCATTTAATAGCCTTGCAGCTGCAGAGCTTAGCTGGTTGCTACCTGGGGGACTCCTCCTTTGTTGGGAGGTGGTACTAAGGAAGGAGGGCCCCCCAGGTCTCTCCCCATTACTCTCCCTCCCTGGGGTGCGGGGATCCTAATCAGCCCTGGCAGATGGCCACCCCGCCACGGCCCCCAAGCCCCCGGGTGAGGAAGGAAAGAAGGAAAGGCAGGCGCGGCTTGGGCCCCACCCTCCCTTCCCGGATCCCAAACAACAACTTTCAGTGCCCTTAGTAGAGGGGGCGTAATTCCAAAGTGTAGCCTAGGGTGCAAAAAGTTGTTAATCCGGGCCTGCGGCCAAGACTCCATCTCTCTCAAGCACACAACTTCAGACTTAAGGCTTCAAACACTAACCCTCAAGCAGAGGTGTCAGCATATTAGCCACCAAAACAAGCACAAAGCCTTCAAAACAAACACTCCACCTTAGAAACAAGCAGCCAGACTTTGAACAAACAAGAAACAAGCACTTAGCTGTCAATCATACTCCAAAACTTAAGGTTTACCCAAGCACAGTTCAGCTCCTGCTTCCTCTTCATCCTCTATACATCTTGCCCATAGACAGTATCTTTTCTCTTGCCTTTGTTCCCCAAAAATCATCATTAAAACTGAACTTGTCACCTCATCACCATGCTCACAAATGTTATATTTCTATGCCTATTTGCAGAAATTTATCTAGACATTTCTCTCCATGCAGAATTAGTCTGCTACTGGCTTTATTTTCTCAGTGTTCCAAAGATACTATAAGATCCATCTGCACACACAAAATACCCCTCTTCCCCATTGCATATACCTCTACTTTGGTCAGTTAAGACTGAATTGCTGTTTAAATAAGTCTTTGCTGCCTGTGAAAAGACTACAGAAAGTGGGTAGATTGAAGATGATCCAAAGCCTAGGAGCAGCTAGCAAGAAGGTTGTCTCTCATGCTTGCACCAGCCAAGCCTGGGAGGATAGTAAGACAGGCAGAAAGCTCTTCCCAGAGGATTGTAGCTTTCAGGAAGGCTCATATGGGGAAATAAAAGCTTTCAAATAATCTGTATCAAAACCATATAGGGCTTTTGGTCAAAATCAGCACAAGTGTGCCTAGAAACATGCTGACAGCCAGTGAAGCTGTTTCCACAAGGGAGTTATATAATTCCTATAACCATTTCAGTCACCAGATGCCAAACTCACAGCAGTATTTCTTTTTGACAGTAACATGAGACCGACAACACAAGCTGCAGTGTTCTCCTTGCTAACAGAGTAGAACAAGGTGACCGGAAGCACTGCATTGCTGAAATTATGATAGGTGTTATGATGCATTCATTAAAAAAAGACCATCTGCCCATTTTAGAGATTTTAGTGATAAAAAAACAAAGACAGTATAAAAATGAAATGCAGTCTTGATTATGATTCTACACACTGATTGTATGTTTATCTTCAAGGAATCAAGATAATTCCTACTCGGTTTGAATGTATTTTGAGAACCATAATCTTTAGAATGTTATGGTGTTTGTGATTCAAGTAATGAAAAATCAAGATTCAAAATTAAGCCCTCTAATATGATTTGGTTTTGAAATTTTTGAACTAGCTCCCTCTACCACAAACAGTAGTTTCTGCTCTGCGACCTGCTATTGCATTGCTGTTAAAGTGCATGTCTCATAGACTTTGAGTTAGCAATCTGTGCAACTTAATACTGTATAGCCTTGGCAAGTTACCAGTAGAGAATACAATTAATTGCATCGTTTGTCACTAAAATGTAGATGACTTTGTAGGAACACCTGTCACTTCCCTTCAAACAAGTCATATTAAGAGTGTTTACGTGTTATGCCCAGGATGCTTGAAATGCCCACATGTCAGTTTATGTGTCATGATTAAACAGCAGGCCCTATCACCAAGGAAACAAAGACCAGAAGCTATGCACAAGCGGCCTTCATTGACAAATAACAAATGTATACTGTGGGAAAATAAGTAGCTATAATATTTGCAAATAGGATTGCAATGCATGTAATGAAACCTATAATTTAATAACCCCAGCTTGTGAAGGCACCAAGACTTCCATTGCTATATTACTTGCTGTTTGTTGGTAGTGGTCATGGCTCATGGGCAATGATGTAGAGCAGCAGGAATGAATCTTCATCTACCATTCATTCAGTAATCTGGTCTCCTGTTACTTGCTGTTTTGCCATTTCCACTTTATAATGCATTATTCTAATTGCATATCCTACCACTTTGCTCTCTTTGTTTACCCCCTTTGCTACTGGATTGCCATATTCATCCAAGATTCCTATTCAAAATATCCTAAAGGAAGTACTAAGAATTTAGAAGAATTGGGGGGGAGCGGGGAGGCCATACCTTTGTGAAAATAGCTATTTTATCAGAAGTTGTCAAATATAATATAGAAAGGGAGGGAGGGAGAGAAGGTATGCATGAAACCTTCAAATGCATAACTTTACAGCTAAGGATTCAACACCTCTTAGCTATTTAGTGATTGTGAGAGGGTGCTGGGTGCTATATTTTTTGTTATAGCTTTTCAATTAGAAGAAAAGTCAATAGGTTGCCAGATAAACATTACTCAGGGGGCGATTCTGCTCCCTTCCACTGACAGCAGAATTGCAATCAGCACCCACTCTCCTGAAACTAGTTTGCCACATCCCATGGGGAGACTGGGAGGAGTGGACTTTTGACATTTATACAACCATGGCCACATTTTTATTTGTTGGCAGATGCACAGGATCATTTGATCAGACCTCTGCATAGGCTCAGCACCTATTGTCTAATAAACATGATACTGAGGTTGCACGGCAGGTGACAGAAATGAAATGCCACATGAGCAAAAGCCATTGTGTGGATTCTTGCCAACTGCAACTGAAGCTTTTTTACCACTTCATCACATGCACCACTCGAATCATCCCAGCAGCACTCGTGCAGGGGGCATGGTGACCTATCACCCCACTCGCCACTCCTTCACAGCTTCCCCCTGCTTCATCAGATGGAGTAAGCCAGTTATTGGCTTTCCTTATGGAAAGACAGGAAGCCTGCTGTTGTCCACTGTGGCCCTTTTTTTCTGCAGCAGCAATTCAGCCATGGAACTACCCCAGAAGTAGTTCTCCAGGGTGCCATAGGAGCCACCGGGCTCCATGATTGAACTCAAATCCAGTTGCCAGCATCATAAAAAGTAAATGTGAAGAGGTCCTAAGATTCCCACCGCTAAGTTAGGCATGATTTACATTGCTTTCGCCCATAAGCATCCCTCTTCCCCCAATTATGAATAATATAAAGGCCTCATATGACCTCAGACTTCATCTAATCCCAGGAAGAATAATTCCAAAAGTTATATAATTAAGCACAAATAAATGGAAGTGAGGGCAAGCAGTACTGAGACTAGACAGCCAGGAAGCTGCCACCTTGATGGCTTGGGGTGAAAACTTCCCCCTCTCTGGTGAAGCCCTGCCTCCAGAGTAACCATAGCAATTATTCTTGCCACTACAAGGAGTCCACAAATACTAGACAGACTGCTGGGGGAGATGCTGATGTCAGTTGAGAATGCCACCAAGGCTTTGCTTTCTCACCCACCCTAGCTACTGAAGTGACAAAGGTTCATGTATTAGTAGAGAGAAGCAAAGCCCTGTGGAAGTGAAGCCATTGAGAATGATGCCTATAAAATGTTCCACTCCACAAGCATGATGTAATATAAAAACTTATAATGTAAAGATGGAAGGGTTAGGTTCCATTGCTCTCTCCATCTTCTATTTGAATTATATTATGTCTGGACAGTATAAACAGAAGGATTATTGAATTGGCCTGAGGCAGTTGCTTACCTGTGTTTATCAAGGCCAGGTTAATTGAAAGTGAATATGAATGTATATAAATCTACTGTCTTATTGCAGAGCTATAGAAACAATTGATCCCAGGATGTTTTCTTGTTATTTTTTTAAAACAATGTGAGATGTCTCATAGTCAGATTTCAAACAGGATAATATTTTGACAAATTAACTTGTTTGAACAAAATTCCAAATAATATATTTTTCCTTCTCTATTCTGAATTGATTTCTGTAGTTTTGTCCTAATCACTAATAAGGTGGTATGATGGTTAGTAGTTAAAAGAGCTTCCCACAAGAACTAATCAAACTCTGCAAGAATTTGACTTATGACCTTCTGTGCTCTTATTTTCTTAGTTTGATGTAGCATATGCATAAAAATAATTTAAGTTCAAGAAAAGCAATTAAATTCCAACTGTTGAGCACTGCTGCTAATAGTTATTTTGCCCACAACCTTAGAATCCAAATGGCAAGCAGTTCTTAATAATATTCTCTGGTGGTTATTATGAATTAAAATCTTGCTCAAATATATAGAGATATGAAATTGCCTTATACCAGCTTCCTATCCATGATGCCTTCCAGGTATGTTGGGCTAAAGCACTCAATGTCTCCAGTTAGCATACAGTACCTTTAAATGCAACCAGGTTGGTTAAAGCTGCTGTAAAAGTAGATAGCCATTGGCTGATCTAGATTAGTACAATCCTGTCTACTTTATTATGTATTACAAGTGGTCTTATCTCTTTCTACTATGTTATTGTTTCCATACTATGTATTATAATACAATATCCTTGTCCATGTCTCTCCAAGATTTCAAGAAGAGTTGTTGCTCTACTTCCCACCATTACCCCTAAAGGTCTTTTTGATAGCAGGAAATGATTTCAATCATTGTTCTCAATTACTAGATGTATTCCCTGCTTCCGAATGTATATGTTGTTTCTTCTTCGTTGTCTCTGTGAAATTGCACATATGGTAGTTTCTGCACCTCTATAATGAGCTTAGAATGTTCTAGAAAGCTTTTAGGCTTTTGTGGCTGTAGCTGCACTCACACACCCCAGGAGGCATATAGCCAGTAGGAGGGGTTCTAGCCTTAGTACCTTTCATCCACCGCCATCGCAATAAAGTCAGGCATCTCTCTGTTTGACTAGCTATATACTTTGACTAATGTTTGTTTGATGACGATTTTTTCTTAACCCTTCTACTTTCAAACTCTCTCTCTCTCTCTCTCTGGTTTGACCTTGGACTATTTTGACCACTTCTGTTTATACTCTTCTATTTTGACCCAGACTGCTGATGACTACTCTCAGGTTACTCTCTCAGGGCAGTATGTCTACTACTCTATTTAAAAAACGTGTTTCCTATGGGGGAGGATTACCTGACTTGGATGGGTACACTTTGCGCCTTTTGTGCCTGGGAGAAACCCATTCTGTGCAGGCATGCTCAGTTTGTCTTCCTTTTACATCACAAGCTTGGAAAAAAACATGAGGCATGGTTAAAGGTGCTCCTTCCTCCCATGCTTGCCAAGAAGCAGGCAGCTTTGGAGCTCCCAGGTCCATTAGAGAACCTTTCAGAAAAGCCTTGGGGCCAGGCAGCAATCCATGCTGGGGTAAAAGTGCTCAAGAAAAAATGGACTAGGTCTTCCCATGTACTCTCAGTGGGGAATGACGCTCAGCATGCCAAAGTTGGGGGAAAGCTAAGAAGATGAAAGGCTGCTACTACTCTGATTGGTTTACTGACACCTCCCTTACCTGGTGAGGTGTCATCCTTACAGCAACTTGCTTCCCCCATGGCACGGCCAATTGCACCAGATGCAAATGTGCAGCTGCAGGCGGTCGCTGCATCACCACCAACTGCACAGAACCACAATATGCCTGCTACACCTTCTATGGCTGTGGCAGAGTTTGAGAGGGTGAGTGACAGTCCCGACTTCATTCCAATGCCCACTTCCGTGCCACCCATCATAGAACTAATAGTGCCGCCAGCTCTGTATCAGACTGTTATAAAAACAAAAAGCACCATAATGATTTTATTTTCTTTTGCATGATTTCACCCCATATTGTCCCATGAGATCGCTGAGATCAGAAGACCAAGATCTCCTCCTGGTCCCGAGTGCTAAAGTCTATCGCCTTACTTCGACGAGGAGAAGGGAATTTTCCATTATTGCCCCTACAATTTGGAATTCCTTACCACCGGAGATCAGGTCGCTTTACTGGCTTTCCGGAAGGCTTGTAAGACCTGGTTATTCTGACAAGCCTTTGAAATCTGAGTAGGTCTAACCGTATATGACAATCTTATAGTTAAATATTGCGGTTGAATGTTTAATGTTTTAATGTATTATTTGCTGTACCTTGCTTTGATTTGTGAGCCACCCCGAGCCACTTGGGAGTGGCGGCCAAGAAATCGAATAAATAAATAAATAAATGTTAGTATCAAAGTCTGAAACAATTAGGAAAGTTCAGTTGAGGTGAAATAAAAATGGCATGTTCAGTAACTCCTAATATGTGGAGTAACATCACATTTACTGGAAAGCTCCAGCTGCTAGGAATAGCAATGAAGGCTGTGTAATTGGTTGCAAACATGGTGTCTTTAGCTGACCCAGTGGCAGGAAACTGCTGGCCTGTTACATTGCAATTTATATGCTAAAGTTCTTGCTGATGAATTAAATCACCTTTTAAATATTATACATATATTATAGTCCCTGGAACTTCTCAAAAAAGCAGGTGGATTTAAATGTGGGAAACTGAGAAGGAAAGTTAATTAAGAATTATATGCTTAGCTTCTTGATGCACATCTATAAATTCCGGACATTTCAGCTTTGCTGATTTGATGGAGATTTATAAGTGGTACTCATTAAACAGATACTGTAATTAGTAAAATACGTTGCTCAACCTCTCCTGTCCTACATCTCTGGTAGAAATTACTCTCATGGAAAAAATGCTTTATATTGTCCTTAACTCACACACACACGCACTATATATTATAATATGAATTGCCTAAGACATTTTGCTTTCAGAAAAAAAATTCTGATTTGAAGTGATAATGACTGAGATGTGTGGTCTTTTTATGAAAATCTGTTTAGAGAAAATAATTTCATTTTGTGTAGTGTGTATGTATAAAACTCAGGTCATCACTACCAGAGGAACTGTCTTCTACAAACATTAGCTTGAAAAGTCCTTGCAATATTCAGATGAGTAGGCTATGATTAAATCTGTAAAGCTCTGGTGTAGAGAAGAGATATTTTAATTTGAACAGTCAACCCTCATATGAAAGCTCAGACCTCCCCCTGTGAACTTTCTTTAAAGAGATGGCAGCTCAACAGTAGGAGAAGGCATTTCAAGAACATAACTGAACTGTGCCTTGTGCACTCACTTGCCATACATATCCTGTCTCCTTTTCATTTTCTGAGTAATCTGTATCTACGTTTAATGAACTGGTTTCCACAGATCTAGGGATCCATAAATTATATGTGGGTCTCGATGGAAAAAAAGGTTTTAATATCAGCCAGCAAGGATGTAGTAAAAGCACCTCTGAACACATAGAGAATATATTTCCATTTTTATGCAGTGTGAAGCAGCCTGTGCCTCCCTGAAAATTAAGAAAGGCGAACAGCACAGATGGCATCGATCCCTCTAATCTTGAGACACTTATAGGTTTCTTTAAGAAAATTAAATAATGTCCCCACATTTTCCTGATAAGCCTCAACCCAATCTAACAAGCATGTTTTCACGGAATGACTTAAAAAGCAAAAATTATCAGGATGTGTGCTGTGTATATAACGATAATTGTGATAATGAAACTTTATTTATATTCCACCCGGTTTCCCTGGAGGGACTCAGGTCAGATTTTAGTGATGGCCAGGGGAGCTTTCGCACAGTTAAAACTTGTGTGCCAGCTGCGCCCATATCTTGGGAGGTTGAACTTGGCCACAGTGGTCCCCGCTCTGGTTACATCCCATATAGATTACTGTAACACACTCTATGTGGGGTTACCTCTGAAGACTGTTGGGAATCTCCAGCTAGTCCAATGCTTGGCATCCAGGTTGCTCACAAGAGCAGGGTACAGAGAGCATACAACTCCCCTGTTACTCCAGCCCCACTGGCTGCCTATTAGCTTCCGGGCACAATTCAAAGTGCTGGCCTTGACCTATAAAACCCTAAATGGCTCTGGCCCAGCTTATCTGTCCAAACGTATCTCCCTCTACAAACCCCCAAGGACCTTAAGATCACAGACATAGGATTATGGAGCAATTGGATTATGAGATCGGATTACATTTTTACCTAGGAGACTAATATAATTTGTTTTATTAATTTTTTATGGTTTTATATTGTATGTCAATGTTTTTAAATGTTTTAAAGGTTTTTATGATGTTGTTGGCATTGAATTGTTGCCTTGTGAAGTGCCTTGAGTCGCCTGTGGGCTGAGAGGGGAGGTATACAATTATAGCAAATAAATAAATAAATCTGGAGAGACCCTGCTCTTTGTCCTGCCACCATCACAATCACGTTTGGTGAGAACGAGAGACAGGACCTTCTTGGTGGTGCCCCCTCGGCTGTGGAACACCACTTCTGGAAGGTCATGAGGGATCTACCCCTCCCTCATGACCTTCCAGAAGAAGCTCAAACCCTGGTTATGGGATCAAGTGCTCACAGACTAGATGGTTTTAGCTGACAGCAATGGATTGAAGATGGATTTAACGGACTGTTTGAACTGACGGCTATAGATTGATTTGGAGGATAACATGAAATGGCGAATTGTTTTAATGTATTTATAACTGTTTTTAATGTAGGTTTATTATGTTGTGTATTGTTCGGCACTAAATAGTGCCTGTTGGTAGCCATTCTGAGTCCCTCTCTGAGGCAAGAAGGATGGGATAGAAATGCTCTTAATAAATAAATACATACCTACATACATTTCAAACATAAAAGGCAAACATTCAACTTGTCAGTCTGCCTCCTCCCCATGATTCACCTGTTACTTTCAACTGACGTTTCTCATCCTATAATATTCCTATCACATACCTTGTGCATTGTGTCCATTCCACTTCATGACTGATGTGCCAGCAATAAAGTAACATCAGGGGAGGGACTCTCTTCCTCTTTTACGTACTCTCCCATATTCCCAAGCTTTCAGTTATGTGTTTAGATATTTTACTGTTATATTTGCCTTTTTGTTATTCATTTCTGAAATAACAGATTGGTAGATAGGCTTATGAGGGTATGTGGATATATGGTAATGGGCCCCCAGATTAGCAAATTGAAGCAATTCCATAAATAAAGAGATGTGCAATAATAAAGGTATTCATTCCAGTATGTATCCACTATCTATGATAGAGTGACTACTGTGGAACAGTGGCTTAATGTAATCTTTCTTTATCCCAAAGAACCCCATTCCAAGCTGCACTTGCTAAAATTCCCTCTTCCATTCAACCATCAAAAGCAGAGGAGCCATTCCACTTTTCATTCTGGCAGCAGTAAACCATATACAGTATAAAAAGTTAGCTTTATTGTTTTGCCTTATTTTGTCTGCAACATATTTCTTGAAAAGATTATGCAAACTTACATCCAAAACTCTCCTCCTCCTCCCTCCAGCAAATAAGTTCCATCTTTTTTCATTTTAGGATGGGTCCGTTTATTCAGGAATTCCTAAAATAATAAGTCCAGTCTTGATCGCTTGGTCACCTACAACTGTTTTGATATTGTGCCTTTGGCTTTAGTTCTCTTGGGTTGAAATTTGATCTTTGACACTCAGAAACAGGAGTAGGCCTGTGTGCCTTCTCTACTCTGGTCCAGGTGTAGTGGACATTCGGGGTGGTGGCAGATGATCATTTTAAGGACCTGTTGATCCCAGAAAGCAGTAAATTGGCTTACAGTCCAGGTTAGAAGAATAAACCTGAGAACCCTGCACATCAGATTGGCCCTCATTTTGAATACAAGTTAACCTTTCCTCCCTGAACAATAAAACTGGTATTGTTTAGTTTGGCTTTTAATATTTTATACTATTGTAGCACTTCACTTTTAATTATTCTCCAGCTTTATTATATGGACGTTGCCCCTCTCTCCGTCTCTTGATCTACTAATACATTCTGGGGAAAGGATCAGCAGACGAATAGAAAAATCCATATACAGTGACTGTCATTATCAAGAACAGGCCTTTGCTCACACAAAATACATTATTGATAGAAGAAACATGATGGGTGAAAAATGAAATTACTATTCTAGAATTTCATCTAATGCAAAATTGAGCCATGTGGCAGAGGGGTCTTATTTACTGATAAAATGGACAGATACCACACAGCAATGAATGTGTCTTTTTTACACCCACTCTTTGGCACCATCAATTTTTCTGTCACTTGTTTTCTAATAATACAATTTACAGATCTTCTCAAGCCAACCATACACGCTGAGACTTTCTAATAGCTTCCAGTATATAGCAATTTTGCAAAAGTCAATAATAAGGAGATCAAATCTTTGTGCAACAATTTTTGTTATTCCCAGGAAAAATGGAGTAGAAACATTGCCTTTTGTTGGCTGACTGGTCAGAGGATTCATCACAATGCTGAACCTGCTTCTAGAAGTAGAAGCCTACTGGTCAGGTAATTTATAAATGGGGCAGTGCTCCACCTAAATCCAATATTTTCACCTCAAATGAAAGAAATCCTTGTTATATCTACAAACTTGGCATCAAAAAGATGTCAGCATGGGCTACTTTTAATAAAATTCAGCCCTGTGGAAAGGTGAAGAAGCCCAGATTCAGTTCTGTTTATTTTCCATAGACATTTATTTGTCTAAGGCAAATAAAGCTAGTCTACCATAACATGTGAATTGAAGCAACTGCACAACTATGATATCGAACTTTTAGTCAAATGCATACATTTTAATACAAATTATTCTTACCTAAGAGGTTGACTTATTGCTCAAAAATAGACACATTAAGCTGTTGCAATTGAAAAGAACTGAAATACAGCTCTAAGTTGGAATAGCACCCCACATTGTGACTTTTGGGGGGAGGCAGAAAGAGTGATTTTAGGGACCCCGTCAGGTGGCCCTTTGAAAAGTGGGGGACAGCGGGGGAAATCATGGGATTAGCGTAGGAAACCGTCTTGCTCGGAGTCCATGGTATCTTATCCCACAATGTTTCCCCATTGTCCCCTGTTTCCTCTTTGGCTTGTCTGCGTTTTTTCTACGGGTAGTCAGGGGTACACCCAACTCCTCTGGGCTCTGCTACCACAATGCTGCCAACACAGATCCCCACAGAGTCCTCCCAGAAGTATCCCTGTGTCAGGTGATGGACTCCGGGGGACTCTGTACCAGCTGTGGAGGGAAGTGGGAGAAGCTTCTCTCCCTGCATGTGGTGAGGTTGAAGGTTTACTTTGGGAATCTAAAAATCCATTTGTGATAAATTTGTGAATTTTTGCCATTTAGCCATTTTCTTATGATATTGAAGTGATATTGAAGTAAAAATAGTAGCTTGGGCAGGCTGTGCAATTTTATTACAGCCAAGCAACAGCAAATCAAATGTTGGCCAGCAATTCAATTTTTGCCTGACCCACTGGAGAACTGGCTAGTGGTTTCTAGACAGCATCTTTTTTCTATTCACATTTTCCTATGGAATGTATAACACTTTCACCTTTGTGTTTCCAATTTTCCTTGGGCTTTGTGATACTTTCATTATTTTTAATTGTATATTGCCATGCTTGATGGGCAGAGAGTTCTATTAATACATGTAAAAAAAACAGATCAAAGATTTAATCACCTCTAGTCTTTTGTTGAAAGCAGCCACTGTTCTGTTCTGTTGCTTTGACATCGTTTCTGCTCTGGTTGTCTTCCTGCAGATGGGTGAATTTCTCAATGTTGATAGTGTATTTTGTACATGCACAAAAATGGAAAAGAAAGGCTCGACTTCCCAAAAGAGTTTATGTTGCCTTTCTGCCAGAGTGCTCTTGGAAAAGTAATAAAAACATGCCATTTTAAAAATTATCCAATTCCTGAGATGAAACAAATCATATCACATGTAAAATAGATAACTCAGAGGAGTGGAAGAAAATATTTTAGGGATGCAGGCTGGTCTTTTTATGTAAATTGCAACCAGTTTTTATTACACAGTTCCACAGTGTGTGCAGTCCTGCGGAACAGCAAAATTGAGTAACTCAGAGGAATAATTGGCTTGAATCCTAATGCTCCATTGGTGGATGTTTCTCCTAAATGGAGCTGCACTCACAGGATGCCCATGGATGGAAAAGGGGGGCATAATTTTCACAACTTTAATACTTTCTAAAGAGGATTTGGAGGATCTAGAGATCTACTCCCTGGGTCATGTGCGGTTGGTATAAGAGGCTGCAGAGGGAAGGGCTGCAGAAATCATTTCTTCCCTTCCTTCTTTCAGCTAATGTTCCCACTGGTTCAGAGTTCCTTCTGCTGACAAAGGAAGTTGGCATCCTCAGCTGATCTCGATGGGCAATAGGGAGTGAGGCGGCATTGGCCCCAGGCCCAAGTTCCTAGGCGATCCGGTGCCAATATGTTTTTCTTCTGGAAAATAATCTTAGATAGGAATATATAAATTGAATTATTTGGTGACTTCTTTATTTGAAACTAATTCCTCAGGATTGTAAAATGTTTCATTTTTAAAATATTGTATAATAGTAATGTGCAGTTTCTTATTTACATTCCAACCAGAAGACAGCAGTGAATGAAAAGCAAGGGCCACATAGATAAAGCTTTGTATTTTTATAGATGAACTTTGTTCTGGCTTTCAAATGGGCAAGGAAAGATCTAAACATCTTAAAAGCTTGTAGCCAACTTTGTCTCTTTTATTAATATATCTATATGTCTTTCAAACACATGTTCATCTCATTCCCAGTTCATCTCATTCCCAGCCACGTTTGATACAGTGAGTGAACTCGAGACTCCACCGCCACTCGGTGGGCCCACCTTCGACCAGTTCCATCTGCTAGACGTAGAGGCTGTCAATAAGATCATCGCTGCAGCTAGACCTACTACGTGCTCCCTCAATCCGTGCCACCCCCCCCCCCTGGCTTGTTAGATCATGCTGGGAGAGGCTACGAGGCCCTCTGTTGAACATAGTCAACTGCTCCCTTGAGCAAGAAGTATTTCCAGAGAGGCTAAAAGAGGCGATGGTAAGTCAGCTGCTGAAGAAGCCGAACTTAGATCGTTCGGCTCCCTCCAGATACCACCCAGTTTCGAATCTATCATTCCTAGGCAAGGCAATTGAGAGGGCAGCAGTGGAACAGCTGCACCAGCTTCCGTGCAGGGCATGGGACGGAGACTGTGCTGGTCTCCATCACAGACCAGCTCCGCTGCCAGTTGAACCAAGGAGGATCAGCGCTGCTCGTGTTATTGGATCTCAAGGCAGCCTTTGATACAGTAGACCACGCATTATTGATCCACCACTTAACTGCCTCGAGGGGTTAGGGGGACTGCCCTTAAGTGGGTGTCCTCCTTCCTCCGGGATCGGAGCCAGTGGGCGGTGAGGGAAGAGGTCGTCTCTGAGAGACTCCCATTAGATTGTGGGGTCTCTCAGGGGGCTATCCTCTCTCCTCTATTATTTAACATCTATATGCGTCCACTGGCCCGACTGGTGTGTAGTTTTGGTCTGGAGTGTCATCAGTATGCTGTATGCTGTATGCAGTATGCTGATGACACCCAGCTGGTGCTGAGGATGGAGGGCCAGCCGGACTCCTTACCCAATTTTTTCCATCAGTGCCTTGAGGCTGTGACTGGATGGCTATGCTCTAGTCGGTTGAAGGTGAATCCATCAAAGACGGAGATCTTGTGGCTGGGCCACCTGGGTGGGGGGGGGGGTGCTGGTTGCCTACCTTAGATGGCGAGGCACTATGACCGTCATCATTGGTAAAAAAGCTTGGGGGTCCAATTAGACCCAGTGCTGACTACGGAGGCCCAGGTCTCCATGGTCAGCAAAACCGCATTTTTCCATCTGCGCCAAGCTAGGTGGCTGGCTCCATACCTATCGGGGAGTGATCTAGCCACAGTGATCCAGGTGACAGTCATCTTGAGATTAGACTACTGTAATGCCCTTCCTTTGAGAGTGATCCAGAAACTCAAGCTAGTGCAGAATGCTGCAGTTCGACTACTCGCTGGGGCACCAGCAAGATGTCATATTACACCTATTCTACAGCAACTGCACTGGCTACCGATAGAGTACCGGATTGCTTTCAAAGTGCTGGTTTTAACCTTTAAGGCCTTGTATGGTCTGGGGCCTGTGTACTTGAGGGACCTCCTCTCCCCACATGTTCCCCAGAAATCACTATGATCCAAAGAACAAAACCTTCTTAGTGTCCCATCCATCCGGACATACCATCTGTCCTCAACCAAGCAAAGAACGTTTTCAGTAGTGGCGCCAACACTATGGAACACTCTGCCTGAGGAAGTGCGAGGAGTCAGAGAACTAGCCGCCTTTCGAAGGGGGTGTAAAGCGGTCCTCTTTCGCCAAGCCTTTCCCACTTGAGCAAAGTTGTAACACTTTTTGCTTCATCCTTAATTATAATGGTAGTAAGAAGTAGAGACTTTAGATCTACTGTGTTTTATTACTGTGTTGTTGTTGTTGTTGTTGTTTTATTACTGTGTTGTTTTTAATATCGTTGTAAACCACCCCGAGTTTTGAGAAGAAGTGGTCTAAAAATTGAAATAATAAATAAATAAATAAATAATAAATTTCAGAGTGAGGTTTCTAGTGTTTGCAGGGCGTTGCTACAATTTCCCCATTATACTGAGATTTTCTGCACAATCGTGTTTATAGCTGTACAGTATCTATTTTATCCACCTTGAGTTTCTGAATAGGAATGTAGGCAAATAAAATGAATAAATCAAACACAACTTAAAAATTGAAAAATTGGTTAGTTGACAAATCATTTTTACAGTGGCAGCATTTCCCTGCCTTTCTTGAGGAATTCAAAATAGGCAATTATAATTAAACTTACTCATTTATTTATGACATTTCTACCCTGCCTTTCTCCACCCTGGAGGGAATTCAAGGTGGCTTACACATAGGCAATGTATAATTAAAATAATGTCATTAAACAATGTACAATTAAAATAAACATTTAAATAGAATTATAAAATACATCAAAACAATTAAAAACTTTAAAGACAATATCTTCACAATTAGTCACATGATCTTCAAATGTAATCCAGGCCATTCCAATAGTAATTGCACATCATTCCATATCTATCGCACAAGTTCTCACAGAGCTACATTTTCACTCTCCTTTATGGCACTCCAGCTTAAGTAACAAAGTACATGAACAAGAAGATATTTCTTTCCATATGAAATGGAAGCTAGAAATCCTGAAGAAAAAAACTAGTGGTGCTAGATGCTCATATAGGCTATACAGTCTGCTTCATATTCTGAAGTCCTGGAAGACACAGATAAACTTGCAACTGTTTTATTTGTGCATAGTACCCATATTGCAGAAAATGAGACTTTCTCATGCTGTCTCACCCCATCTCACACCATTTTTCATATTATGACCTTGAAAATGAAATTGGAAGAAATTTGGATTTTTGAAAGCTATGATTATTATGTATATTGCATTTAGCCTGGCCTTTCAAATTTCTAGCGCATCAGATTTTACACTTGTATAAAAGGTCTAGCAAATGAAGGCCACTTGAATTTCTTGAGCATCAGAACTTTGGCTTTGCCCACTCTATGAATAAATGTTAACAACAAAGGCAATCTGTGGTATGTAAAAAATATCATTATGTATTGTAATTAAAGAGCCCGACCTTTATCTCTATTCTGTAGTTCAGACAGTTTCAGTTTCTTCTAAAGTGCAAACTCTCCAGCTGTTAAAGTTATTAGGAGCATGTTTTCCCCGATTAACTTTTCAAGGATAATTTCTAGTTTTAAGTGATTAACTTTGTTACCCTGTTTAAGTCACTTGGCTGGATTCACGGTAATTTTATTTGAAGCCGAGACAAAGACAACTGATCTCCTTTTATTGAGATGTGAGGCTGTAATGTGTAGTAATTGCCTAGAAATGCCAATTAATGGAGTACCAGTCATGAATTTTGATGTCAACCTTTTCCCTGCATCCACTTATAAGTGGGAAGGATATTCTACTTTTGAAAAATAGAACTTCCGCTAGTTGTTATGACTAAGCAGCGCAATTACCTGGCTTTCACGGATGACTGGCTGAGCCATCACTCTGTATGTGATGTTGTGTGCAAAATCATTTTTAAGCAGAAGTTTGTTTCCTCTTTAAGGTCATGGAAGGCTGCCACATTATTTCCCACTTCCAAAAGCTAAGCAACCTTTATTTATTAACATTACTAAGGGGGTTCACTTTTGGGCAGGTCTGGAAAATCTAAAATCCCTTTTCCTCGCTTCATATCTTTCCTTGCCCCCAACCATGGAAATGAAGACTTGGAAAGACTGTTGGCTTACTCAGTCCTTAAGGCTGAGTTGACAGCATATTTTCTCAGTTGATCCTCTGAGCAGAAGTTCAAAGGTCATTAGTGCCTCCTAAAAACAATTCTGGGGATAGTACTTTTGGATATAGCGAAGTGTCAGCCTCAACTATTTCCCTGCAGACCTTTGCATGACAGTGGCTGCTTTTGTTGGCTGTTCTTTCCTAGCCGGGCCCCAATTCCGAGCCGTACTGTCCTCAGCGACCCTCCTAGATTGTCCTAGTCTAAGCAAAGGACTCCCTATTTCTCCTGGGCTGCTGTTAATTCTTGAGATGTGGTACGGAATATGTCTCTGAGTGCTCCCAGTCCATCCTGCCAATAAGGGGCAAGTCCCTAGGTCTTGAAATACTCTCCTAATTCTTATTTCCCCAACCCAGCAGGACAGGTTTTTAAAGCATATATATGTCCCTAAATGTTAGTAGCAGATGCGTGCTCTTTGCAGCCACTCAATGGATGTGATGTTGATCTCCCTCCAATTTCTCCTAAGGATTTGGTTAAGGGATTTTCTTACTGTTTTCAGGGAGCCCCTCCCTCTGTTGAGGTGAGTATTGGGTATCTCCAGAGCTATCTTATTAGGTTGCAGAATTCTCTGTAGGGCGTTATTTCTTAGCTGGGGTGGTGATGTTAGCCTCCCTCTCCCATACAATAGCCCTTGGGGTTAAGAGAGACTTTAGCAAGATTGTAATTATGATTGTTTCCCCCACCTCCCGGGTGATAGGATGCCCTGGGGTGTTCTTGAGTACCAAATTTATCATATCATGTAAAAGGTACACTTTCCATTGAGGTCTTCTAGATATTTAAAAATAAGTTGAAGTGTTTGTCTTGTCAGTTCACATCAGTTGGGGACATCTTCTGTCCTATGTTCTGCGGGGTTCCCAATGAATCCTGCTTCCAGTGAGTCTAACTCTTTGTCAGCAGTGAAGTGGTAATTGGGGAAAGGCCACCTTCTGGGCACATGGCAGACCTCCCAGCCCTAGGGCTGCACAGTCTGCTGTGTGGCGGTCTCCAACATTGATGTAAGTCTGGTGGAAACTGTTGGGGGCATTGTTACCTGCTTAGTTCACCACTGGTTTCTTCCAGGTGGAGCTCTGGGTGTTGTGTTCAATGTAAAACTGCCATTCCATCTTGTCCTTCCTGCACATCAGGTGGAGGTGCTGTGGGGTTCCTCTTCCACTGCTGGCAGCAATGGCAGAGATACAGAGCTGCCAATGGCAGTAATGGTGAAAGTGCTAGGCTGCTGAGTTCCATGGCTCACAGGACTCTCAGAGACCCCTGGATTTCAAGGGTCCTGTGTGGTTGCTCCTCCTCTCCTTAGGAACTCCTGGAGACGCCTGACCACCGAGGGCCTCGATCTCCCCCTCTGTGATCCAAGCCCAGGCCTCCAACTGCCAGTGGCTGCTTTACTCAACCAGGTGAGCTCCAGGTGTGTTAGCTTCAGCTGGACAGAAGCCGGGTGCATTAAATTTTGGAATTCCTTTCAGCGCTTAGTGAATTTGGCAAGGCTGGGTGCATTCAGCAGGGCACTTGGTATACTGAAGCCAGGCGTGTTCAACAGGACATTCTATCTATGCAGAGAATACCAAGCACATTCTGTTCCGTCGCACTTCCTTTGAGAACTGTGGTTACTTCAAAAAGCGGTAGGAAGGGATGAGACCCAGATGAAATAAGATTTTTCAGGGCAAAATCCTGTTTGGATACTTTCAGGGTAGATCTTGACTTTGTTTTTGTGACATGCTGGCTGCGTTTCTTGCACCTCGTCCCACTTTAGAACCTCCTGCAGAATTCTGGGGCTTGTTTTTTTTATTATTGTGTGACCTTTGTAGGCCCACTATCCTTAATTTATCTTATCTCATTTCAAAGGAACCTGTGTTGGCAACCATCACCAAACGTGGTAGAAATGAGTCCCATGTTAAAACAAGCGTGTGAACAAATAATTCCCTTTACCTGTACTGTTTCCCATAATTCATTTTTCTTGATTGACCACAAATTCTACCATTAACAGTAGACAAATAACATGTTTCCATTTATTCACAAGTATACTTTTCTAAAGTTTTCTCATATCCATGTTTACTTTTCTTTGTTTTTAACTTTTTAAAGACTTGAATATTGTAACCTTTTCATTGTCTTGTTATGTAGCTTTTCCTTTCTATAATAACCTTTATGGCAATCAGAACTGAACACAATAAAATTCCAAGTGTGATTGAATTATAGTTTTATTAAAGGGAAGATGACATTACCAATTGAATGTTTGCCTCATTTCCCTATGATGTTATATTCTATTGTGTTAATTAATTAATTGTTGGAAGAATTGCTCAAAGTGTTAGCTGTATAAATAAACGTTTCTGAAGGTCTTATTTATATATGTGTTGAAATATTTATATTATATTTTATAATGCAAGATCCCTGGACAAAGTACAAGGAAAATCAATATTAAAAGGTTAAAAAAGCTGGAACAAAAACATTGTTAGATAGACTAAACACATTAAAGAGGTTGACAGGTAAAAACAGTTTAGGAAGGTTAAATGAAATTAAAGACATATTTTTGAGTTATAGTGAATACTTTTTACTTATCGCTTGAACAAAGCCAGCTTTGTCACTAGTTGGGACTTTAAGAAGAGGGCATTCCATAGTTGGGATGCCACAGTTGTAATAAGACATTAGAAACCAGAAATTACAGAGAAAAATGCTGTATATACTTGTTTATAAGTCTATAAATTTTAATTAAAAATTGACATCACCACCCCAGATCTGGATTTACTTATCCATGGGGTTTCAGGAACAATATTGTACCTAAACTCTTACCTCTTTCTCTGAGTAAAATAACAAAAGGGAGAGCTTAATTTCTTCTGGGAAAACCTTTAAACAAACACCATCCCCTCTACTCTCTCTATCATGGCACTACCTTTGAATGTTCTTCTTTGGCATTCTTTTCCTTTGCTTCCTCTTTCACATACTTTGTTGCAAGCCCAAAAGTGTTATCCTTAAATTATCCATGGGTTAAATCTAAATCAATAGCTTTTGCTTCAAAACCTATCCTTTGATTTATACATGATGTGGGCCAGGCTAGCACAGCAGTTTAGACCAGCTGCTATAGAAGATCCTGCAGACTGGAAGGTTGGCAGTTCAAGCCTGGGTTAGGGTGAGTTCCTGCCATTAGCCCAGCTTCTGCTCACCTAGCAGTTTGAAAACAACAATGTAAGTAGATAAATAGGTACCACTTTGGCGAGGAGGAAAAAGGCGCCATGAAAAACATGCTGGCAAAAATCCAACCAGGAAAGGAATGCATGGACAACAGGCTCCTCTGTGTGGAAAATGAAACAACAGAGGGAAGCCTTGCCTCTGTTTGTGTACTATCTGTCTCTGTCCATTGTGTAACGACATTGAATGTTTGCCATATAGGTACCTGTAATCCGCTCCGAGTCCCCTCAGGGAGATAAAGCAGAATATAAATAAAGTATTATTATTATTCATGTGTGCATACAATAATGGGAGCCTCAGTACCTTTCCAATATATCCCAAATGGATATGAAAACTGGACAGCAAAGAAAGTAGTAAGGAGGGAAAAACACTACCTCATATTACACTGGAGTCTCCTATAGATACTATGGAATACCAAAAGACAAATAAATTGATTGGAGAGCTAGTTAGGCCTTTTACTTAAATTCAGAACAACTAAATTACTAGGGCTTATGAATGTTGTATGTTTCATGATACAATGGCCTCATCCACACAGTCACCTGAACCCAAGATCAGAGCATTCTTGCTTTGGATTGGCTCCATATTCACTGCAGCTGTTTACACTGTCACTCCCAAACCATGGCCTAACTGTCCAGTTGGCTGTTCTTCATAGAAGGTCAATATTATTCTCATTTTATATACTCTCATTTCACCCAGGAATACCAACAGCAACATAAATGGAGTAGTTAAACTATTCACTCTTGTAAACATGATTTTTTTTACTGGAGACTGCCTTTGTATTTGTGATAAACATGCATAATTAAATTGCATCTAGTATGTGAAACACACCTTGGTGCTGTGATCTACAGCCCAGAAAAATTCCAGAATGAGTGATTAATTTTTCTATAATCAATTACCAGAAATGCTATACATAGGGAATTTATTAACTGGAAATTAAATAGTGGAAAACTTTTATGTATCATTCAACTGATAAGCCAGATCCTGAATCTTTACAAATGGTTGGAGCATCATGATGGATGTAGACAGGTAGGGTGTGTTTTATAATGGATCTTATATAGGCCTGTTTAGTACTTGGATATGAGACTAGGAAGACAGAGTAGGTCTCCCCCCCCCCCCCAAGCCTGTTTCTGTAGACTGAAAGATTGGTCTACAGAACCTGTTGTTTTATATTCAGTACATTTTGTTTAAGAATTTCAAGTGCATAGTGCAGTTCCATAATATATAGTAGGCTCACAGATTATTCAAGGGATCCATTACAGGACCCTTTGCTTAATCCAGTTTTAGCATAATCTGGAACCCCATTTTTGCATAATCCAGAAACCCTATATCTTGGATTTCTGGATGAAACATACATAGAAAATTACCCAAAAAAGTGTTCTCTTTATGTCTCCAGTGGGATTTTGTGATCAGCTTCCACCAGAACGTATATGGTCAGTTTCTGCCACTTGGCAACAAATCTCATGAAAAGGGCTCCTGGAAAGTGGCAGGGGAGGAGAATCAGCTTTTATGAATGGGTGGTAGTCTCATTATAACTAACTGCAAAAAGAAGCAGAAAGATATGATCTCACTGGAAGCAGAATTGGCAACAGTCAGTGATCACTGGGACAACTGCTTGACAGTCTAGACCTGTCTTCAATTATATTTAAACTATTGGTGAAGCTTAGTTTGTGATTGAACAGATTCTAATTTGTGGTTACATAGAAGATCAAAGATTTAAATTTTGTCAGTTTTTCATGGTAGCAATAAAAGGATAAGTAAACAATGAGAGAGGGAAACACAATGCTGATTTAACTGATTTCATTTCAGCAAATGGCATAGCATATTAAATTCTTCAGATGCTTCAAAACAGTGTGATCTTTATTGTTCTATTAAGTTAGGCTTTTTAATATGCTTGGTATCTTTTTAAACAAGATGAACCAAAGTGCAAAAAGAGTAAGTTGGAAAATAGGATCCAAATATGTAAGATGTGCCGGAGACATTTCCCTGATCAAATGTGGTTAGCACTTGAGCAAATAAACAAAGCAGACTTATGTGCAGAAGGTGGTTATGTGCAGATATAAAAATATCAAGCAAGCACCTCATCTAAAAGTTAATATCTGAATCTCGAATAGATTACCCCAGCGCACTCTACATGGGGCTGCCTTTGAAAACAGTTCAGAAACTTCAACTAGTCCAATGGGCGGCAGCCAGGTTACTAACTGGAGCGACATACAGGGAGCATACCACCCTCCTGTTGTGTCAACTCCACTGGATGCCTGTCCATTTCCGGGCTCAATTCAAAGTGCTGGTTTTGACCGTTAAAACTCTATACGGTTCTGGCCCAGCTTACTTGTCTGAACGCATCTGCCGCTACGTCCCACCTCATAACTTAAGATCATCCGGGGAGGCCCTGCTCCCATATGGTCCCACCGGTCATGCTGCTGCCACGCTGACTGGACAGCAGCACCTGGGTGGCGTCAGGAGCCTGCGGGGCGGGACTGAGCCTTCCTCCCACCCTGTCTGAGATCTACCAGGATGCCCTACGCGATCTACCAGTAGATCGCAATCTACCTAATGAGCACCCCTGCCTTTTTTTTTTTGAAATACTTTTTATTAAGAATTTCCATTTTATAAAACATACAAGATCACAATAGGAAAAGGGGAAAGGGAAAGGGAAAAAGGAGTATTTTGACTTCCATTCTAGTTCCACACTGTTAGATATATTCTTCAGTTTCATTTTAAACACAGAACATCCCCAGTGCTCTTATTCTTACTAATAAATATCTGACAGTGGTATATTACTAATTTAATATTCTCTAGATATTCATTAATCACAATCCGATCTGTCTTTATAATACCTTTACCATATTTCTATCACAACCCATATTTTAATTCATACATTTCTTTTTTTTACTCCGTAATTCTCTCTATTATTTCTACTTTTCATTTTTTCTTTTTCTTTTTTTTTTGAATAGGAGGTTCTTATGGTGCAACATCACAAATACAATCCTAGCCTCTGATATGAGGGGCACAAAGGTTACTCTATATTATCATTCTATATATTTTAATTACCAATCATCACAAGGTTACAGCTCTCATTCATTGTTTAGTCTTCTATCTCAGATTCAGATATTCTCCTCATCCTCTCCTTCTTTTCTTTCCCCCTCCGGTGGGCTCTCGAGGGCAGCTTCCGAGACAACCGCCTCTCAGGACTAGGAAAGTATTGAAGCCTCTCTTTCCCCGATGGGCTGGGCAAGTTACATACCTTTTCCCTATTCTAATCTCCTTCCTTCTTTGGACTAGGTTTCCTCATCCTTATAAATCATCATCTCTGCCATTTCTACCCCCTCTGGGCTAGTATTCAGTTACTTGAGTTCATTAGTGAGAGAGAGATACTTTCATCTTCTCTTTTACTTACTAGTAGGGAATTTTCGAAGGGTCAGTTCTCTCACTTCTCTAAGTTTTGCAGGGTAGGTGTTAGTTTTCCTCCAGACCACCTCACATATTCTTTTTCATATAAATTCATTTTGGTGTCCCTAGGGACATTATTCTTTTTGTGTGGTTAGTCTGGGTTCTGAAATTTTTTTCCACTTCCCTGTAAACTTCTGCCTTTAACTTTCCCCTTACTTTAAAGATCGGTAGCTTTACCGTTTCTTTAATGTTTCTTTAATATTTATTCCTTCTTGTTCCCCAGCATTTCTTAATGTGGATTAGTACTCCATCTCACTGAAATCAAGACTTTCCTACCTTCTTTCCATGGCTATGTTCCTCGTTTCTATGGTTTCTACCTTTTCCCAAGCTTTCTTCTGAATTTTTATACTTAGAGTCTAATTTAACAGACTTTTACCTATCTCACCTGTTCCAGGAGGGTATCAATCAATCAATATTCACTTGGGTTAACGATTCGCAATTGGCAATTCTTACACTTTAAAATCTCTTAATCAATTAATTATTTAGTTGCAACCACGATTCATTCCCAAGTAAGTTTAAGTACAATCCATCCCAATATAAACCCCCCTGTATCAACAATTAGTTATTATCAATCTTCTTATTTTTTAGCTACTCTTTAATTTATAACTCTCCCCTCTCATTTAGGATCTGGATCCCCATAGGTTTATTCCCACTTTTAAGCCTTCCCCTTTCTCCAATTCCAAATTCTCTAGCATTTTATTCTCCAGGGCACTCTCTCAAAAAGAGGCTGTTCAATTCGGCTCCTCATTCTCGGCTTCGGACTCGCCCATAGGCATTTCTCTTCAATCCCTCCTTCCTTCCCCTCCGGAGACATCTTAGTTCTTTTAAAGTTCTTTCTTTATTCTTTAAGTGGTAGAATTGTAGGGTTGTAGTAATATGGCAAAGTTCTATGCTTTCTTTATCTCTCTTTTCTTTTATTATTAGGTTTCAGATGTCATCCAACCCTTTCTCGTAGGGATCTCCTCTCTAGTGTGGAATCTAGAATTTCTTCACCAAAAAAAAGTGGAGAGACTTACATATCTTCGCACTCCATTCTTGTAGAATTTCTTGTAATTGGGAATGAGCGTGGGGCAGTTGGTGCAGGACTTAGTCCCACTTCCCGTCTCCCGGTCCGCTTGCTACGGTACAGCCTCCCCCCCTCTAGCCCCCATCCTTGAGGGTTGGGGGCTTTTGTTACAGTATATGGAGTTTAGCTAAGTAATTGCAGGATCTTCTTGTTTGAATGTGTGTGTTGAGGAGAAACACCTGGACAATGAAGCAATTAAGCTTGAGCACTGAGTATATCATGAGGAGGGTTTCTCCTTGATCCTGTGTGTGAAGAAGGAGATCATGAAGACTGCCATGGATCTACCACAGGACTTGTCCTGGACCATTTAACAAAGGACTTCTTACACCATACAAGATGCAGATAATGCATGCTGATAATGCATTGGACTTTGAGTAAGATATCTGCAATGGACTATGTTTAATTTTGTAATGCTGGTTTTGTTAAAGCTGCTTACTTAAGAGTAAAGTTTTATTTTTCATTTACTCTGGCTCTGTGTGATTTAGCAGATGTCTAAAACTGGAAAGACTACTGAGCTTCCGCACAGACTGACAAACTGCAACAGCTTTGAGGGGCACAGAAGGTACCTGCCAGCTTCGCGTCTCTTTCCCACTCAATCCGGGGGCCGAGAGGGGACCGTCTGGTCCTCCAAACCGTGGAGATCGGGTGGCATGCTTGGGAGCCCAAGCTGCCGTGCCTGCCACCTTCAAAACGCTCACCGGAAGTCAGCACCCCTGCCTTAAACTATATAAACTCTGCCAAACCTGTCTATGAAATGGCAGAGGTGAGATATAGGCCCACATCACATGGAATTATTCCTCTTTAAAGTAATCTTCATTCTTTATAATTCCCAATCAGTTTCCATTCTTGTTTGAAGAGAAATATATTAATTACATCCCTGAAAATGTATCTGAAATTTGAATGAAAGGGTAAATATGGCACTGGAAATTTTGCATAAAGATTTCTCCAGTTTTTAATTACTCTTAAGTCTCAGAAAAAGTTTTGAGTCCTTCATATTCAGATGTTAACGAGTCAGCCATTAGACTAAAATGTTGCTTTCAATGCTATAATATAACAAATAGTTCACTGCTTGCAGTTAAAATGCTTAATTATGAAAATTTGGCAAATTCTACCATTATTAATTAGATTGATTTTATGTGAACTCATGAGATAATCCTTCAAGCCACAGTTGGTCTATTAGGAGTCCCTTACAGTATTTAGATCCCATAATGTTAGTTATTGGGAACTGAAAACTGGGAGCTTTTAATTAAAAATCATCTGAGTGATATCCAGAAAGTGCATTTAATAACTGTCAATGAACCAACATCAGACAAGTGTAGTTATTACACAGAATAACAATATGAAGGAACAGAATAGTAATGTAGCAATTTTACCATTTGCCATTTTTTCACTGTCTATACCTCTCAAGTTATGAAATGCTTTTGTTGAAATGCCATGTTTGAGCATTTTCTTTCCTTTTGTTTTCCTTTCCCCTTACCATATGGCCTCAGTCAAACACAGAGTTAAGCATGCTTAAATCCACTGAAATCAATGATGGGCTTAAGCATGTTTAACTCAATGTTGAATTTTGGTCTCTGTCTATATTAGCTTGTAATCCATGAGTCAAAAGAGTGACACCAAGGTAAGCAAGACTGTGCAGCCTAATAGCTTCCTAAGAAATGTATTTCAGGAAAGATCTTACTTGGTTTTAAGTCCACCATCTAATTTATTATCAAACATTAAAATCCCATTTATAGTATTTATAGCAATAATTAATACAATTCCACTCCATGCGATATGGCTCAGAAATTAGTTATTTTGCTTGTTTTAAATTCTCAAAAAGATTGTTTGAATATCCCATGTTCAATTCTGAGCTTGGTATGTTGTAGAACTTCAATTAAGAGAATCTAAATGTCACTACCAAATCTCTCTTCTACTTTTAGGCCCAATTGGATAGATGGTATACCTAATTGCATCTTTGGTTTGTTGTCAAGTTGAAAGATATTAAGGAAGGTCCAGGCTCAGTGGTAGAATGCATATATTATCTGCAGAAAATGACAGTTTCAATCTATGGCATTCCTTGTATAATGGGAAAGATGCTTGCCCAAAGCCCTGGACAACCAATATCACACTCACAAAAATATAGCTCGATGGATCAAAGTTATGAAACACTTCCCCTGTAGTCCAAACAAGTAAGTACACAAAAGCGAATCATGGAGAAAACAAGTCAGAGGTGAGTTCCTCTGATACAGAATCATACTTTTGCAAGAATTTTGGCCTCCACCATATTGAATTTCATGAATAGATATTCTAATGACCTCTTCACACATCTGGCAGCAGCCGACAACAGCACTCCTCTTCGCAATGAGGCGTGAGGAATCGGGAGACCCATGCCTTGCCTCTCATTGCCTGCCGAAAGGGAAATCACATTGGGGGGCGAGGAGCATAGAGCGTTCATAGTGCATGCAGCTTCCCCCCTTAAATTTGGCAACACAGAAAGCCTCCCATGTTGCCTGGGTAGCGGCAGCACACCAGTACCACCCCTCTGCACCCATGGAGCCGGCACAATGTCATATGAATGGAGCTGGCCAGCTCCTAGGTGACCAGCATTTGCCACCAAATCTAGGCCTGTCTGATGAGGTTGTTAATCTATTAATAACAGTCATTGTCTTTCTTTCTCCCTCTTTCTCTGGTAAAACATTTTTGGATTTAAAGATTTATGTGTTTAAAACAATAAGTAGATGAATGAATCCATTCTCATCCTTGCAAATAGGAAGTTCACTGATACATGCTTAGCCAGCATTTTTTCCTCACAGGCAGAAATAATAGCTCTTGCACAGGCTTACTTTGAAATAGCTTCAGATATTCTATTTCCATAATAAAGAGCAATATATGAAAATAAATTATTGATTAAGAGGCTTGGTTGTCATCTTGAAATTCTGATTATAGCCACATGCCGCATTTTTATTCTTCTATTTCACCCGTATAATTCAATGCTGAGCCATGTGAATAATCCCACCTGCTGGTTGTCACCTAGTTGAGAAAGCTGCTGTGCTGATATGAGTGAATGGAGTATGGGGTTAAATTGAGGATTTTCTCACATAACCTTGTATTAGTCCAAAAAAGAGAGGACCTTATTACCCAGATAAATATACACAGTTTTGTTTTATACCAATACATATGATCAGATGCTAATCATACTTGTTTGTGCAGTCTTCCTAAGGATAAAATACCATATTTAATTGCATAACAGTCATCATAGCATAAAAGTCATGCACCCCCTTTTTGGGGATCCTGGTTTTGGTCTTTTTTATTCCTCATATAATAGTCACACCCCTGCCTGTACACCTGCCCCTTACAGCAAGAAGGAAGTGTGTTGCTGCCAAAAAAGAGAATGGAAAACTGATTGAGTTGTATGTGAACCTAGGCTGAGGGAAAGCCCAAAGAGAGAAGGAGTGACAGTGTGAGCAAGAGAAAAGACAGATAAACACATTTTTGGGCCGTTGTGGGGGGTTACAAGGTGGCATGAATCTACCTTTCTGAGGGCATCTTACTCAAAGGCTCCTTCAGTCTTAATATTGCTGCTGCTACCCAAGCAATCATTGATCATATAGTACACTCTTAATATAATTACAATCAATATCAAGCTTAGGAAAAATACAGTATAACTATTTATTTATGTCAGGCATATTAAGCCTTTGATAAAAAGTACTTTCAGGCTGGAATGGGGAATATTTTCAGTCCAGCAGCTGCATTTCAATTTAGGAAATGTCTTTAGGATTGTGTTGAAGCAATGGGTGGTGCAAAGGCCATGGGCAAAGCCTAAGATGAGTCACTGGAGCTCAGTTCTATGCAAGCTGTAAACCGTAATGGTGCCTATTCTTTAAATTGTTTCTGATCACTTTAAACCAGTGATTCCCAGCCTTTTTTTAATCAGGGACCACTTTGACCAGGACCATTTGGCCAGGGACTACTTGACCAGGGTCCACTTTGACCCGAGACCATTCTTCAACATTAGTACCAAAAGGGTTACGAGCAATTTTAGATTCGGTTTGGGGTGGTGATTCAGAAAATTGCATTGGATAGACCACATCAGCTCTAGTTTCTGTTTCAAAAAGAGTGGAAATAAAATGAAATAAAATAAAATAAGAGGAAGGGGGCTCATGGACCAGATTTTTGTCCTCGCAGCCCACTGGTGGTCTGCGGCCTACAAGTTAGGAACCACTGTTTTAAACAGATTCTGATCAGTTTTGAATCCCACTTTGGGGGGGGGGGAAAGATGGAATATAAATAAAGGAAATGAAAACATAAGCAGATGACACAGCCACTACAGTCGCCATCTAACTGATGGTTCCCTATCTCTGAGGTGGACACTTCTTGAAGATTCTTTGTTGGAATAATGAAAAACATTGGCAAGCTCTGTTGATCATAGGCAGCTTTCCTCTTCTGGAAGTTTGTAAATATGTAGCACAAAAAACAGGACTATTGACTGAATCCCGAATGGTCAGGACTGATTAATTGGGCTACAGTGCAATCAGTTAAATAAGATTACATTCTGGTTGTGAACATATCTCATTTTCCCCCATTTTAGTCATTTGTTCTTATCCAGGCAGGGTCCTGAGAGTGGTTTACCATTTAGATTACTTGTGTATGTGGTTTACAATATAATCATTTTTGACACCTTTGTTCTGATTCATGTATCATACCTGAACACTTTGTTACTTTCATTACATTTAAAGTCTGAAGTCACTGACACACATGGATGTAGAAAATACTTACACAATTTCTCATCCTCAGCGAAAGAGAATATCTAAACTAGGGATGGAAAGTGTTATTTGTTCATTCATTTCTTGTTTATGTATTTCCTGCATACAAATGGGTTTCCTAAACTAACAGAATGAATACTTTTTGTAGATTTCTCTAAGCTGTAGAAGAGACATGTTAGTTCCGATTTTGCCCTACAACAGGGGGTGATCAAACATTTTGCAAAGAAGGCCAGATTTGGTGAGGTGCAAATGTGTGGGGGTCGACTATTAAGCCTGACATTCTTTGAACCATTAACAATAAATGCAAATGAACTATTTTATGACATTTTCATTGCAAAAGGCATACTTTTCATTTCTTCACTCAGAACACAAATAAATCTAAACGTTTTTACAAAAATTACTCTGCCTTTCATCTGCCATCTTATCCGACACGCTTTTGGGGAATAAGATGGCAGATAGCTCGTAGTGGTACGCCATTTTGTGCTTAACTGTGTTGGGTCATTTTATTGTGTTTTGTGATTTTATTGTGTTTTTACTGTGTTTTTAGGCCATTTTAGTCCTTGTTATTTATGCGCATTTTGTAAGTCGCCCCGAGCCACACCGGGAGTGGCGACTCACAAGCATGAAATAATAAATAATAATAATAATTAATAAATATAAAATGAAGAAAAAGTTTGTGTGGAGGGAAACCTTCAGGAATATTAAACATATCAAGGCTCATTTGAAACATTACATATTATTTCCTTTATTCCTTTATCCAATTTGTAGTTGATCCACTTTTTCGACTTCATATGAATCTACCATTTATCAAAATTACATTACATATTATTCTCAATTAAATGCTCACTGTAAACCTCTAAATTCAAAACACGTGAACAGGAAAATAACACTAACAATTATTGTATTTAGAAGTATAAAACATTGAGGGCCATATGAATCTGTGTATCACTTGTTCTTTCATTTTTCAATTGATTATCAAAAATAAAAAAAATGAAAATATGTTATTTGATATTGAGTCAAGTATCAAAAATTAAAAGGGCCATGTTTTTATTATTTCAATTTTAGATCCAAAAATACAAAATGGAAAATGAGTTGCTGGACCGAATTTGATTTTAACATTTAATTAAAATCTCAGGGTTTTTTTCAATTGAAAGACAAAAGAACAAATGATACACAGATTGAAAAGACTCAGTGCATATTCAAAACTGTGGTTTTGATCATCACACACACAAAATCAAATCACTGAGATTTTAGAATTTATTCACCTCAGAAGTCTAAACAAATAGCTTGCCTGCACTAATGTGAAGGGTGATGCTGAGATTTCAGCTGGAGTAATAAGCCAGGTCTTGCCCAAAAACAGTGGTTTTAATCGTGTAAGATGTCACACAGATGAGAGTCACTTAGTCTCATCCTCACACAGTTTTTGTAAATGTTCAGTGTATTGTCTATGGCTTTTGTCACCAAAATCACTGGAGTGTTGTGTGGTTTCTGGGCTGTATGGCCACGTTCTAGCAGCATTTTCTCCTTACAACTGCATCTATGGCGGGCATCATCAGAGGATCTGATGGTAGTCAAACAAGTGAAATTATATACACACACACACACACACATATACACTAGGTGAACTGGAGCAGGAGTACATAAAGGTAGGGCAGGGAAGGGAAATAAATGAGAGAGTCAGTCAAAGAGGTGAACGAGAAGAAAGGGCTTTTTTGTAATTTTAAAAGTATTTGGGGGGGGGAGGCAGGTGCAAGACTGAGTACAGTGAAAAGCAAGAAGTTAGAGCTTTGGAGGAATTGAATTCTCCCCATGTGAACTCAAGGGGGTGACAGGCTATCCCCTCCCTTCAGTAAATAAAGATAAAGTAAAAGGAAAACGTTTTCCCCTGACATTAAATCCAGTTGTGTCCAACTCTGGAGGTTGGTGCTCATCTCCATTTCTAAGCCGAAGAACCAGCATTGTCCATAGACACCTCCAAGGTCATGTGGCTGTCTTGACTGCATGAAGCGTTGTTACCTTCCCGCTGGAGCGGAACCTCTTGATCTACTCACCTTTGCATGTTTTCAAACTGCTAGGTTGGCAGAACCTGGGGCTAACAGTGGGAGCTCACGCTGCTCTCCGGATTCAAACCTGCAACCTTTCGGTCAGCATGTTCAGCAGCTCAGCGCTTTAATCCACTGTAGCACCGGGGACTCTCCTTCAGCAAACCACCGCAATATTTAAACAAACACTCCTCAAATGCCGTTTTAAAGCCCCTTCCCAAATGCACACCCACTCTCACTTCCCTAGTAAAATAGTAAAAAAGGATGAAATGAAAGATATTAAACTTAGAAAAATAAATGAAAATGCCAAATGAAAATATTGGATTTGAATCCAAAAGCAAGCAAAGTGATTCTAAGAGCAGCAAAGGCACTGAGATATAACATAGAGTACATGTGAGCGGCTTTCTTCTGGCTCAGGCAGGCAGCAGGGCTCACAGCCTTACAGGGAAACCAATGCACACACGACCGCCTCTCCATGCTCCACGTGTTGCCAAAATAAATGGAAAGCAGCCATTTTCAGGAGCTACATCTTTTGTTGCAGATGAAAAAAAACATGGCCACACTGCTAATGCCATCACGGCCAATCTGGTAGCTGAAAATGCCAAATCATCTGGAGCCCGTTTTGAAAAACAGATCTGTGTGCAGCCCTATTACCTAGTAGGTTTCCTGTTGTTATTTCAAAGGCTGGATGAGCATCTCTTGGATATGGTTTGACTGTGCTTTTCCTGCCTGGCATAAGGGAGTTCAACTGGATGGCCCCTGAGCTCTTTCAGTAAAATAGTACTGTTAAGTTTATGTTGGTTATAATTCCTAAAAATCAGTGGATATCTCTCTGAAATGGGGGGATGATGCTCTGGTTATGTTGTATCCAGGCATGTAGCCAGGGGGCTAAGGGGCTCAGGTTCAGGGTTGTATGCGAGAAGGCCTTACTGGTACATTATTTAAACTGTTATGTTTATTCTTATCATGATCTGATCACCATGCCCATTATATCCCACATTAATGGGGCTATTGGGATAACAATACAAAAGGTTTGCTAAGAGTCTCAGCCCCGAAACAAAATCCTGGCTACGGCCCTGGTTGTATCATTAAAAATAGAAATCCAACAAGATAGCTCCTATAGTTTTTTTAAAAAAAATTAATGTTATTCATAAAAACATTTTTAAATTCCCAAAAATCAGTGAAGAGGTGAAACATTCCGAAGCTTGGGAAGGTAACAGTAGAAATGTGGTCTATAAATGTAGCAAGTTTCATCCCAATAGCTCTAAAATGAGGGAGAAAGGAGTCCTGGAAGTTCCCCCCTTGCACAATCACTTAGCAAAAAGTAACGAAGACTTCAGTATATTACTATAATTACAATACAAACCCCTTATTATATTTTAGAAACATTTTAGAAATGATTCTCTGTGCCTCTCAATTTAGTAATGAATATTGGAACTTTTTTTCATTGATCGTACAGGCCTAGTATTTCAACTTCTCAACTCTAGCTCTTACAGAAAACTCCCATCCTGCCCCGTGAGTTGCTGAAGCCAAACCTGTTAAGACAAATCCTTTTATCATGATGTATGTGCAAAATAAATCCTTGGCAACCACCAGACACCACTATGTGTGCCAATGTAATAACTAAAGCTATAGTGTTTTACTAATTTATCAAACTAATTAATCAAACCTTCCAAATGTTTTTTTAAAGTGCCTCTGATTAAATGGTTTTAGATTAATTGGTGTCATTTTGGAAAAGGCATTCACTTTCTCTTTCTTTCATTTTCATTCAAAAGCAGCACATTAGAATTTAAGCAAATCCACGTAAGTGTCCTCTATTAACTGGCTAAAAGTGCATATGATTAAGCAAAGTCTTTAGCTGAATGACAGCCACAGTGTCAATGTGAAATTGTTTATTGTACTTTCATGTGACACTTCCATGGGCTTTTGTGGATCTGTGCCTGCTTAGGTTCAGCATCTGAATCATCAGGCAGTTGGGATCTATATATATATAGCACAATCACTTAATATTGAGCATGTTCAATGGCAAATGGGGACTCCCATCTCAGTTGCATGCTGCATCTGGTATGTATTTTCATCCAAACTTTTAAGGAGCATCACAAAGCCAAAAGCTGTTTTACTATAGGGATGGGGAAATATTTGAATATTTGGGGGGGGGGGGGCTGTAAAGAGGCTTTTCTAATATCTGAAAAATCAAATCAGGAAAATGTTTCTTAAGCCCAGTTCTTTGTTTCCTCCAGTCCTTGAATGCTCGCACCTTCCAATGTCATGTGAAAAGCAACTGCAGGAGCCCCAGGAAGGTATATCAGAAAGCTAGTGTTCAAACGCTTAGCTGCCCCACTCCTTGATTTCTCATGGGTGAGCAAAGAGGATTGGTGGTCAAAAATCATGGAAGGGTACAGCTTCCAGATCCTAAGACACTTTTCACCCCCCTCCCTTCCTTACCAGTGTTGCATGGGGAAAAGCCAGGGGAGTCTTCCCATTTCTGTTGCTGGAGACTTTCTCATCACATGAGATCTCTCTGAAAATTGTATAGATTTCAAAGATCATAAGCAGCAGGGAGAAAACTGATTACAAATTATTTGTTGTCCCTTGTAGGAACGAAACATTTGAAGAACACAATCCTGCTTTGGGGATAGAGCTTCTCATTGATAAAAGCTAGAGATAATTGAGGACTTTGTAGAGAAGCCATCCACCAGCAGCGGCATTGTTAACATTTTGATATTCAGTTTGGAGTATTGTTGTACCTAGATTGGCCTTAAAGTTTATGGACAGATTTAAGGAGCCTTATCCTGAAAAACCTCGTATTTGTTTTAGCAAAAGCTCTCTTATCTATTATTGGAAAACAAAAAGGACAGGAAGGTTTTCTTTTTGCATCTGTAAGTTATCTGCTAGTATTTTATTAATCGTAGCTCATAACATGTTTGCTTTTCTTATTAGTTTTCTCTTTGAGTAAGAGGAATAAAATAAAAATCATTCTTCTTCTATGTTCTTGTCTTTGACAGTTTAATCACAGAAATGCATTTCAGCCCTTTTGACATTTATTTATGATAATGCAATTGATTTGGATTATGTAACCTTCCAATGAAAAACCAGAGAGCTAATGTTCTTTCAGAATTTATACTTAGTAAATTTAAGTGGATGAATGGGGGACCGATATTGGCACAACACAAACCTTCATACATTATGTCTTGTAGACACTGGTAAAACTCAATCCAATTTTTATTTAAGAAGACAGGATGCAGAGTTCTATTTCTTGTTATAGATGGTCAAAGTTTGGTAATACTTCTAAGTGGTGTACTTTGCTTTAGTCAGTGCTTCTTTCAGATAAGAAATTCTAATGGAAATGCTGACCACCCCCCTTTTTTTAGAAAGAAAGTTAAATCCTAATAAAATGTCATTTGTAAATATCACAAGATAATATAAAAACAAGCATGCATGTTTACAAACTCCATCGTTTTAAAAAAAACTTCACAAGATCATGTTTCTTAAAAATATATATTTTGGTGAATCTTTTCTTTATGTCCTGATTTTTTCTGATAAAGTCAGCAAGGGAAGTTAAAGTCTAAGAGTGCTTCCAGACAGCACCAAATCACAGGTTTTAGAATAGGGGCAAAAAGAAACCCAGGACCTCAGGCCAGGTCCCCACACAGACCTGCTGGTCCCGGGATTTCTTCCCCTGCCTTCCTCACTGGCCTCCCTTCTGTGTCTCAGGAGAGCCCATGCTTAAACGCCCCCTTGTAATAAAATGATCTCTTGAAAAAACAATCCTTCATTTTCTTCCTCTCCTTCCCTTTTAATTAAGAAAAAACCACCAGCAGGAGTGAGGAGAGGAGTTGTTTCACTTTCTTTGCCCTCCTTTCCCAATTCTGACTTGCAGTTTATTATTTAATTACACCATTGGCATGTGCACTCCTTTCCTCTCTCTTCCTTCTCCTCTCTGCAGCTACAATGCTGCCCTCTCTCTTTCTCTCTTTCAGCCCTGCCCCTCTTCTTCAACACAAACAAGCCCTCAGAGCCCCTCTTCTTTCTCATCATGCCTCTTCATTAATCCTCTCCCATCCTGGAGCCCATGTATTACAAACATTGCTCCCCCCCTTTTTTTGTCGCCCAAGTTTGTCAAGACACTAGCACAGGGGTGGGCAATTATTTTTCCAAGGGACCACACGAGAGCCAAAAAATATTATGGAGGGCCGCACCTAAAGGCAGAGCTACATTCTAATCTACATTATTTATTTATTTATTTACTATATTTACTATATGTTACACATCATTAATATTAACATATTAATATATCAAGAAATATTCATATATTATTAGTATTAATATCATAATTATTATATTTTATATATAGACATTATAATATATTGAAATTATAATATAATATAACATTATATTATATTATTTATTATATTATTATATTATTATATTATTATAAAATAATAATAAAAACCACTAAAATAAAATAAAATTCAAAAAGACAACTCTCGGGGAAAGTTTTGGTGAGGGCAAACCTAACATGCCTCTGTGTAGCCGCCAAACCTTCCCACCGCGTCAGGCCACCCTACTGCCACGCCGAACCGAGCTGTTGCCTGGGCGTACTGGGAGCCTCAGCGGACCTTCCAGCCGCATCGTGGCAGGCCTTTCCACCACCACCGCTGCTCCCGCACGGGGCTGTTGCCTGGGCATGCCGGGAGCCACCGGGAGCCTCAGCAGACCTGTTGTCGCGGCAGGCTCTTCCTCTGCGGCAGGTCTCTCCACCGCCGCACCAAAGCGGGCGGCAAGGAAATCGTTCCTGGGCGCATCGGGGAGCTGCCAGGAGCCACCGCGGGCATTGGCCGCAGCAGGCTTCTGCACTGCCGCTGTGGCAGGCCTCCTTACCATCCCCATTACTTCCTGGGCGTTGCCAGGAGCCGTGACGGCCCTCTGCTGAGGCGGCTCCACCATCGCTGCAGCTTCTCCACTGCTGCCGCTGTCTCCGCCGCGCCAAACTGGGAAAGGTGTTGCGGGGGTGCTGCCAGGAGCTACAGCGGGCCTCTATTGGTTCGGCGTGGCAAAGACAGCGGCAGCGGTGGAGAAGCTGCGGTGATGGTAAGGAGGCCTGCTGGGAACCACAACGGACCTCTCCAGTGCCTCGCTCTGCCCGCTCGCCGCTTGCCTCGCCCGCCGCTCTCCCCGCCCACTCGCCAGGAGCTCGCTCGCCCACTCCGGGTCTCCCAGTGCCGGCAACAGCAAGTCCAGGCAGGGGAGCTTGCCTCTGATCAGCTGTTCAGGTTTTTTAAAAGCAAACATCAACTGGAGCAGTCTCCACAGTGAGCAGGGAAGGAAAACACATGCTCACCCATATGAAGATGTGCTTCTTTTAGCCAGAAACTAGATACAGGAGGACCTTTTTATTCCGAGGTTTCCCTTCTTTGTAGTTATTCCTTCTGTGATTTAAGGGAACATCATTTGGCCACCCACCATTTTGAACCGGGAGCTCCTGGGTTAAGGTTACTGTCTGGATTAGTCTGAATTGACATTTTTTATAATGAAGTATAAACCCCTGTTTCTCATTTACTGACAAGCCTACTCAGTAAAAGAGATTCTGCAGAAATTTAAATTTATGAGGTTACTTATCCAGTTAAAGAAATAAATGATCATATTTCTAGAACTGATAAAAAGGACATAGCTGACTATTAGGATCAAATGTGTAAATCAGTTACATTTTCTGCATACAAATCTACCAGTGATTCACAATGTTTATCACAACCCAAGATAATTTCCTGTCTGAAAAAGAGGGAGGTCAATTTTTGAAATGAATGCTAGGGTGGAAAAAGGAATTAGGAAGTGCAAAGAGGAATCCACAATTATTTATTTGTGTGTAAAAGACAAACAGTGCTACAGCCCAAAGGAAAAACTGGTCACATGCACCAGCTTCGGATGACAGTGGCCAGAATTTGTTTATTAGTTACAGTTGAAATGGGATTGGCAGCCCCACATGGGAGGCAATTGAGCCTTGGAGATATCATAGGTGTCTTTTTTTGGTTTTTGCTGCAATAGACCAAAATGAAAAATCTTAATTTACCTATTCCTATGTAGCTAGTAGCTAGGTATATCTTACTAAGTGACATTTTTAAAGTGGGGTTCTAGACACTATTCAAAGATACCTTCACAGATTCTGTACATGTTAAGAATATGACTCATTTCTATATGAATTTAACTCAATTTTAAAGAGTGTGATATCATTTTCAGTTATGAAGATGTTTTAATTGTCTATTAAATAGTGATGTCCCATATAGGATATTTTCTTGCAGAGCAGTACTTATCTGACAATGTTTAAGATTGGTGTCTAGGTTTATAAAAGATTGCTGCACACGTTTATCACAGCTTAAAACTTATTCATATTCTCTTTCTTGTATGACTTCAAGTGACAAATGTGCACGATAAAGTAATATGAACATATTTTGAAACCCTGGGAATACCTTGGAAGATATCAATCACTCCAAAATCAAATGCAGATTGTCATTTACATCATAATGCACATCATAATGTTTTATTAAGGTGGGCTTTGTCATATATATGGAATTGCATATTTCTTTCCCATCAAAAACTATGACTCTGTTGGTTCAAATGCTAGGGATGGAAAATATTTACAATATTTGGGAGATGGCTGAAAAGCATGCACCTTGAGTGTAAGAAACCCCTGACTATAATAATCCTGGAACAATAAGAATATTTGCAGTTCAGCCCTAATTCTGAATAGAAAATGTTTCTGTTTTCTCAGCACATGTAGCTATTGCGTAGAATAAGTCCAAAAGTGTAAATAACTTTTAAAGTGCTGTTTTCAAGTATTATCTCGCCTTGCAAAGAAATTTGCTAAAATTACTCAATGAATCAATCAAGAAACAAATGGTAACAAATTACATTCCCTACTTCGTGTGCACATATTAAAATTTATTTCAATATACATGATCATCACCCATTTGCATAGATTCCAGGGAGGATGCAAATAAATGAGAACAAATTGAGCATATACAATTTCCAAATTGTTTGGAATTTCTCCATATAACATCAAAAGACAGAGCAGAACCAACTGACCATGTGGCAGTGACAGCCAACACATGGAGCATAACAGAACTGGAAGAAAGGCATCACTGCTTTTATGTTGGTTCAGCAAATTCAGCTACAGAAAATCTTAGGTATCAGATCATTTGTATAGAAGCTTTCTTAGAAGCACCCTTCTATGCAGACACAAAAATCCATTATGAACCCAGCTAGAGGTCAGGATGTGTATAGTACAGCCCCATATGCACATTGCAACATGCATGCAACATGTTAAAAGAATTCATCAGAAATTCCAAATCAAGCCATAAAATCCACTGAATCTACTCTGCAGAGCAGGAGTCCAAGAATGAACTGCGGAGCGCTTGTGAGGATAGAGCTAATGCTGAGCATTCAGAAGAAGAAACCAGATACAAAGCTCAGCCAGAAGATAAACAAACACCTCCCCCTAGAGAGGAAATCACAGCATTCCCTTGGCTCACTTTCCCTTTCTTTCTTTGCCTGCTTCAGCCCAGCACTTATTCTCATTGGTCAGGCCGTGCACCTTGCCAGATGGATAAGGAAAAAAATATTCCTTGAATCAAATTGGTCCACAATCAGTGAATCTTTGTGGCTACAATCCCAGCTTGGAACTGGTTTGTGGGATGCCTGTGTAAGCATTCTGAGGTGAACCAGTTCTCTTTAATACACATCCTGACTCAGGCCGGATCCAGACAGGCCTTTATCCCAGGAGAATCCACATTTTAAAAACACGGATTTTCCTGGGGGCCTATCCACACCAACCCCCAGAAACCTGTCCTTCATTACAAGCCTCAGCCGGCTCTCCCGGCATGTAGGAATGATGTGCCAGGAGAGCGGAGGGGGGGGGGCAATTTTCTTCCCTCCTCCCCGCCCCCACTCCTGGTGCATCATTTCTACATGCCAGGAGAGCCAGCTGAGGGTTATGGGTTATAATGGAGGACTGGTAAGTTTTTATTACTTTTCTAAGGGATCTGGGGCTTGGAGGAAGGGGTGGGTATTCCCACAGTTTACTGGGCTTATTTAGCCCGGTAACCTGTGGCAATACTGTTTGAAAACCCACCCCGGAAAGAGTGGGTTTATCCCACGCCTTCCAAGAAGGTGTAGAATAAACCCACTATCTAATTAATTTGCTACAAACCAGGGTTTTCCTGTTTTGTAGTAAATTAATTTTGGGACTGACCAGAACGTTGTCTGGACAGCCCCCTCCGTTATTATGGTAGATACCGCAATAAAGGTCCTGTCTGGATAGGCCCTCCAATACAATGATTGTGTAAAAGGAGCCAAAGGTATTTTAGAATGTATGATTATGATTCAAAAAAGAATATTATATTTCAGAATTAGAAGGGGTGCTGTCACCTTTTCATTCAGCAATCATAGTGAGTTTCATTTTGGTTGCACAGCCTTCATGCTGTCAAAGGCTACAACTTCCTTGCTTCAGGTTTTTTTCCCCTGCTGCATAACATTGCTTGTCTTCCCTTCTCCATGAAAATGTGTCAATTCCCGATAGCCCCTAAAAACTCTTCCTCAGTGCCTCTGGTTTCCCCTCACTTTTCCTACCACCCCAAATTGCCATGATGTTGATCTCTTCACCACTTTCTATAGCATGTAATTTGGGGGAGTATTTTTCATACTTTTTTCTCAAGTACGAAATAAAGTTATAAGCTGTTTTGTTTTGTTTAAAAGCTGTGCAGCTTTCTGTACATACTCAAAAGATTATGAGAGTCGGTTCTTACTGCAAAGCCACATTGTTTCTCAAACAGTTGCGCAGGTCTCAAAAAAGCGCAGTGTTTATTGTATCTGAAGTTTACCTTTCCAAGGTTTCTCAAGATGTCAGGAACTCCAAATTTCACTGCAGTCAAGAAGCTGGCGAATTTACGTGTGATCTCTAAGATATATATAAGCATTGCATGCGTGCTTGTATATGTATTTGCAGGGAAATATTTAAAAGATTTCTGATGATTGCAAGCACCTCACATTCATTTGATGGGTTAGGACCTGGATGTAGGAATTAATGACCTGGATGTAGGAGTAAATTCTGAGGTAGCAAAGTTTGCAGACGACACTAAATTGTTCAGGGTAGTTAAAAATGAAACTGATTGTAAAGAGCTCCAGAAAGATCTCTCGAAATTGAGTGAATGGGCAACAAAGTGGCAAATGCATTTTAACCTAAACAAGTGTAAAGTCATGCACATCGGGGCAAAGAACCCCAACTACACCTACCAATTGATGGGGTCAAAGCTTTCCGAGACAAACCAGGAAAGGGATCTCGGGGTTTTGGTGGACAGCTCAATGAAGATGTCAACCCAGTGCGCAGCAGCAGTAAAAAAAGCAAATTCTATGCTTGGCATGATCAGGAAGGGAATCGAAAATAGGTCGTCAAATGTTGTATTACCTCTCTACAAATCTATGGTAAGGCCACATTTGGAGTACTGTGTACAATTCTGGTCACCGCACCTCAAGAAGGATATAACGGAACTGGAAAAGGTACAGAAAAGGGCAACAAGAATGATCCAAGGGATGGAGCAGCTCCCTTACGAAATCAGGTTGCAACGCCTTGGTCTTTTCAGCCTTGAAAGACGGCGTTTAAGAGGTGACTTGATCGAAGTGTATAAAATCATGCATGGGATAGAAAAGGTGAATAGAGAAAAAATATTTTCTCTGTCACACAACACTAGGACTAGGGGGCACTCCCTAAAGCTCCAAGGTAGGAAAGTTAGGACTAATAAAGGGAAATATTTCTTCACCCAGAGGGTCATTGGGTTGTGGAATTCACTTCCAGAGGAGGTTGTGACAGCGGTCAGCCTGGACAGCTTCAAGGCAGGATTAGACAGATTCATGGATACCAAGGGAATCAGTAGTTACTGAAATGGACATCCAAGTGCCACCTCTGTGTTGATGGAGGCAGGCAGGATTTCCCCGGGTACTGGTTGTGGGGGGTCGGGAGCAGGTGAGGGTTTTGCCCTCCTTTCTGCTAGAGATCCCTGTGTACAACTAGTGGGCCACTGTGTGACACAGAATGCTGGACTAGATGGGCTGAGGCTCGATTCAGCATGGCTCTTCTTATGTTCTTATGTTCTTATGTTAACTGGAATACTGTCAAAAAGTGGAAATGGTTGGAATGCGAAACCCAGAGTTGTGTGATTGTATATATATATGTGTGTGTGTGTGTATGTATGTATAAGTCTAGTCTATATGGTTATATAAAAGCAAGAGAATCCTGTATTCTGATAACATAGGTAGCCATTGGTTTATGCAGAGTGGTGCACATACATCAAGGATGGAAATAATGTAGAATTACAGATTTTGTTGTGCTACAGGGCCCTGCTTTCCTCAGGAATTCTGGAATCTACAGTCCCAACGTCTTCTGACGGGGCGCGGTATTCTCAACCCGAGTGTACATAATATTACCATGTGCTTTTTGTTCCAACAATATTTGATGTATGGGTCAGGTAGAAACTAGAAGATAAGCTTTTCTGCTTCATTTTCCTGATTTTATACTTAGTATTCAGCTCTACATTCATTCACTTCAGTGGGGAGATCTATAAATTTCTGTCTGTTCTATTGCTAAATCCAGATGTGCCTGCTACTTCCTGGAGGCATTTACACATGCACTTAACAGTCTTTATTTAAAAGTCCATTGAGCTATTTTGTTTGATTAATTTTGAAAGAACCTGGCCAGTCTGTCCCATTACATTAATGCTACTGACTTTCAACAGATGTTTTAAGTAGGAAATGTTGCTGAGGGAACTATTGCCGAAATTTCAGTCGTCTCATAAAAGCTGGATTTTAGTTGCAATAGTTCTAATAGCATGGAGGCTTTGTTATATGTGCAGTTGTGCCTGATTTATCTCCCTGTCTGCCTTTCCTGTGATCGCACCATATAGAGCTTCAGTACATGAAGATATTGCAGAGTCACATAACCCAATCCCATGTTACAGAAGACATAAAATTAAACTAATCATCCTGGAGTCTCTTTACCATTGTTTTAATTCAAGGAGGGCTTCGGCATTTTTATCTCCAATATGTTTAACCTCTTCCCTATGGCCATTAGCCCCAATGGCATGACAAAACAAATATTTTTAAAGACCCGATAATTGACTAGAGGTGGTAATTTCAAAGATTATTGGAGAATCCACATAACAAATAGCATGCAAAGATTGGGGAGACTCATTGCTACAGGGCCAACAAAGATGAGGATCAAATGATTGACTCAACAGTCCTATCTGTGTTTAGTCAGAAAAAAATTCTATGGAGTTCTAGGATGCTTACTCCTAGATAAGTGTGAAAAAAGAAGCAAAGTAGTGATTTGCTGAAGCTGAACAATTACACTATGTAACATGATTTTTGTTCCTGGGATGTAAATGTTATTTACTAATTGCATATATTGTAATATGATACCAAGTAGAGAGTGAATCCCTTATCTTAGAGAGTACACAGAGTCCAACGAATCCAAGCAAAAACACTTTTAATTAGCAAACTGATCAGTTTGATCGGCCAGTAATGTGTCTATTCAAACACACCAAAACAGACTGCCGCAAAACAAGTAGCAGGTAAATTCATTTTATATCGTTCAAGCATCTACATCACACACTACGTATTTTGTATAACTTTCTATTGGTTATAGGTGATCACACAGGTATAATGAGTTATCGTCCTTTGTCTCCCTTGTAAGGCTATCTATTTGGCTTATTCGCACTACATTACAAGCAGCATCAGAAATGTGTAAAAACAAGCAGGCAGTAAAGCAGGCATCTCCCCTTCAAGGGGGGGGTTCCTTTCTCTCTCTCTCTCTCTCTCTCTCTCTCTCTCTCTCTCTCTCTCTCAATATCATAATAACATGTGGGGAAATTTAAACCGCAAAAACCTTTTCTGGAGGGGGGACACATCCTGCAGCACATCTTACTATAGTTTTTCAGTGAATATCTCATGGTGACTAAACCATCTATGGCAGCCATAAAGACTACTTTCAAAGTAAGTACCTCACAACTAAACAGGAAATAGCACTTTCAAACCAGGATCAGAAAATATTTTCAGATTTTGTTACATAGTGTTATCATTCTTTGACAAAACAATGCCCATGCTCAACAGTTTGTCATGGTATTTCTTTGAAATTTTATTGAGTGAACTAACTAGTGCATTTGCAAGTCTTCATAAATGTTTAAGATTTTTCTAAAGGGCAGAAGTCACTTGAAGACTACTGTTAGTGATGACATGGCAGGCAAGCACAGAAAGTGGCTCCCCTTGGGAATCATTGAATTTGTTATGGACTTTGGTCCAGAATTTCAGGGAGGTGTCCAAAGAACTGGCTAGTCCAAACATCTGATTTGCACTTTTAAAGTTTTGGCTAAAACTCAAAGCAGATTCACTGTCTCATTTTCATGACAGCCACCAGTGATGTCAAGCGTGTCATTGCTAAGTCCAAAACTTGAGAGACTCCTGCCACTTCAAGAGACATTTATTTATTTATTTACTTTGCTTCTAGACCACCCCTCTCAGCCCAAAGGCGACTCGAGGTGGTGTACAAATAGCAGACATGCCAGAGGTAGATTGTCAACAAGTGTATCATAAGAGAAATCGATCTCATCTTTGGAGTTTTCTCTTTAGTATCTAGAATCAGTTGTACAAATAGTAAAGGAGTTTGTATCAAAAAATTGTTGTCATTTGGAAGTCTAAGAGAAACTGTAGCTTTACCTGCTGGGACCCCATAAGAGTTCAATTCAGCCAGTGGCCCAGTGCCTAGTCGCTATGTATCATCTTAGTGTGGTCGATACACTTCATGAATGCATAACATGTTAGAAATTAGCTACATGGATTGGCTTTATTACTGAGAAAGCATCTACACCATTACTATCAACAGTAACCATTAGAGAACCACACCATTGAGCTTTATGATGGATACTTTGTCCATTCAACAATATCAGCTGGGTGGTAGAAGAGAAACTTTGCTCAAACTGCATCGAGGCATTTCTGTCAGAATCACACAATCAGACTCTTTCCCATAGAGGGTTAGGGGGACTTGGATCTGTTTCACAATGTCTTGAATAATAATAATAATAACAATAACAACAACAATTGTCGTCATCATCATCATCCTCAGACACTTGGACCTAACGTGCATGTGTGCTGTGCTGTGTTGTCGTCTTCTTCTTCTTTGAGCCCCCGGTGGTGCAGTGGTTTAAACCCTTGTGCCAGCTGAACCAGTCAACTGAAAGGGTGGCGGTTCGAATCCGGGGAGCAGGGTAAGATTCCCGTCTGCCGAACTTTAGCTTCCCATGCTGGGACATGAGAGAAGCCTCCCACAGGATGGTAAAACATCAACCATCCGGGCGTCCCCTGGGCAATGTCCTTGCAGACTGCCAATTTTCTCTCTTCAGAAACTATTTGCAATTTCTCAAGTCACTCCTGACATGAAAATAAAAAATTTCTTACCCGCCTCTCCTCATGACTCGAAGATATATAACACATTATAACACATTATATAAAACAGACATATTAAAACATATTTCTGCAAAATACATATATAAAAATACACAGAACAATGATTAAAATATGTATCCCATGTTGCTGTGTAAATTGTACCTGCAAGACTTACTTTCTTCCTAGAACAGGTTTCATCCAGGAAGCAATGGGTTAGTCAGAAAACATCCTGATGGAAAAGGGCAGCTGGGGGAGCTTTACAAAGGTAGTAAAAGCATTTTACTGTACTTTTGTTTTGCAGGATACCTAGTCATAAAAAATAATTAGATAGTGCTGAAAAACCTGAAAGCGCTGCAATGACTTCGTAGGACCAATAGCATAGTTCTGATTCAATCTAAGGCAGTCCCTTGAATTTATCGTTTTGATTTTCAGTGTGTGCTCAGGTGCCAGATGGAATGTTATTATTCTTTTTTTGAAATTGACTTTTCCAGAGAATATTATTTGGTCATGATTAAGCAATCTGCAGTTCTCTTCACTGTTTGTGAAGATCATGTGTGAAGAGCTACATTTAAAATTTATGTGGGTTGTGGGGGATTCTCTTCTAGGTTCATAAAAAATAGTTGAGGATAGTCCTTGGTTAGTGTTGTGGTTGATTTTTAACACAGACATAGTTTCCTTTTTTTCAGGATTCATTCAGTGGCCATGCTGTCCTAAAATCTGTTCAGTGTTATTTTTGTTTCACAATGTACATGGAAGAAGAATGTTATTTAAGAAGATATTGAATGCACTGCTTTACACAGTAATTGCATGATTTTGTGCAAGATTGTTTCATTTCTCTGTATGGCAAAGATCCCCTTGTACAAGCAAATATTTGCTTCTTGGATTTTATTCAGTGTCATCTTTATGTACTCTCTATGTTTCCATTAAATCTTGCAGTTTTATTGTACTTTACTGCTTCTGACTGCTGTTAGATGCTCCAAGTAGTGTGTTCATGTTGGGAGGGCAGGATTTGTGTTTTCGAATAAAGCGCAACTAATCATGGGGCATTTTTGCACAATATATGAGAAGCCAACATTTTGTGGAGTTTTATTGTACTCAGGAAGGAGGCAGTGTGCTGAGACATGCTGCCCCATTGCAGCCACCATAAGCAAACCACGGGTATTTCGGTTATTTCACATGTGGCATGGCAGAGGAATAACTTGTTGTTTAAGTTCACTTACCTGGTTTCTTGGAGCTGAAATAAGAAAATTTTGGATCGTAAGCATTCTTCCGTTGCTCCTATATATAGTGGAAGCAGTTGGTCTCATAAATAAGCATGCTGCTTTGTCTTGCCTAGTCATAATTATATCGGATTCTAGTTTGTTATCCTGTGAGCACATGACCTATACATTTGTGGAATGCTACATTCTTCCCCATTCAGCTTAAAGGCAGCATAATGGGTGTATTGAGTCACTGGAAGTGCATATAGGTTTCATTCAGTTTGATGTTTAACTTGTTGTCCATGAGGACTCCAAGATCTTTTTCACACATACTGCTCTCGAGACAGGTGTCCCCCATTCTGTATCTTTGAAAAAATGAAATGCAAAGATACAGGAAAAGGGGACGCCTGACTCAAGAGCAGTATGTGTGAAAAAAAATCTTGGAGTCCTCGTGGACAACAAATTAAACATGAGCCAACAATGTCATGCGGCAGCAAAAAAAAAGCCAATGGGATTTTGGCCTGCATACTGTACATAGGAGTATAGTGTCTAGATCCAGGGAAGTCATGCTACCCCTCTATTCTGCCTTGGTTAGACCACATCTGGAATACTGTGTCCAAAACTGGGCACCACAATTGAAGGAAGATGTTGACAATCTGGAATGTGTTCAGAGGAAGGCAGCAAGCTTTACGAGGAGTGGCTTAAAGAGCTGTGCATGTTTAACCTACAGAAGAGAAGGTTGAGAGGAGACATGATGGCCATGTATAAATATGTGAGAGGAAGTCACAGGGAGGAGGGAGCAAACTTGTTTTCTGCTGCCCTGGAGACTAGGTTGCAGAACAATGGCTTCAAACTACAGGAAAGAATTTTCAACCTGAACATTAGGAAGAGCTTCCTGACTATGAGAGCTGTTCGGCAATGGTACTCTCTGCCCCAGAGTGTGGTGGAGGCTCCTTCTTTGGAGACTTTTAAACAGAGGTTGGATGGCCATCTGTCAAGGGTGCTTTGAATGCGATTTTCCTGCTTTTTGGCAGGGGGTTGGACTAAATGGCCCATGCGATCTCTTCCAACTCTGTGATTCTATGATTCTATTATCTCCATCTTGTTTGTGTCTATGGTGTAGTACTAGTGTATATGTTACATTAGAATTTGCTATGTAAAGTGTGGGGTGCCATTGTAGGTGAACAAAATTTCTATTGCCCACTCAGCGGAGCAGTGCTTATGATGAGCAGAAATGCCAGCTATAAATGGTAGAGATGCAGTATAAAGACACAGATGTGCTTTCTGGGATTGCATTGAGCATTCAGTTGTTATAGATAAGACTGCTGTCGTTTTTCAAAATTCATCATAAAGTATGTCAAATATGTCAAGTTCCATTTGCTTTATCCGTTGTGGCATTTAACCCAATTATTATGTTCTTTGTAACAGTTTTTTCTTAAGATCTCCACATCTTTTTTCATAGGGTTTTCTTTGATTCTGCTTTGTCCATCTGTGCACTTGTTGAACTTGATATATATTATAAATATCTTAACAGAACCTGCTGTCTGACCTACTGAGTTTGCTATATTCTGTTGTTACACTTGAACATGTCTTACTGTTTTCATAATCCTTTCGCCAGTCATCTGTTATGTAGTGGCCTTTGGGCTCATACATGTCTCCATCTTTGCATAATTTGAGCCATGCTGTGCCAAGCTTCGTATAAGCAAAACCTTTTCACACTGCATCTATTAGGAACTGCATAAACTCAAGCTGTTGATGTGTTCAGGCTGCCAAAGGGAATATAGGTATTTGCTGCAATACAGTAAAAATTAGTGATTATTGTGTCTAAGCCGGAGCCCTTTTTTTAGTGAAATCAAACAAAAAAAAGATGTTTTATGGGAAAGTGTTGTATGATTTTAATTCATGAATACTTGCCCTCATAGAAACCTTTACCTGGATCCAAGTTGTTAATTACTATGTTTTATACTGGAGCTTTATTACATGAGTCTCCTAAAGCAGGTTCTGCCATGGTAAACCCATCCTGTCTTAGGCAAGGGCATGCATGTCTAGCCCCTCTTCGTATTGCACAAAACGTTTTGAATGGGCATGGAGAAAGCTCAAAGTGCATTGGACTTTTTCTACATAGGGACCAACCAGATGCCTATTAAAATACAGCACACAATTGGTGTTACCCACCATTTCTCATGGCTTCTCTTCTATGCCCCAGAATGCTTCTGCATTATAGAATTAATGCGGTTTGACTGCTATGACTCAATACTGTGAAATCCTGGTGATTGTGGTTTAGTCTCCTCTTCCAAAGTGTGCAGGCACCTCACCAAACCACATATCCCAGAATTCTATTGCATATTTATGGAAAGCGTTCTGCCCCTACACTATCTGAATACTTGGAAGGTGAACTGGCAGTGCAGGGAACAGACTAGAGACTATATGGTTGAATCAAGCAAGAATTTATTAACTGACAAGCATTTTAAACTTTCTCTCCCGAGTCCCACTGCAAAATCTTTATTAGGAGAGATAAAGTCTTTGAGAGATAGACACAGTTCTGACCGAATTGAGGCTCTTGAATCTTTATTTCTTCTTATTGTCTCTGTCTTGTATGGTGTTCAACTGTCTCTAAGATGGTCTCAATATTTAACTCTGACTGGACTTTAATATGGCTCATACAGCTCTGATTGGACGTGCTATTTTGTAGACCTTCCAACCTCCCTCTCTCTTTTCTCCTTCCAGTTATGAAAAGGCTGACTCTTCTAAGAACCAGAAGTGCCTTGCCTGAGGCTCTGACCCTCGGGGGATTCTTAAAGGGGCACAGCGCCGGGGGCTTAAAATGCAAAGAGGCTGTAGAGACTGGCCCCCAGAAACTAATCCCTCTAACTAAAAGTGGCTTAACCAAGGGTAAACAGTGAGGGTCTTCATAGGGCACGACAGAAAGCAACTGCACGTTATATTTCAACATAGGTCATGAGCTTTTGTGTCTCATCCAACCATGTTCTTGTGCTGCATAATGTTGAATGATCTCTGTTTTGTTCATTCAGTACCAAATACAAAACTGGAGTGTATATGCATATCTGTGCAATTACCATGACCATTAATGCTTCCGATAGGTAGTAATAAGTGCATCCTAATGCAGCCATGTATTTGCACCTTCAGTCACAACTTTAAGCCATCCAGTTTCAACTCACTGAGTACAGAAATAAAATATAACGATATAATTTCCCTTCTGGGAGCAGATCTATCACTGTACCCCTCTCAGAGCCAAGAAGACATGTTAAGTGGCACATAAATTTGTCGGTGATGACTGGCTTTGCTAATGGGCTTGGTTCCATTGGCTAAACACCTCATGTCATTAGAGAATAAGAGTGCTTCCATAACCTAAAGAGTCTTGAATCAATTCCAAGTAACGTCTAAAATACAAAACCATATATCATATTGCTAATGATATGTATCCAATTTAACAAATTCCTTTTACAGCTATCTACGATATAGCATTCTCCTGCTTCCCTACACAAAATAAGAATTAATGCACTTTCTCTGTCCAATTTAGAGAAGTAAATAGTATGCAAAACAATCTCATAAAAAGAGAATGTTCATTTTTGTGTTGGCTACAAAACTGCTGAATAAAGGAGACAATTTTTCTTACTCTATTCTGATTTCCTCTTGTTTTTCACATTTTCTTCCTTTCTCTTGCATTGTTCTTCCTACCACCCTGTTAAATACCTGATACTTTTCCAAGAATATGTGATTTCAATAACCTTTCATTTCTAGTTATTACTATTTCAAAAAAACACAGGATGTCCTATGGCATCCCACCAGGGCCAAAAAAGGGGCTTTAAAAGGAGGGACGAACTCTATAGGCCCTGGGGGTGGCGTTCTAGCCTTCCCATGCACAAGAAACCTGGAGAGTCTCTAAGCAATGAGCTCAGGACTCAAAAAGGGTGAACTCAAAACAAGGTTTATTTGTTTAACAACCAGTAAAAATGCTGGTGGCCAAACAAGCTTGAGGTTGGTTGCTAGAAAGGGTCCTTTGAGAAAAGGGATAGTGTCCACTTACCTTTTGCAGAGTGAAGGTGCCTCTCTTAGGTTCCAGGTTCTTTTGTTGCTCCTCAAATGATCCTCTGGCTCACGAAGTCCTTGGGTCCCCAAAGAAATACAGTCTATGGGTGAAGGGCTGGCCTTCCTATTATCGTAATCTTGGTTTGAGAGCGTTGGGAGTAGGCTATACGTGAACGAAGGTGCTTTGTCTGAGCGATGGCTCCAGATTTCCGCCTGCCTTCATCAATGAGCTCTCCTAGAATGGGACCAGAGAGGAAGTCCAGCCTCCCAGGTAAACTCCGGAAAAGGAGGAGTTAAGGGTGGTGATGCCAGGTTTGGAGCCAAGACAAAGCTCCTCCTATCAAGTGTCCACATGGCAGAACAATAGAACAAAGGCCCATGCAGGTAAAGGGCAAACAGGTACACAGTGCAGATATAAAACCAGCCCCGTGGGGGTGCAATATGCACAATTTCTTTTCAGATTAATAGTAATGTGATTTTCAATATGGATGCTGCAATTTCACGAGAGCAATTTAAAGAAATCCATTTAAAGAAATCCAGTGGTTTGTGTACAATATCCAAAGAGATAATATAAACTCTAATTAAGTATACAAAGAGGAAAAGGGAAAGCTTTCTGAAACTCTTTAATCGTTTTAGTTCATCATAAATTTAAATTGTTACATCCTACTTCTTTCATACTTCTGTAGAAGCAGGAAGTATTCTACAAAAGCATATGCTGAAATAAACTGGTTAGGCTCAAAGGTAAAGAGCACAAGAGTCCTTGTTCCTTCCCTCTCCTTATACACTATATATGCATCTTTATTGCATTTGTTTCCTCAGTCACCGTTACCTATATCTTTTGACTTAAAGGGCCTTCATTAATCCAGTGAAACAGGCATCACAGAGGTAATTTTTTTTATCTTACTGCATGAATGTTAAGAAATTTTAACACCACTCTCTAAAATATTAATATTTCCTCAGCTCAGCAATAATATGGTAATGTCACAGTGCTCCATAACCCACCAAATTGTAGTAATGTTGTGAAATGCAAATAAAGCTCTTTTATCATCCTCACTCTGATCTCTGGCCCTGCCTCTTTCTACCTTGCTGGCACTTCATTGTTTACTACCACTCTGTGTCAAGACTTTCACCTCTTCCAGATCAAGTTACCCATATTTACACATGAATAGTTGGTATAACAAATGGATCATTGTGGCTATTTGGACGTTAATAATATAATGGATACTTTTATATGTTTTTGTCAAGAAAAGGCATTTCAACATTTTAAGACATTAACACTCATTAAGGAAAAGATTAATTTCCAAGTGACTGTACATTTCAAGATATTTTTCACATTTTGTGAATAATGTTTCTGTGCAATTAATTAATATGTAAAACCACTTAGAAATGGTACACATTTAACATGGCACTAATGAAAATAAGGAACAGACACAGACTTAACTAAGTATTTGCCTGTTATGAATAAGAAGTTAATCCTTCACTTATAACTACGTTTCTCTGTAGCATAGGTGAAGGACTCAATCTGTGTTCTTTAGGGAAGACAGTGATGTTCAGGCACACACAATCATCCATTGGTACATGCATACACACACATAAAGGTATGTTTCATAGTGGCCTGTTCTGAAAAGAACATACATTATTCCAGCTTCTTAATTGACTCACTAAAGCTGTTTTCTGTCTCAAAGGCCAGACACTCAAGGCAAGGTTGTGTACATGATCCATCATTAGTACCCTCCTTGGCAGTCCTGTTCTTATTCCTCTCCTTCCCCCTCCCACCAAATTTGTTTTGTGTGCCTTCATATTATTTCTGACTGAACCTATCATGGGGTTGGTGGGGAGGGCAGGATATGTGACTCACCCAAGATTACCCAATAGGTTTCCATGGCTGAGCGAGGAATCAAGCCCTGGACTACAGAGTCATAGTCCAGCACTGAATCCACAATATCATGAGCCTTAGAAACATCAACACCCATCACACCTTGCTATCCTGTTCATCCTTCCTCACATTGGTAAGGAGCATCATTTGGACAAACTCAATTTTTAGTCAGCCGGACAGATTTAATTTGCCTCAAAGAAGCCGCAGTGTCTCCCATATGAAAGGTTGCACTAAGCCACACATTTTAACCTTTGATCCTGCTCTCTCCCCCTCCCCCAAAAAATCATTTTCTTTCTTTCTGTTCCCAGAAAGAGACCTATTGCCTGTGCCTTCACTGCATTCAAAAATATGCCAAAAATTTGGGCAGGCCCTAACCTTTCATTCTTCCCATCTGTATTCCCACTCTTCTGGAAAGGTGCTATCTAAGGCCTCTTCCACACAGATGAGTAAAAGCCCAAATTATCTGCTTTGAACTGGTATATTTGGCAGTATGGACTCAGATAACCCAGTTGAAAGTAAATATTGTGGCATTTTCTGCCTTGATATTCTGGGTTCTATGACTGTGTACAAGGGCCTGGGGTACTGAACCTATATTGAGGGTTGGGTCCATTTATTTGTATAGCTTCCCCATTCAAACGGCTGTAAAGAACATATCCAATGACATAGAAATCACATTTCTGTTCGGCAGAAGTGCTGTCTCTTATTAGACAGCATACAAGGAATATTTTGTGGGATTTATTTTTTTAAATGTGAACTGAATTCATGTTGCTGTTTGTAAGCAATTCCATTTCACTGATGAGATATGTTATATGCACTACTGAAATTTGTAATCTGGAAGGCTGACTAAAAGCAAAAAAATGGGAGCCATCCCCATCTTTCTATCACTAAAAGTCTCTCAGGAATACTTTTGATGACTATTGGGTATGGTATAGGGAGGAAAATAATAAAGGAGGCTGCAAAAGTATTATTGCCTGCATTCTGATACATGCGGGGTATTGCTGGTTTAATGTAATAAGATGCCAGCAAGCACAGCTGCATTGATGGAGAGGCTGCTGAGCTGGCAGGAGGATCTGCTGTTGTGCTGGTGCCCAAGCTCTGGTGCCGGAGCCTTGGCGTATCTTTGCCAAATTGACTATTATCAAGGCAGGCTGTTGCTCTGTTTACTGTGCATCATATGAAAAAGCCTCCAAAAACCAATGTCATTTTAATATTTCTTCAAAACTGCTGGAATCATTTTTAATGAAGCTCATTCTGATCAATAGTTTGTAGTTCTTTTTCTGTTATTAGGGTTGATAATGGAATTTGTATCCTTCTGCTGCTGTCCTTCAAAGTAAATTACTATAACTAATGTATCACTGCAATTCTTCCTAGCTGCCCACTACTGGTGGTGAAAAACACATCCATTCAGAGAAAATAGTAATATTTGAAAGTTCATTTGAGCAGGTTAACCTGAGACCTTAGTTCCCCATTTAAATCTTATACAGTAATTCTGAAAAGTCTAACAATATTCCTGAACTGAGATAGATAGATAGATAGATAGATAGAGAGAGAGAGAGAGAGAGAGAGAGAGAGAGATTTGCTGTTGGTAAAATTGAGCATCAGGGCACAATAAAGCACAGTACTATTTTGATAGAAACAAAGGTACTAATGTCTGCTGGCGGCTAGTCTCCACTACTGGTAATGATGTTCTGGTCTCTGCGCAGAAAAGCCCAAGGCTAAACAGAAATATCTGGATAGAGGCAGGATGCTATTTCTTTCTGCCTGGAAACAAAGTTTTGGGTTTGTTCTTCATTTTCTGGAGGCTTTTTGTGCCAAATTCCAAAATCCAAGGAACTTTGCTTAGGCAATGGGGGAATAACACACACTACAGATGGAAACAGTAACATAAATGTTGTCAAGCAGCATCAGAAAATGGTCAAAATGGCAAGTTATTAAAGAGGAAGAACAAAGAATCGAGAAAAGGCTGCCACAGTTTGCTTTTCCCTGAGTCTGCTGGGAAGGGCAAAGGTGCTTCCCCCTTTCTCTCTGCTATTTCCTGTTGAATTAACTGAGTTTATTTAGTTGTTTATTTGCTTTATTTATACTCCACCTTTCACACCCAATTGGAGGGACTCAAGGCAGCTTACAACTCTGGCTTATAGCTACTGCTCTTATATATTGACCTCAGTGTGCATCTGTTGAAGACAAAGGGGAAATTGGGAGAAAAAGAGGGAAATGAAACATTTTAAAAGCACTTCCGGTTGACAGAGATGGCCGCAGGCACGGGAAGATAGGGCTCCTGTCTCCCCAACTCCGTTGAGCCGTTGGGTTAGAGCATACGCTCCCCTCTCCTGGTGGATTGATACCGGAGGGAAACACTGAGTCTCTGGGTGTCTCTGACGGCCAATAAGCCAAACCCCCCCTCAAGGAAGGGTTGCCGGTGGCCCAGGGAACCCAGGGAGTGCGGGCGGCTCCGGAGGAAGCAGGCTATGCTTGCACAAACTGCAAGCCCCTGTCCGAAAAAATAATTAATTCAGCGATCAGCTGCAACAAGAAAGATCAAACTACCAAGTTGCTACATGGAAAGTGGATCAATGCTATCTGATCTGTTGGGAAACCTCATGAATCATGAGTAACGGGAGTGAGGAAAATTGGGAAATAAGAAAGCAACCCTTTTCTCATCCTAGCGCTGAGACCGGCTTGATTCGGCCGCTAAATAAATAAACAAATAAGTATAAAGGAGAAGGCAAAACAACCAAAGGCCCATAGAAGGGAAAAGTAAAAGAAGGATTTGTGACTGACCTTGGGAGCCATATTGTTGTGTCTATCCCTGGCTTCTCTCTAAACAAAGAGAGAAGCCCGCGGCTGGAAGACTCGCGAGAAGCGAGGAAGTGAGGAGGAGGAGGCGAGACCCGGCAGTAGGCTGGGGAAACCCCAGCTGCGGCGTCACGAGATCTGGATGGGAAGCTGTGGGCGTGTGAGTTCTCGCACGACCCAGGAGACTTCTTGAAAGGCCGCGAGATTGGGCAAGACTGGGCAAGATTCCACGAGACTCCTACTAACTCCTACGTAATATACAGAGGACAGAAGGCGGAAGAAGAAGATTGACTGAGAAACAAGCTTTGGATTTAAAGACTGATTGGGACAGACGACGTAGAAGCTGAAAATATTGGTCTTAAAGAGGTGAGCCAAGTTCTAGAATAAGGGGGTGCATTTTGGAGAGTAACTACTGGGACTACTGGGAATTACACTAAACAAACAGTATGACTACCCCTAAAAATACAAATAAAGACTTGAAGGATTCAAGATTACCAAGCCTTTTCAATCGAAGAGGGTCAGGCAATGGTAGTGGGACTGAAGAAACCTATATGAAAGACCTTTTGAGGGAGATTCAGAAAATCCGAGAAGACCAATCGGAAAATCAGAAGGAGGTCAAAGAATTATTGGTGACTCAAAACAAGAAGCTAGAAGGGAAGCTAGAAGAGAAAATGGAAAGTCTGAAGACAGAAATAAAGGGAGAAATACATCATTTGTAAGAAGATCTAGTGGCGGCTTTTGTTAAGATAGATGAAATAAAGATCAAATCAAATACCCTGGAGGAAGACCAGAAGAAAATGAAAAGAAATATTGATGAAATCCAAAATAGGGACGATAAAATGGAGAAAAGAATGGACAGATTGCAAATGAGTGATATGGATAGGCAGCTTCGCTTCAGAAATTTGGAAGAAGAGTCCAAGGAGAATACAAGATTCAGAATAATCAATCTACTGGCAACCTACTTGGGAAAGAACTTCAGTGAAGTGGAGATGGAGATTGACAGATCGTATAGGATCCAATCTACTTACTCAAGACAACATAAAACTCCTCGTGACATTATTGTGAACTGTGTAAGAAAGGTGTCAAGAGATAACATTTTAAGATTGGCAAGTAGGAAACCTATTATCCACCAGAGGAAAAAAAATAATTGTTCTGAAAGAGATCCCACAATCAGTTCTCCAACAAAGGAAAAAATATAACTTCCTAACAGAAGAATTTAAAAAATCCAGAATTAAATTTAGATGGGAAAAAAGAGGGTCTGATGACGACATACAAGGATAGAAGACACTGGATCACCACGGAGGAAAAAGCCACAGACTTCTTCGATATGTTAATGAAGGACCCTTCTAGAAAGAAGCATCCTGACCCCTCACCAAAGAAGGAAATGCAGAAGAAGAGACCAAGAATCAACTCTCCAGAGGAGGAAGGCAATAAGGAAGAGCCATTGCCCCTGCACTGCAACAGGAGGAGAGGGAAGAGGAAGAGGATAAAGATGACTTGGATTCCGAGAAGGAGGAGGGGGAGGAAGAACTGATCAAATGACTGAGCCTCAACTGAGAATTTACTCCCAAAATGTCAACGGACTCAACTCACCCTGTAAGAGGGGCTGAATTTTTAATCAAAGAAATAAAGGTAGCTATCAAATATTAGCGCTCCAAGAAACCCATATTATTCATAAACATGTTTCCCACCTGACCCAAAAGAAATTAGGTAAGATTTACTACTCCTCATATGATACAAAAAAAGAGGGGTAGCACTGTATGTATGCGAGAATATACCCTCAGAGCAAAAATTTAAAGACCAGGAGGGAAGAGTGGAGGCAGTGGAGATAAACCATAACAATGCTAAAATATTGATTTGTAATATCTATGCGCCAAATGGCCCAAAAACCAAATTTGTGAAGTATGTAAAAGAAAATTTAGAGACCACTGATTACGACCACCTCATCCTCCTGGGGGACTTCAATGGAGTCCTTAACTGTAGGACTGATAAAAACAATACAGGTATTAACTCTAAAACAAAGGATAAAGGTTCCATACCCAAGATGCTTCTCTCCTTTAAAGAGGAAATGGCATTGGAAGATGCTTGGAGATTAACTCACCCTGAAGGCAGAGACTACACTTACTACTCCTCTAGACACAAATCATGGTCTAGGATCGACATGATCTGGCTCTCCCCCTCTTTGACTACAAAAATATATACTGTAAAAATCCTCCCTAGCTTTCAATCAGACCACTGCCCAATGGAGTTATTTATTAACTACGGCTACAAGAAAGGTCGATGGCGACTCGATGAATCCCTATTAAAAACGGATATTGATATAAAAAGGAACAAATAGCCACTGAAGGAATATTTTACCTTAAATGATACAGAGGGGGTAAAACCACAGATAATTTGGGATTCAATGAAAGCTGTCATGAGAGGATATCTAATACAGCAAAATGTGATAAAAAAAGAGACCAAAAAATCAGAGATATAGAAAATTAAATTGAGAAACAAGAAATACCCAAGAAATAGGGAAGTGGCCTTGAAATTACAACAACTGAAGAAAAATAAACATCTGGACCTAGACCAAATGGCTAAGAAATACATATATATTAAACAACAATTTTTCGAAAATGCAAATAAGCCAGGCAGATGGATAGCCAGGAAAATCAGGAAAAAGAAACAGGGCCAACAAATTACTAAAATTAGAAGGGGAGAAATAATTTATACTTCAGGAGTTGACATTTGTAAGGACTCACCTGCCTTAAGCAGAGCCGAGGCCTGCTTAGAAGGGGTTTAGAAATCCTGTTTTGGTTGTGCTGGCATCCATCTTGGAGAGGTGGCTGCAGCCAGCACCATTAAGGGAAGGGAAAGCCAGAGCAAGGAGGCGTGGCCTTGCAGGCTTGTGCCTAGTTACAGTGAAGAGGCTGTGATTGGCTAGAGTATAGAGGGGGAGGAGTTGGAGCTGACAGAGTAGAAGTCCTGTCAGAGAATGTTTCAGTCTGGAGTTTGGAGTTTAGAGCGAGGCTGTGCAGACACACATCTCCAACCTCTGCTGTTTAGAGTCAGGCTGTAGATTCAGCATCTAAGCCTGAGGCAGTCTTGAGCAAGGTTTCTGGGGGAGTATCACCAGAGCCTTGGCAACAGAGACTGACAGTCTGTTAAGCAATTCACCACGTAGGAATAGGCTGGACTAGTGGGAGTCACAACTCAGTTCTGACCGCCCTTAGGGCCAGTAGTCATTCTAGTGGGGTCGCTTGTGGAAGAGTGCCAATTTAGAACTGTTCTTGTGATAGGCAGTTGGGTTACCTGGTCATCTCTGGAGATAGAGTGACAGGTAGTTGGACTCTTAGACTGTGTGGGTTACGAGTAACCCAGTAGTAGCCAGACTCAGGGAACGATCTAAGTAATTAGATGTTCCAGAACTTTAGTACAACAACCATCTAGTGGAACTATTAGTTGAGAGTTGGGAGACAAGTCCTAGTACTGTCTGTGGAACTGAACGAAAGATCTTAAGAAGTAATAATAGCCTTTTATAGTCAGAAACCTCTACGCTCTATCACTTATATAATCTTGTAACCATCATGCTGTTCTAAGTCTATCATTGTTATAACCGTACGTTAGTTGCCTCTCAGTAGAACCAATACGATCTGTGCCTATTTAATAGCCTTGTTTGTAGTTAATAAATACTTTTATTATTAACTTTAAAAGAAGCCTCAGTCATCTTTCGGTCTCCTCAGTTTACATTCTTGGTGGTGGGTTGTTTTAAAGGCCAACGCTACAGACACTTCATTTAATTAGAGTTTTAATTGAAAAGTAAATCCTAATGACCCATTAGGTTGGTGGCAGACTACCGGGAGTGTCAATTAGTCAATTTTGGTGACCGAGATCGTCACAACATTCAACGCCAATTCCTAGACTTCTTTAAACAATTATATGTTAAAGATAATATACCAATAGAGGAAGTGATAGAATATATCTCCAATCAAAAACTAAATAAAATCTCTGAGGAGGAGAGAGGTGTTGAGTGGGGAAGTCACAGAGCAGGGCCGTAGCCAGGATTTTGATTCGGGGGGGCTGAGTTTGGTTCGGGGGCTGAGACTGGGTGGGGGAGGGTCTACCCTAGCAAACCTTTTGTATTGTTATCCCAATAACCCCATTAATGTGGGATATAATGAGCATGGTGATCAGATCATGGTCACAGAGGATGAGATCCTGGAAGCTATAAACAAGATAGATGTCAATAAAGCCCCGGGACCCGACAGGTTCACGGCGATATTTTATAAAACTATGAAGGAGGAACTCATCCCACACCTTTAAAAGGTTCTGAACTTAATACTAAAGAATAATGAAGTTCCTAAAACCTGGAGGGAAGCAGATATTGTTATGATAAAAAAAGAAGGACTGGACACCACAGACGTAAAAAATTATAGGCCCATATCATTACTAAACTGTGACTATAAAATCTTCGCCAATATTCGTGCCACTAGGTTACAATATTTCTTAAGAAACTGGGTAGGAGAGGAACAAGCTGGTTTCTTGCCAAATAGGAGTACCAAGGACAATCTAAGAACTATATTAGATGTTATAGAGTACTATGACATAAACATACAAGATGAAATGGCCCTCTTAGCACTAGATGCTGAGAAGGCCTTTGACAATATAAACTGGAGTTTTATTGAGGTCATATTAAATGAAATTGATGTGGGATGTGGGTTCAAGAATGCCTTTAATGCGATTTATTCGACTCAAGAAGCACAATTGAAAATAAATAATGAATTGAAGAGAGATTCACAATAACCAAGGGAACAAGACAGGGGTGTCCCCTGTCCCCCCTCCTGTTCATCCTAGCGATCGAGGTTCTCCTTAGGGACATAAAGAGAGATAGAAATATAGTGGGTCTAAAAATAGCAAACCAAGATTATAAAACAAGAGCCTTTGCAGACGACATTATTTGTATTATTGAAGACCCCATAAATAACATCCAAAATTGGCTTTAAAAATTGGAACACTACGGGAAAATGGCGGGGTTAAAAATCAATAAGAATAAAACAGTATTTCTAACTAAGAATATGTCTAAGAAAAATCAAGATACTCTGCAGATGAAAACAGGATTTCATATAAAAAAGAAAATTAAATATCTAGGAATATGGTTAACTGCTAAAAATTCCCAACTACTACAGAATAATTATGAGGAAAAATGGAAAGAAATAAAAAAAAAGACCTACAAAATTGGAAATCTCTGAACATGTCTCTGTTGGGGAGGATTGCAATCATAAAAATGAATATTCTCCCCAAATTACTATGCTTATTTCAAAACATTCCAATAATTAGGAGTCAGAAAATATTTAACAATTGGAATAAAGACCTATCCAATTTTATCTGGAATGGGAGAAAACCGAGAATAAAATATAAGATGATGATCGACAGGACGAACAGGGGAGGTTTTGGTTTGCCATGCCTAAAAACATATTTTGAGGCATGTGCCCTTACTTGGATTAAAGACTGGATCTCTCTGAAAAATGTAAAGTTACTAAATTTGGAAGGATTTAACTTGAGAATTGGCTGGCATTCATATTTATGGTACGACCAATCAAAAATTGAAAAAAAATTCGGTAACCATTTTATTAGGTCGGCCTTAATAAGAGTATGGAATAAATATAAGGCATTCTTCCACCTGAAAACCCCTTTCTGGATCTCTCCCCTGGAGGCCAAACAAAGATGTTTGCTGGGCTGGCAAAGTTGGCCAACCTACAAAGAACTCTTGAAGAAAAAAAATGAAGACTGGGATCTAAAAACCTTAGAAGAAATTAGACAGCAATTTGGCAATCTGAGTTGGTTACAGTACTTCCAGATTAAAGAGACATACAAAGATGATAAGGTAAAAGGTTTTGAGGCCAAGGAAGAGTTCTGGGAAAAGGTGTTAGAGACGAATAAGAAAATCATAACGAAATTATATAATAAGCTATTGGAATGGGAAACAGAAAAAGAACTTATCAAAACGTGCATGATAAATTGGGCCAAAAACATCGGGCACTCAATTAGGCTACAGGAGTGGCAACAAATTTGGAATAAAAAAAATCAAGTATACATACAGTATGCAGTAAGTTTGAAGGAAAGTTGGCTAAAAATATTCCACAGGTGGTATTTGACACCAAAGAAATTAAGTATCATGTATAAGAATAACTCCAGTGTCTGCTGGAAATGTAAAAAACATGAGGGCAGCTTTTACCACCTGTGGTGGTCCTGTGAAAAAGCCACCAATTTCTGGAAAGGCATTCAAAATGAGGCACAAAAAATCTTAAAAATAATAATACCCCTTAGACCGGAACTCTTCCTTCTAGGCCTGACGGACAAATGCATTTCATTTAATTAAAATGAAGATAAGCTCTTCACATACATAATAACAGCAGCATGTTTGGTGTATGCAAAATTCTGGAAACTTTATAAGATCCCTGAGATGGACCTTTGGCGGGAGAAGCTTTTGGACATAAAGGATATGGACAGACTAACCTTTCTCCTACATCGTAGCAATGGAAAACCCATCAAGACAACGGACTGGTCCTCAGTTGAAGAGTACCTTTTCGGCATCACCCTCGTTACGACTCTCAAGTTATAAGTAGAATTAGTTAAAAATAATTGTAGCAACTATACTTTATTTTTGCTCCTTATAGCCCTATATAGAGGCTATATTTGTGAGATCAGGATTAACAACTACAAAGTAAAGAAATATGATAAAGAATATCAACGTATTTGACATGATGTAAAAATTGTTGGAAGTTAAATTTTATCTTATCTAGACCGAGTTTTTTTTTAACTCGGCCCTACCCTATTTCTCCTTTTCCCTCGTTTTTTTCCTTCCCCCTCCCCGTCTTCCTCCCTTTTCTCAACACCCCCACAGCTCCACACATTGGGTGGGCTGCTGTATGTATTTCTGGGTTTTTTTATTTTTCTTTTCCTATACTGCTTGTACTTTCTCACTGTATAACACTAAAAAATCTCACAATAAAAACTATTTTAAAAAAAAGAAACATTTTAAAAGCATATTATAATGGCATGACAGAAGATGAATTGGGATTGTTTCTGCTGAGATAATAATAATAATAACAACAACTTTATTGTTGTACCCACCTCCATCTCCGTGAAGGGACTCAGTGCGGCTTACATAGGATAAGCCCGATCAAACATAGTTAAAATAACACATTGAAATTAATAAAAACAGCACTTCCGAGTGCATGGTCATGGCGGAGAGATGGACACACTAAACTCTGCAAAGTGTGCCAGCGCCGGATGAAAAGACCAGGTAGAGCAACAGCTCCCTTCCCCCAGTGGCCAATACAATCAGTTGTGAGGAAGGGTTGATAAATAAAATGCAAGTGCCAGATGACAAAAATTGAGGGTAATGGGCAATATAAGGTCAAACACTATATCTCTAAGCAGGAGGCAGTGGTAAAGTGCAGAGACTGAAAATTGGGTCATAACTGGGAGCCAAAAAATTTCTGGGGAAACCATCTAATCAAATGCACAGTCAGAGATGGGAACAGTCAGAGGGAATGAAATGATAGATTATGGCTGTACCGTCTTCCTAGAATATATAGGGAATTGCTATAGTAGGAAATCAAGAATTTGTTTTCCAGTAGCATTACATAGAGGAATAAAGTTGCTGCACAAACGAGAATATGATAGAAATTGCAGTAATCATTGCAGCTATTGATTTGATGGTAATATTGGGAGCGGTGTTTTCTGTTCATCATTTCCCTTGTATTCTCTCTCTGGAATTGACCAACTTAGTAGACTCTGAGTTCTGTCTAGGAAAGATTTTTACCTATTTATTAATTTTGAATATTTACATATACAGGCAGTCCCCGAGTTACAAATAAACAACTTACAAATGACTCATAGTTAAGAATGGGGGTGTGAGGGGAACTATTTAGAGAACTTATAGGGGTAGGAATTATAAGGTATAGCAATCATAGTGAGCAGGGATGGAAATTGATGGTGGTGGGTACATGGGTAGGGGGATTCAAGGGAATGTGTTGTCTACTATCTATGTCACTAGTTTGTATGTCACATGCTTTGTTTGTTAATGTATATCACTGTTTTTCTTTTGTGTTTAAATAATAATAAAAAGAAAAAAGAATGGAATATGACAACAGGAAGTGAAAGAAATCTACCCCTAGGAAGGGAAATTTGTTAAAGTATATAAAAAAACTGGGTAAGGATCAGCACTACCCAGTGAGGATCAGCACAAAATTTATTGCAGATGTATGTGTGTAAAGAAAAAAAGAACCCACATGCAGGTACAATCAGTAGGGTATAACAACAGAGGTTACAGTATACCATTTGGAGTTCTTTACAAACTATTGCTGTGGGTGTTGAGTTCTCTGTTTTTCCTGCAGATTGTAGGTATTGTGCATTCTGGGAAGGACCACTTGGTTTGCATGCAAGTTCACAGAGCTGAATTGAGCTGTATTTGATTTTACATGCTAAAGGGCTGTATTTTCTGCTATGTTTGAAGAAGACTTTTATTTTATCTGCTGGAACTCTGCTGGAAAAAGTAAAGTATTTTCTTTTGTGCAAGCCTACTGCGACCCCAAAATTCGCTTGAATTTTGTTTTCAAGGGAATTGCAGCTGGACTTTTAAGTTTAGTGCTGTGGGGGACAGATTTTTTTCCTGACACAAAATACAACAAAATTCACTCCTGAAAGAGTTATCATTGGAAGAAGGTGTCTCCATTGAAGCTTTCTCACCAATCTTTGTTTCTACAACAAGACAAATTTTTCAAAATCCAATTTTCACAGTGACAGAAAGTGAAGTGAAATCTTCTGAACAGGGTACAGACAGCAAAACAAACACCATAGTAGTGTTAACCAGTCCCTATGCTATCCAAAGCTCTCATGTACTGTATGTGTGTGTGTTGTTGAGTTACGCTTTAAAAATGTACCTATTGTAACTTACAAATTCAACTTAAGGAGAAACCTACAGAACCTGTCTTGTTCATAATTTGGGGACTGCCAATACATGCATCTGCAGTTATGTATGCTGCAGAGAAGAAAGCATTTTGTAAATAAAGCCAAATGCAAAACGGGAAATTACAGAAAATCTGAAGAAAGCATAGAATAAACACAGGCCTTTAATTGTCAGTATATATTTCTTTTATTTGTTTTATCTCGTTCAAGATGTCCTTGTAACTGAGCCCATAGGTACCAGTGACCACAACACAATAACCTTCAACTTAAGTTTGGATAGCAAACTGTCAGTGAAAACTAACACAGAGACCTTAAATTTTCACAAAGGGAATTTCACCAAAATGAGAAAAATAGTAAAGAACAAACTAAAAGGAACAGTAAAAAAAATCAAATCCCTCCAGAATGCTTGGAAACTGTTTAAAAATACTTTAAAACAAGCCGAACTAAAATGCATTCCTAAAATAAGAAAGAGGCCGGGAAAGTCCAAGAGGACATCGGTATGGCTTACAAATGAAGTAAAAGTTGTGATTGGAAAGAAGAAAAACTCATTTAAGAAATGGAAGGCTCTTTCTACTGAGGAGAACAGAAAGGAACACAAGCTCTGGCAAACTAAATGCAAAGCAACCGTCAGGAAAGCCAAGAGAGATTTTGAGGCACATATAGCTAAGAATATTTTAAAAAATAGCAAAAACTTCTTTAAGTACATCAGAAGCAGAAACCCAACTAGAAAAGCAGTTGGGCCACTTGACGACAATGGTAAGAAAGGGACAATAAGTGAAGACAAGGAGATTGCTGAGCGGCTAAACGACTTCTTTGCCTTCGTTTTCACACAGGACAGACAACATATGCCTGCAGCTGAGTCAGTTTTTTTCAGGAGGGAATTAAATGAATTAAACCAGATAGAGATAAACAAGGAAGATGTTCTCACATGCCTTACTAAACTAAATGTCAACAAATCACCAGGGCCAGATGGCATCCACCCCAGAGTTCTTAAGGAACTCAAGTGTGAAATTGCTGAAATTCTAGCCAAAATATATAACCTTTCTCTAAGATCAGGCACTGTACCTGAGGACTGGAGGGAGGCAAATGTAACTCCGATCTTCAAGAAAGGATCCAGGGGTGATCCAGGAAATTATAGGCCAGTTAGTCTAACCTCAGTTCCAGGCAAAGTGATGGAAACCATTATTAAAGAAAAAATTACTAAGCACATCGAAGAACAGGCATTGCTGAAGGAAAATCAACATGGTTTCTGCAAAGGCAAATCATGTCTTACTAACTTGATAGAATTCTTTGAGGGTGTAAATAAAACACATAGATAAAGGGGATCCAGTCGATATTGTTTACCTTGACTTTCAAAAGGCTTTTGACAAAGTCCCTCACCAAAGGCTCCTAAATAAGCTCTTCAGCCATGGAATCAGAGGACAGGTCTTGTCCTGGATTGGAACCTGGCTAAACTGTAGGAAACAAAGGGTGGTAATAAACGGACATTTCTCTGGGTGGAAAGAGGTGAGAAGTGGCGTACCCCAAGGTTCAGTTTTGGGTCCGTTACTTTTTAATTTATTCATTAATGATCTGGATGTAGGAGTGAATTCTGAGGTAGCAAAGTTTGCAGACGACACTAAATTGTTCAGGGTAGTTAAAAATGAAACTGATTGTAGAGAGCTCCAGAAAGATCTCGAAATTGAGTGAATGGGCAACAAAGTGGCAAATGCATTTTAACCTAAACAAGTGTAAAGTCATGCACATCGGGCAAAGAACCCCAAATACACTTATCAACTGATGGGATCAAAGCTTTCTGAGACAAACCAGGAAAGGGATCTTGGGGTTTTGGTGGACAGCTCAATGAAGATGTCAACCCAGTGCGCTGCAGCAGTGAAAAAAGCAAATTCTATGCTTGGCATGATCAGGAAGGGAATCGAAAATAGTTCAGCAAATGTTGTATTGCCTCTCTACAAATCTATGGTGAGGCCACATCTGGAGTACTGTGTACAATTCTGGTCACCGCACCTCAAGAAGGATATAACGGAACTGGAAAAGGTACAAAGAAGGGCAACAAAAATGATCCAAGGGATGGAGCAGCTCCCTTATGAAATCAGGTTGCAACGCCTTGGTCTTTTCAGCCTTGAAAGACGGCGTTTAAGAGGTGACTTGATTGAAGTGTATAAAATCATGCATGGGATAGAAAAGGTGAATAAAGTGGGCCACTGTGTGACACAGAATGCTGGACTAGATGGGCTGAGGCCCGATTCAGCATGGCTCTTCTTATGTTCTTATGTTCTTATATTTGTTTTCGATAGAAATACTTTCTAGACGTCTTTGAACATAAATTCCAGGATTGTGAATTTTATCTGACTCAATGGAATCCCTCTTATCTGCCTGTTTCCTTTCTCGGTCACACAGTGGTATTTTTGAAGCAACATCTGTAGGTCAAGTCAGGGTAAACTGTTTCAGTTTTATGAGTCAAGATGGAAAATATTAGAAGAATTGATTGGCAACGGATGAGAACATATCTAAAAGAGACAAAATTTAAATAAAAATATAGAAAATATCTACTGGAAACCATATAAAAGCCAAATATATGGTTGTGAAATAAATTGAAGAGATGGAAAATCAGAAAGCACAAGAAACATAAACACCCCGTGGAATGGACTGGAAGATCTATATTGTTGTATATTCGAATCTATTTTCTATTCAATACTATTTTATTCTATCTCCTTCTTCTATTCTTTTAGATACACTATCTTTGTTCTTAGTTTTTTTCTTCTCTTCCTCTCTTCTTTTTCTCTCTCCTTTCCTCTTCTCTTCCCTTACTCACGCTTAACTTCTTGCTATATTTTATATTTGTCGGAAAAATTCAATAACAATGTTTAAACAAAAAGAGATGGAAAATATTAGCACCTGATATTTGGCTGTGTCTTCCTTGTTTTCCTTATGCAAACTAGGCATTGTTTTCTGTTTTGCTGTTTTATTGTATTTTAATGTGTTTTACCTGTTTTAGGCATAAATATATGAAGCTGAATAATAAATAATAAATACATAAATATGTATAGCCTTGTTAGTATTCTATTCTGATAATTTTACCATGCCCTATGTCAAGATATCTCAGGTTGGCTTACAACAAATAACATTAAAACAAGTTAAACAGATTAAAAAGCATTTGTAAAACAAGGGTGAGTTTCCCAGGGTCACCCAGTTTGTTTCCATGGGCAAGTGGGAATTAGAGTCAGAGTCCAATGCTCACACCATCATACCACATATACAAGAACTCTTCCATTTATTGTCTGGTGGAGTATTGTTTATCTAGATTATTTCCATGTGCAATTAAGTTGACTTCAAGTTATGGTGATCCTCAAAATGAGAACTCTCTAAGAAATATTATTCACGGCGCTTTCTGGTTTTTGCAGATGCCTTAGGTTTTTTTATTGAGCTAATCCATTTATAACATTGTTTTGTCTTCCTCTTTTTTCATGCTGCATTGAACCCTTGCCATCATGATTGTATTTTCTAGTCAAGTCATGTTTTCATATTATATGCCCAAAGTATGATAGCTTCTGCTCGGTCATTTTGGCTTCTAATGAGAGTTCCATCTTGATCTGCTGCAGGACCTTTCTTTTTGGTGGTCCAGGGTATCTGTAAAACTCTTCTTCAGAACCTTCTGAATTAGAAGATTTTTATTGTCAGCTTCCTTCATTATCCAGCTTTCATATATGTAGTTAGACATTTTTTAAAAAATACGATGCTGGGGGTGATATTGTCTTCAGTGTTCAAATATATACCTTTGCATTTGATAATCTTATCTAGCTCCTACTCTACAAAGTATTTGTCTTCTCCTGATTTCTTTACAAATTTCTTGAGTCTCATGCCTTTGTTTGAAAATCATCTCTCCTACATAACCAGCAATTGCCCCTAAAACTATTTTAGGTTTTAGTCCTTCGGATTTGACCAGAAATTAGGACTGATGATTGGATGAGGTATAGGAAATGTTTTTAATGATTTCATTGTCTTGATCATTAACTTCTAAGTTATGTAAAGCTTCTATGGTCATTATTTTTGAGTTTGTAACACTCAGCTGTTTGTCCACTTCCTTGAATAACTTTTGAGAATATTTCTTCTAAGGGCCCTCCCACACCACCATAAAACCCAGAATATCAAGGCAGATAATCCACAGTATCTGCTTTGAATGAGGTTATCTGAGTCCACACTGCCAAGTAATTCAGTTCAATGTGGATTTTATGCATCTGTGTGGAAGGGCCTAAGTCTTTACTATTTCATCTGCATAATGTAGTGCCATTTGCACATTTTAAATTGCTGATCAATATTATGCCTCCGGTTTTCACAAATAATTCCACAATTATTTTGTCTAGCAATGTGAAATCATAAAAAAAGAAGAATGGGATGAGATTCCTAAGCTTGTTCAAGAGACTACATTCTGTGTGCAATTCCAGACACTTAGACCTTAGCAAATGGGCTCACTCTTTTATGGTTGAGTGGGCTTCAACGTGTCCTTTGGTCAACCCTCACTCAGCGATGCACACAGTGATACATGATGTGTTTTATACATCAATGCAGTTCTCTTGTTCCACATGGATGCTGGTATCACCTATAAATCAAATAATTTCAACACACTTACAGTCATTTGTCAAAATAGAGATTTGAAATATCTTTAATTACAGTTATGAAGGTATGTTGTGAATGCTGTTTTAATCATGTGGATAGCTCTGAGGATTAAAATTAGATTTGTGCATTTGCATAATAAAGGTAATGTTGTGAAAGAAAGCAGTTTGAGTGTGTGAGAGATAATTGCATTTGTGTGAGTTGCCTTGGGGCAACCTTTATTAGATTGAGCTCAGCACCAGATATTACACTGCTGAAACAGTTTGCATTTTTATATAACTGTGCAATACAATTTAGATTTTATGCACAATTAGGCATGCATTGACATATAGTTTGTTTGTAGGGTTAGACAATAAAACACAGTGTGACTCTCCACAGCAGTTTTGCATCGAGAAAGAGAGGGAAAAGGACAGGAGAAATTCAGGCTCATGAGATCAGACTTCCAGAGCAGAACTTCCTTGGGAAATTGCAGGTGTAAATTGGTTGCAATCCAGTTGCTTCCTGAATCATAAAGGTGCACAACCTGTTTGTTCCTTGTACTTTTCTGCTAAAAGATGTTGGGTAGCTTTAGCAAATGTGGTGGCTTTTAAGGAAGTCAATGAGAATTTAAACAATTTTTGACAGGGTTTTCCTCTTAATCCCGATCTTCTTCCCCACTATCATTCCCTATAGTCTTGGTTTTCATGCTGAATAGTTTAATTGTAAAAAGATTGTCACATGCGAATATACATGCATGGGTTTAGTGATGAGAATAAATATGTTTATCATTTTATATATAACTACAGAGCAGTGGTGAACTGTATACATTCTTCCTCCCTCCCTTGAATTTGCTTAAAATGATTCCAATCAGCTTTCCTCCTCCTCCAGCCATTTAAGGCAGAGAAGAGTTCTTTCTTCTAACAAGGAAATAACCCAGAGGCACATGTTCAAACATTTTTGAAAAACAACTAAATTTGGGGTGCCCTTGGGTCTCACATGAAGCCTTGGGTGTCTACACCTCTGGGCTCTATTTTAACCTTATCATGGGGTAATAATAATAATAATTATTATTATTTCATGGAGACATTCCCTGTTACTTGCATGATTTCAAGGATGGTCATGCATAATAGCATATGAGGCTGGGCAAATGTATCCTTGTTAGCAACTTGCTGGTTTGTCGTGGAGTAAGGAGGGAAATGTTGGAATACATTATAGGATTTAAATTGCAACAAGGATGGGGTCTGTCATGTGCCATCACATGATACACGGCAGGTCCTGACCACATTCCTCCCAAAGTCAAAGATAGTGTATAACAACAGAGGTTACAGAGGTAGCAAAAAGCCCCCTTTGAGTGATTGGTAGTCTCTTTGAAGATGCTGCCATACAGATGTGTTAAGCATCACCCACCCACACAACTGTGCCCTCAAAGTGTAGTCCAGAGGGGAGAGGCAGGCAAGTAAGTGAATTCACACACATGCCTCTCCCCTACGAGCTACAAAGGGGACAGCTGCAGAGGCAGGTGAAATACCACTTGCCTGCACAGCAGTGTGAAAAGGGAAAGAGGGCAGACAGGTGGAAGTGAAGTCACCCTCCCAGTCCCTTTGGCAATATAGGGCTTGATAGCTGAGAACCAGGTCATGAGGTCAAGCCCCATAGCACCAAAAGGGCAGTCACACCCTTAATTCACCTGCCTAGGATGGGTAAACTAAGGATGCATCTGTTATGCAAGGAAGAGCAAAATACCAATTTTGCCTTCCCCAAAAGGGGAGTGCAAGCCAAGTATTATGCAAGGCAACTTTTACACTATGTAACTATTGTTTTTTAAAAAATCCTGTTCCTGCTTTGAAAGTATTATTCCTGTTTAATTGTGCAGTACATACTATGAAAGTACCATTTATTTATTTATTTATTTCCACCACTTCTACCCCGCTTCTTCTCAACCCCCGAAGGCGGACTCAGAGCGGCCTGACAACGGCAACGATTTGATGCCACACAGTATACATATAATAGAACCAAACAGTTAGGATTAAAATACATTAAAATACAACAAGAATTAAAATACATTAAAATACAATTAACATTAAAATGCATCATGTACATTCACAACGGTTAAAACAGTATTCCATCCATAAAGCATTAGGTCTTGTCCACCAGTTTGCCATCTCAATCCAATCTAACGTGCCATATATACTCGAGTACAAGCCGACCCGAATATAAGCAAAGGCATATAATTTTACCACAAAAACTGGGAAAACTTATTGACTTGAGAATAAGCCTAGGGTGAGAAGTGCAGCAGCTACTGGTAAATTTCAAAATAAAAAAGATACAAATAAAATTACATTAATTGAGGCATACAGCTTTGGCACAGCAATGAGAGGCCACACACCTGACCTCTCCTCCACTCTTGGCACAGAGATTCAGCTGGGTTGCTGTGCCAAAATGGGAGGAAGCATGCAACTGGTAGAAGCTCTGCAAAGGGCTTCTTTCAGTCCCATGCCTTCTCAGCAAGACCCTCACTCGGGTATAAGCCAAGGGGGCCTTTTTCAGCATGAAAAATGTACTGAAAAACTAGGCTTATGCTTAAGTATATACAGCAGTTGTTATACTCCAGAAATTTTGTTTTTGTAGCTTCCACAAACTATGTTGAATTGGTTGAGACTCTGTGAGATACTTATTATAAAAACTATAGCAAAATGTGCTGTAGGATGTCCCACGAAAACAAAGTTTTTGCTGTTTAATAAACTTTTTCCATGTTTTTATGTTAGAAGCAATTAGGAAATGACATTTATAGCCCAGGAACAAAAATCATGTTACATAGTGTTATGTGATGAAATATGGTATTTAATTCCAGAACTTAATACATTTTAGTTGACATCCTGCTCTCCATGCGATGCCAAAATAGATCCCCCAGGTATTGTGTTCATGCTTGCTGAGTTAAGCTCCACAAATAATTAATTGCAGGCTTTTAGGTGCAAGCCAGTCTCCACTTTGATGTGTGAAAGAACTAACGTTTTGCTTGAACTGGAGTCTCCTTGTTAAAAGCAAGATCATTAATTGCATCAGGATCTCCTTCTGAGAATCAAGACAAAAACTTATCCCCAAGTATACTCAGGCAGAAGGGAGAGATTATAGAGGAGGCATGTATTAACCACTAAAATTTTAATCATTTCAACTAAAAAGAGAAACAGCCACCCAGAGTCGAGACACATTTTACATTGTTTGAATACCTTGAAACCTATTTTGTCAGGTTCTATCTGGGACAGGCATGTAGCTGGGGAGGGGGGCTTGAGGGAGTTCAGCCTCCCCTCCCCTGAAATTCTCAAGGTGGTCGGTGAGAAGGGCTTACTGGTACATTATTTAAACTGTTACATTTATTTCTATCATGATCTGATCACCATACTAAATACATCCCATATGCATGGGGGTATTGGGATAACGATACAAAAGGTTTTCTAGGGTAGATACTCTCTTGCTCACACTCACCCCCCCCCCCAAAGAATCAAAATCCTGGCTATTGGCCTGATCTGGGATGTGAAAAACTGAACATACAAATCACACAATTCTTTTTAAAAGTTGTTTCAAGGACCAGAGTATATCCAGCCTTATGCTTTTTCACTTTTTCAGATGTTCAGAGGAAATATGGAAAGGAGACAAATGTAATTGGGAGATTATCAAGGGAAAGTATAATCTGCGACACATTCAACAATTTGACGAAGAAAAGGAGCTGGATTCTAATGAAGTATAGGGGAGGGTTTAAATAAAATGATGGCAAAAACTGGTTTGGAACTAAAGTTCTGTGAACAAAAGGCTATTCTCACAACCTCCTTTTCATGCAGGTTTTTTTAAAGCTAGCAGTTGAACCCAGAAGTTATGAAAAACATACATTGGGAAATTTGGGAGATTTACGTTAGAAAATGGGAGGAATGGAAACAAATTATCCACAGCAAATATGGGAATGAAAATTGATAACAACCTAAGCATAGATGAATTAGAATATTTACAAATTGTCTTGTTCTCAATGAGGAAGGGGTCCGTATTTCAGCACATGAAGCCACTCTATCAAAAATGTGTCCCGTGAGATTTTTCCTGGCTCACACATCCCTCTTTACCAAAAGCCATTGTCAGAGTCTCTTTGAGATCATTTAGGAATATGTGAAAATGTTCCTTGAATTTTATATACTTCACTTGCAAATTTTCATAAAATATGCTTTTAACTTTTTGAGAGATACAACAAGGAATCTTTAATGTTCGCTTTAGGGTTTTTAGGAAATTAACTACCATCCAGCTTGCTAATAACAAGACATTGCTGAACCTTTTTGTGCCAGATGTCCGGTAAAACCTGATTAAATATAACCTTGTGAATTTCTTTACTATAATAAAATCTTCTTCCAGAGTGAAACTAATAGTAATGTAAAAGGGAAGATAATAAGTGCTAACTGGATCTAAGTAATGATTTCCTAAGTATGGCTATAAATCAACAGGAATGGACATTTCTGTAATCTCTTTAGAATGAGAATTTATATCAAATAATCCATACTTTTCTTACTAGTTTTCTGTGAGAATTGCATGCTGGATTTCCATAACACCTTATGTGCAAACACTTTTGTTTTATCTAATGTTGTGTGCACATTCTTTCTAATATCTTTGCATCTTTAGAAACAGAAACAAACTCATTTTGTGAATAGTTTTCTGAATAAAGCAAGTTACCAACGCAGGAGTTCACATTCAAATGACTTTGTTACAGGAAGTGAAATATATATATTTGTGGCATTATTATTATTTATATGCTGCTTTTTCTCTCCATAAAGGAAACTCAAAGTGACTTACTCTAAAAGCATTCCAATACAATTTAAAATCCAAAAATATACAAACATTAAAATAGAATTAAAAATCAGTGGTATTAATTTTTTAAATAACAGTTTACTCATGCATTCTTACACTTGTTTCAAGTTAAACAATGGCATCCTATAGACATAAATTATACATTATAAGTATCCAAAAAGATCTATCCTAGTGTCACGATGGCATGGAAGTTTCCAAAGACTTGGCAAGGCTCCGCTCAACAACAAGCGGATCAGGGAATGGGAAAAGCTGCAAGATCCAAGGCACTCCTTGGCAGGCCACTAGCCCAACTTAGCTACGTGGTCTTGGCTCGCTACACGTCTGCATAGGATAGACGTGGCCGAGGTACTGAGGATCCGTTCCCACGGATCCTATACTTAATCCCCTTGGCGAGGCCCCCGACGCTCTAGGCTTCTCCTCCTCCAATCTGTGCTGCGAGACCTCGGCCGGTCTAGGCTGTGGAACCAACCCCTCCTGCTAGCCTCAATGCTCCGTCTCCTATCAAAGGTTCGACCTTGCCTTCCAGCACCTGGTTCCCTATCTTCGTGAGAGTCGAACTCCCCATCTGCTTCCCGGGCCTCTCCCTCGGTTGTTTCCCACATTCTTTCTTGTGAACCTCGCCCCCCCGGCCGTTCATAATCTTCACTATCACTGCTTTCGAATTCCGTCTGGCCTTCCTGCATCTCGTAAGGATCAGGCCAGCCGTCATCCCAGGCCAGGCTTTCTGTGGGGAAGAAGGCCCAGCTACCTCAAAATCCCCTTCTTCCAGCCCCTCCAAATCCTCCTCAGAATCAGCTGGCTCCAATGCCAGTGGGACCCCCGGTGCTGCCCCCTGCCCTCCAGGCACGAAAGAGAACTGGGGTGCTACACTTAGTGGCAATTATATTATTTCATCTGGTAAATAGACAGCATCTATAACAAAGATACATAGTTCTCCAGACAAGAGGTACTCCTAGTCAGTCAAAAGACCGAACAGGGCATAGGGTTACAGCCTGTGTTGGACGGGGTTACACTTGCCCTGAAGATGCAGATTCGCAGCTTGAGTGTGATCCTAGACTCAACACTGAGCCTGGAACCCCAGGTTTCAGCCGTGGCCAGAGAGCATTTGCACAGTTAAAGGTTGTGCGCCAGCTGCGCCCATACCTTGGGAAGTCAGACTTGGCCACGGTGGTCCACGCTCTGGTTACATCCCATATAGACTACTGCAATGCTCTCTACAGCCTTTGAAAACTGTTCAGAATCTTCAAATGGTCCAGCATGCGGCAGCCAGGTTACTAACAGGAGCTGCGCTCAGGGAGCTTACAACTCCACTGTTCTCCCAGCTCCACTGGCTGCCAGTTTGCTACCTTAAACGGTTCGCGCCCAGCTTATCTATCCAAACGCATTTCTCCCTATGACCCTTCTAGGAATTTTAGATCATCTGGGGAGGCCTTGCTCTCGATCCCGCTTACCTCACAGGCGCATCTGGCGGGGACAAGAGACAGGGCCTTCTCAATGGTGGTCCCTTGGCTGTGGAACTCCCTTCCCAGGGATATTAGATCGTGCTCCTCCCTCCTGACCTTTCAGAAAAGAGTAAAAACCTGGCTCTTTGAGCAAGCGTTTGGAGCTTCAGTGTGACCAGATAAACACAAAATTGTAATACGAACACAGAGCGGCTAAGACGATGTAAATGGATGAGGAATTGAATCGGAAGACATTGTTTTTTATATAGATTTTTATAGTTTTTATAGCTTTTATGGATTTTATATCTATTTACAATGTAATTTAATTGCTTTTAATTGTGTGTGTGTGTGTGTGTGTGTGTGTGGCATCTAATTGTTGCTGGACTGTACGCTGCCCTGAGTCGCCTTCGGGCTGAAATGGACTGGGGCTTTCCCTCTCATACTTCAATGGAGGCCAAAGGGAGACGACTCAGCCAGCTTCATTTGTATTTCCTTTTAAAAACTGTCTTACCTCCAATACTGGGACCCCAAAAGAGGGGTGCAAGTATTATGCAGTGAAATATTGTAATTAATTTCACTCATATTTGGTGAAATAATAATTGCAAGTAGCTAATTGTTTGTCATGATTTTCCTAATTATTCCAATTTAAAATGGTGTTGGGGTCCTGTACACTGAAGTACAATTCGCCCTCCATATCCACAGATTTTGTAACTATAGATCTCATTAACCACATTGTGAAAACATTCAAAAGGAATCCCAAGAAGCAAAGCCTGGTTTTGACATTTTATATGAGGGACACCATTTCACTATGCCATTGTATATAATGGGGGTTGATTTTGGTATCCACTCTCCATGCAGTACCTTGAAACCATACCCCTCAGTTACCAGGGGCCCACTATTTAGGATCTTATTTTGCAAATGGAAGACCCTAATTTTATAGAGCTATTGTGAAACCTAAATATAGTCACCCAGACTATATTTTGCCTATGCCCCTGCTACAGTTCAAATTCTTTCATTCCCCTCAGTTATTTTCTTATTGCGTTGTACATCTAAAAAGAACATAAAAGGTTTAAGAGGGACATAAAAAATAAAACAAGATATAATCTGTATAGCATGAGAATGGTATCCTTTGTTACTTAAACGTGTTTCTATATTTTAAAAAACCTAGGATGAAGATGGTTCTCCCCACCTCCTTGCTTCACAAAAGATGTTTTGCACGTCCAGATATAAAATTTTGAGTAGGTATAAACATATAGTTCTGGGAGTTATTACAGGTAGGGCATGAGGCCAAGCTCTAGATCAATGATTGGATTAACAACCCAGGAGTCTAGTTTCATGAGTTCCCTAATGGCCTTGAAATGTTCTTTAAAGGTAATCCACATTATTATACCATTGCTTTTCAACAATAAAAAACAGAATTTTTAATCAATTAAATAAAGAACAAGTTCTACTTGGCCATTTTTCTTTTATCAGCAACAGTAAGTCTTTTTCCCCTTCGCCCGCTCCACCCCCAAATCAAGTTTTCCTGAACGTGCCTAGAATAGGTATTTCATTTGGCTGTCAATTGAAAATTTTACATTTCTGTTATATGTAACAGATTTGAGCTAGAGGTGTGTCCAACCATTATTTATTTATTTATTTATTTATTTATTTATTTATACCACCACTCCCAGCAGCTCGGGGCGGTTTACAACATAATTCAATAAAAGAATGAGCAAAACATGCATATAATAGTAGTTAAAATAGCAAATAAAAGCGCAGCTAAAATCACAAGCTTTCAAAGGCCTGTCTGAACAGGTGTGTCTTGCAGGCCCTCCGGAAGATGACCAAATTTCGGAGAGCCCGTGTTTCCAGTGGCAACGAATTCCAAAGAGCTGGGGCAATGATTGAAAATGCCCTGCGCCTTCTCGAAGCCAGGTGGAAAGACTTCACTCTAGGGATGTCTAGAAGATTCTGGTCTTCTGAACAAAGTGATCTCGGAGTGTTATATGGAATCAGGTGCTCCCGTAGGTACACTGGCCCCAGACCATACAAGGCCTTAAAAGTAAGAACTAACACCTTGAAAGTGATCCAGTATTCAATTGGTAGCCAGTGCAGGTTCTGCAGTATAGGTGTTACACGGCAGCTCGCGGGTTCCCACGCAAGCAGCCGGGCTGCAGCATTCTGCAGCTTGAGTTTCTGTATTAAGGGTAGGCCAATGTAAAGAGCGTTACAGTAGTCAAGTCTTGAGATGACCGTGACTTGGATTACCGTGGCCAGATCATTCCATGAGAGATAGGGAGCCAAACACTTGTAAATAGATTGTCACGATGCAGGGTCTCAGCCCAGCCCCTTAATCACACACACAGAGACGGTAATCAGCTAACTATTTAATGAATAATGAAAAACAGGTGAAAAGGATAATTGTCCATAAAAGTATCAAAAAGTTAAATCAAAAAGGTAAAGAGTCCGTAAGTAAATCCAAAAGCAAAACTTGGCAAAGGCTCCGCAAAACACTGCGGATCAAGGACTTGGTCCGTGGCAAAGGAACAAGGCAAAGTTCATTACAAGGCCCAAGAAACTTCTTGGCAAGGCACGAGCCGACAACCTGGCTCCGTGGATCTTCGATCGCTTCACTCCCTTCAGATCAGAAGTGGCCGAGCTACTGAGGATCCGTTCCCACGGATCCTATACTTAATTCCCCTGGTGAGACCACCGACGCTCTAGGCTGCGGCGCCAATCTGTGCTACGGGATCTAGCGCTCCTCTGGCGCTCTAGGCTCCGGTGCCATTCCCTCCTGCTGGACTCGATGCTCTGTCTCCTATCAAAGCTCTGTCCTTGCCTCCCAGCACCTGGGTCGCTATCTTCATGAGAGCCAGACTCCCTTTCAGCTTCCATGGACTCATCCTCCGCTATCTCCTGACCCTTTCCTGCGACCCGAAACCACCTGGTTTCTCATACAGATTCTCTGAATCAGCACTTTCAGTGTCGGCCTGATTTTCTCAGCTATCATAGCCATCCGGCCAGCCATCATCCCATGCTAAACTTTCTGTAGGAGAGGAAGGCCCTGCTGCCTCATCATCCCCTTCCTCCATGTCCTCATCAGCTACAATTAGCCCTAAGGCAAGGGGGACCCCCCGGGGCTGCCCCCCAGGCACGAAAGGGAACTGGGTTGCTACATAGATAGTGAACTTAAACCAGTAGAAAGAGGCATGATTGCCAATGTTTTCATATTCATTTTTATGGGGGGGGGGGGGTTCATGTTTTATGGATTTTAACTGATTTTTAAAATATCTGTTTTAATCCTGTTTTAATGTTTATATGTTTGTAGATTTTAAATTGTATTGAAATGCTTTTAATGTAAGATGCTTTCAGTCTCTTTGTGGAGAGAAAAAGTGGTGTATGAATAAACATAATAAATATGACAACAATAACCTATGTCTTTCAACTGATGCTGTAAATTCTTTAACACAGTAAAACTGTAGCATTAATCCCTGTGATTGCCTTTCTGCATCTTCTATTTTTATAAAGATGAGAGATTTTACATGCAATGTCACTACAATATTCCAGCTAGATATTGCTGGTACAGTATGCAACAGTTTAGAGCTCTAGGTTGGAAATGACCTCTTATTTATAAATGAATATGGAGCAATGGGCAAAACCCAAAGCTGTGTTAATGCTTATTATTCTGTTGGTTAGTATACATTAGTATACTTACCCAGCCCATCCACTGAAATGATAGAGATGCATAAAGTGAATGAAGGATAGGTGCCTCACCCCAAAACTGTAGATGCCCCCCTCCCCCACCACCAACTGCTTAGGCCAATGGTTAAGAAGCAGATTGTCTATGAGTCCTTGTCTGCTTATTTCCACATATGACCAATTTAACAATAGGGGATTGGTTGGCGTGAAGAATTTATTGGAGTGAATCTCATTTCTGTGAGCATAATTGTCTCACAGAGAGAGTGAGAGAATGCTGTCATGAGCGCGGCACTAAAGGTTACATTTAAAATGAATGAATACTATGACTTGTTAAGGTCATTCTTAATGAAGCAGCGGGAATATGATGTTCAAGGTCAGTTATGGGTGACCTTTCTCTGTTAAGAATGGCTACATCATGTAATTATACTCATTGGTCTGAAAATAACTTTCTTCACTCTAGACTATTCTGAAGATCCACTGGTTCTTCTCGTTAATTTATTTCTTGTCAATGCTGTCACTAGGTGGTATAACTCCCAGTATCATCTCATCCCATACCGAGCCATGTTTTTTGTACTAATGTCACTCATAAATCTTAATCCTCATATATATCACTTAATATAATTGCAAAATCAATGTCTAAAAAAAGAAACAGGAGCAGTAAAGAAAACACTGTATGCTTGTAGCTCGTGGAGACAAAGCCACATGATTGTCAAGCATCACTGTAATTGGGCAATAGTGACAGTTCTGATGGGAGCCCAAATACATTAGAAGTTTCAAAAAGTAAATTAGCACAGAATTTTGATCTTATAGATGCAATGTATTGGTGCAATAGGTGTAAAATGGGTTTGTGAAAAAAACATATTTGCGGTTATATCTAATTATTATATGGAAATATTTTTAATTTAAAAATAATACATTTCTGCTGAAGCACAGCACAAAACTTTTCTGGACAGTCATTTTGGTATCATCCCCTTTGATAGTGTCATCTGGTGCAATCCACACACTCCACACTCTCCTAGTGACCCCATTGTTTTTTATTGCTTTATGCCATATGAATGCAAGAATGCTGAACTCTTATTATAACACCCTGTATTCACCTTTGCACAAAACACATTAGCAGAGAGATACTAGTGTTTCAACTTTCAGAGAGTTAATTTATAGATCTAGAGAGAATGAGAGCACAAAAGCTGGTCAAAATGTCAGAGTCAGCACTCAGTGGTGTAGTGCTTTAACCTATGTAGTTGTGACCTTGAGCAAGATCCAGGATTAAAGGTGAGGGAAGTATAAATCAATGCCTTGGCACAAGCCGGTCACCATGTCCCAGCAGTCTACTAAGCCTTGGAAGAATTTAAATTATGTTGAAAGATGCTGAAAGGGCGAACAGATGAGGTGTCCTAAAGGGTGCATGTCTGCAAGGCATCTCTTTTTCTTTGGCTTTCATCTCGGTTGCCTTTTATGTATGCAGTGACATCCTGTTCAGCCAAGCACACTCCAGCCAGTTAATATTATTTTCATAGTGAATTTTATTGCTGCTTTTAATGCTGGTTCACTGGTTATTTGGTCTGAGAATGTATGCATTCTCCTCCAAATATTTTCCTTCCTTAGTGTTGTTTTAAGTGGTTACTATTTCATATTAAATACATTATTCTTCTAATATATTGCTCAGTTCCATCATCAGTTATGATAAATACTTCTACTTTTATTTTCCTTTCCTCCAAATGAATATACACAAATACTGAGGAGATAGACCATCAAAGTAAACAGTGAGTGCTCTAACTGTTAGTGATGTGTCACAGTATTAAGCAGAATTTTCCAGCTCTGGAAATAGGAATGGTTAGACCCAGTATTGAACTAAAGCATATATGTGGGCTATGGCCCCCTTGTTTTTCTGAAGTAAAAGTTGTCATTGGCAGTTGAACAGCGAAGCATGAATTGCTAGCCCCAACCATACCACATTTACTGAGCTATACCCTGTGGGTCAAAGAAAAAAATTGACCATGAATCCACTAGCAAATAACTCCATGTTCTCAGGCCTTCAGAAACAGCCAGTGAGACTTTACTGGATTAAAAAAATGCTATTGTTGTTTGTTGTTAAACGGAAAGATATACAGTATGTATTAATATTTCTACCTTTTTTGTAAAATATAATAAAGTTGTAAATTAGAAACATTGAAGTTTGAAATTATCAAACTATTTATTGAACTTTGAATAGAAAGGTAATACAAAAAAGTTAAAACATTCGAAATCATCTGAATGAGAAGGATGAACCTGGTCTGCTACTACCAATCTAGTAATCCTCGGCTCTATTTTCATCAGCAGTAATCTCAAATCATCGCGATTGACTATTTTACAACTGGTTTCTTTTTTTGTTAATAATTTGGTTATCGCACTGAATCCATGTTCCACTAAATATGTTGAAGGACATTATTATTATTGTTATAAGACTCAACCAGTTGGAAGGGAACCCCAAAGGTATTATTATTATTATCCCTTGCTTGGCGAGAGGAGGAGGAGGGAGCAGGAGGAGGGAAGACGAGACACACACACACACACACATAGAGATGGATGGTAGCCTGTCGCCTGGCTCACGCCACCGCCCCCCACCACCCCCTTACAGGGGTTCAGTGCCCCCAAATTCACCTGGGCCTTCCAGCGCCACCCTAGATTGCCCCACCGCCCACCAGGGGGTGATACCACCCACTTTGGGAACTACTGCAGTAGATGAACCAAGATAAGGGGTTTTTGTTTTTTGTTTTTTTTTTTTTGCACAGTCAAAGTGATCTTTACTTTTTCCTCTGGTAAAATGGAATGGAAATTAACATAGAAGAATTCATTCAAAATGTAGGCAATCCCATTAACAAAGCTATTTTTCTTATAAAATCCATATTGGTTTTGCAATATCTTGCAAAGGAACTGACTAGTTGAAATCAATTGAGTTATCACTTAAGATGGAATATTTTCTAACATAAAATAAACTCAGATCTATTTTTGAACAAAAAAAACATTGATTTAAACTGGAATCTCAGGAGAAATATTTCACCAGAATTCAACCATTAGTTAAATTATTAATTAAATGAAGTAATATATTTTACAACGCCTAGTCATTTCTTTGCCCAGTGCCTGCCTAATGTTGCAGTGTTCTCTTATGATGTTCAATAAAAATGTGCTTAGATGCTTGGGCTATGACTTATGGAACATGTGTTGAAACCTTCAGAAACATGAAATTCTGCTTCATTAAATACAGACAGCTAAAGGAATCTTTGTATATTTTAAGTCATAATTAGATGAAGCTAATTTCAGAGTTATATATTTTAAATTTCAGAGTTATATATTTTAAACCAACAATTAGCAAGGGGAAATTGTTTGTGGAGAGGTATTTTTAGCATCCAGATATCCCAGATCTGTGTTTTTCATCTCTCCAGGAATTTTGAAGTTCCTAAAACTGGAAAGTTTGTAAGGATTGATACAAAAGTTGCTAAGCTAAGGAAAGAGGGCATAGTACGACATTAAACTGTAAGAGAGAAAAAGAGAGCACAAGAAAATATTTGTATATGTGAATGAAAAAAATGAATTTTCAGGAATTCATGCAGCAAGTTTCTTTTCCTCCAAGCTCAAAATAGCTTTTAATGAAGAATACATTCCAGGATGGAGAGCGATTACCAAAAATCAAGAATAATTCTGGAAACCATTAAAATAAACAATAGGAGGGGGTTAGGAAAATAAAATTGTAATTGGGATTTTAAGACTATTATTTATCTTAAATGTTAACAGAAATTGAAAATAGTCTTTCTTTCTAACATAAATGTAATTGAAATTGATTTTGTAATTTGTTGGTGAGAATTTAAAACATATTAGTCCTTTCTACTACCATCCCAATGTCTGGCTTTAAGGACCTCAAAATGACCTTAGAAACTGCTTTCTTCATTCCAGTTTTAGGAAGCAGCATGGTGTAGGTGAAAGGTCCCTGATTCAGACCAGGATTGCAATGTACATAGATGTGGAGGTTAAGCCTTTCCGATTAAAGAAAGAAAGAAATCACCCCACAAAGCTGATGCTTGCCCCGCCCCCCCAAAGTCATGGTTTCAGAGTCTTCATGAGGATAGCTGGTCCCACACACACACACATCCAAAATTTCAGCACATAAGATTTCTTGTCCAGGTTCTATCTGTCCTTGTAGGAATAAATAAACAATTGAGCTAGCCAGACAGACAGACCAACACATAAAGTTGAAGTGATGAGGCTGCATGCAGTGGTGGCTGGTGCACTCCATGCTAATGGGATAGTGATCCTGCACTGGACTTCAGTCTGAATGTTTAAAAAGCTGTCAACGGCACCAAACCTATTTGTAGGATAGGGTTCAATCCCTTGGATAGCAACTAGGATTGTGCAAAGTTATTGTTAGTCCTCATAAGTCGGGTCAAATTCATTACATTTGTACTTATGACGCAATGTCTGACACATGGGCATGGCCCATGCCAATAATTTAAGAATCAAAACTTACTCAATTCTTCTTTATTTGAATTTTATAAACCTCAGAAGCCTTCCAAAGTCAGTTTCATTTTCAGTGCAAACAAGCCAAGCAAAGTCAAAAAGACTGCCATTCCTCTTTAAATTAATGGCCTCCTGCCATTAGGAGAGGGAAGCAGCAGGGAGAGAGCAGAATTTGCTGGGAAAGATACTGAGAAAGCACGGAATTCTGGTAAATGTAGTTTATGAAGGCGAGGAGCCCTGCCCTAATCTACATTTCCCAGAATTCTGCTTAGCATCAGAAAGTCCCAATCAGGATAGGGGAGGGATTTGTCCCTCCATAGTAGCAGCCAGCCAGAGTTCCAATAAATTGCTGAATCTGCAAAGAGGAGGACTGACTGATACTTCTAGTAAGTAAATCTTTGTGCTGGGCTGGAAAGAAATGTGAAAGTATTATGTTTTGTGTATTAGATAAAATGTAAATGAGGAGCAATGTATGATTCAATGTATGTATGATGCAATCTATGTGCCTGGATTTCATCAGCCTACAAGTGACTGTGCAGAACAGGTGCTGAAAGAGTTAAAGAGAGAGATGATCCCATCACTTATCAACTGATGGGATCAAAGCTTTCTGAGACAAACCAGGAAAGGGATCTTGGGGTTTTGGTGGACAGCTCAATGAAGATGTCAACCCAGTGCGCTGCAGCAGTGAAAAAAGCAAATTCTATGCTTGCCATGATCAGGAAGGGAATCGAAAATAGGTCGGCAAATGTTGTATTGCCTCTCTACAAATCTATGGTGAGGCCACATCTGAGTACTGTGTACAATTCTGGTCACCGCACCTCAAGAAGGATATAACGGAACTGGAAAAGGTACAAAGAAGGGCAACAAAAATGATCCAAGGGATGGAGCAGCTCCCTTATGAAATCAGGTTGCAACGCCTTGGTCTTTTCAGCCTTGAAAGACGGCGTTTAAGAGGTGACTTGATCGAAGTGTATAAAATCATGCATGGGATAGAAAAGGTGAATAAAGAAAAATATTTTCTCTGTCACACAACACTAGGACTAGGGGCACTCCCTAAAGCTCCAAGGTAGGAAAGTTAGGACTAATAAAGGGAAATATTTCTTCACCCAGAGGGTCATTGGGTTATGGAACTCACTTCCAGAGGAGGTTGTGACAGCTGTCAGCCTGGACAGCTTCAAGGCAGGATTAGACAGATTCATGGATACCAAGGGAATCAGTAGTTACTGAAATGGACATCCAAGTGCCACCTCTGTGTTGATGGAGGCAGGCAGGATTTTCCCGGGTACTGGTTGTGGGGGTCGGGAGCAGGTGAGGGTTTTGCCCTCCTTTCTGCTAGAGATCCCTGTGTACAACTAGTGGGCCACTGTGTGACACAGAATGCTGGACTAGATGGGCTGAGGCCCGATTCAGCATGGCTCTTCTTATGTTCTTATCCAAGATTCTGTGACCAGTATATGTAGGAGGCTCCAAGCCAGCTTCTTTCTTCCCATGTGGCTGATGTTAAGGTTTGGATGTCTGTGTCAGTAAAGCTGTTTGTACTAATTCTGGGTCTGCAGAAGTTTTTTTTCTTCCACACAGCTAAGGAGCTCAATATTCTGACAAGAAATCCCTAAATGGAAATTCTATTGGTTAATATGAGAAACATTCAATAAGACAATCGTGGCTTTAAAAAATGTTTTTATCAAAACTTTAAACAAATTCACTAAAATCAGTAGATGTATGAATATGTCTGAAACTTAGGGGGAATGATCCACTATTATCTTGTGTCATTGTATAGAAAATTCAAGGAGATAGCTCTAGTAGTTTTCTTTTTAAAATGATGTTTATAAAAACTTTGAAAATTTCCCAAAAATCTGTGGATAAGTTATGGTAAATGTGTTCTGCCATTGTAGCAAGTTTCACCCCAATAGCTGTAAAAATGAGGGAGAAAGGAACCCCTATTTTTGAAGAAACTTTTTTTCCCTAATAGCTACTTTAAAATTTACACAATTACTATAAAAAAAGTAACAAAATTTTGTTACTCTCATTATAGTGACAATATTTTAACTTATAATACTTTCGAAACACTTGTCCAATATGAAGTTTGCTGGGCCCTGCATATACAGTATGCCTACCAATGCCAACACAGCATGAAATACTGCAGGTCCAGAAACACTTAAAGACTTTCAAAAGGTACATGACTTGTTATGAAATCAAATAAAACAAACATTACAAATGATGTCCTAAAATCCTTATAATATCTACTGTTTGGGAATAAACTTAGCCAGTCTTACTACATTTCTATCCCACTCTCTCTCACCCCAAGGGGTGATTTGTGTGAAAGGGCTTCCAGCTCAAGGCCAATCTGAATTAATGGGATAGACATTGTTAAAAAGTAGGAGACATGGGGCATTGGGAGAGCATTACAAAGAAGAGCATGTAATTAAGCTTCCAAACATTTTTAAAAAGAGAGAGAGAGAGAGAGAGAGAGAGAGAGAGAGTATCTAACCCTGTTTCCTGCAACCTCTTTCACGGCACATAATTCCTCTTTTCTGCTTTTTCCTACATCAGGCTTGTCCTACTTGTAGCTTGTGGGCCACTTGCAGCTCAGGATGCCTAAGAATGTGGTCTAACACATACTTAAAACATTATGAGATTTTTTAGAATATCTTGATTGTGCAATTCTTGAGCGTAAACTTTGGAATGGAATAATCCAAGTATGTTATATCTGCAAATACCAGAGTATTATCTGTAATTCAAATTACAATTGCAAATAGTTTGATCAGAAGATTTCCTTGACAATTTAAAAAGACCCTTCCGAATGGGTCCATAATTAGGATTATTATGTAAGCTGCTCTGAGTCCCCCTCAGGGTGAGAGAGAGCGGGATAGAAATGTAGTACATAAATAAATAAACAAATATTTATACTATCTGTAATGGCAGATATCACAAAAATTACACACTGACTTCTTCTTTTTTTTTGCTCATCAGCTATCATTTGTGTTCATGCATTTAGCATATTTTACATGTGCCCCAAGAGAAGTCATCTTCTTCTAATGTGGCTTGGGGAAGCCAAAAGGTTGGGTTCTCCTGGCCTATATAAAGGTGTAGATCAGTGATTTGAGTAAATGTACTTCTTTGAGTAAATGTACTTCTTGTATGCAGTGGACAAAAAGTAGTTTGGGGAGATGATCTGTAAGGGGAAATATTGATCACTTCACTCTTACATGTGCTTCTCCATTAAGACCGGTCTTCTCTTAAAGATCTTGTTTTTCAAACCAAGGAAGCAAGAACACACTGAAGCTTCGTTACATGTGCTGGTATGTAACATGCGGTTTCTCTTCTGGATAGGTGGGTATATGGTCATCTTTCAGCCATGGGGTACTTTAAATACCTTGCTTTGATATCAGCATTGAAAAATATAGCCCTAAATCTTCAATGTTGCTTTGACACCAGCACGGAAGATTTAGGACTGAGTGATGGTATAGGTTGTGTACAATAATTCAAGACCGTTAAACTGAAAACTATTTGTGTAGAATTGCATAATTAGGACTTATCATGGCAGGAGTGGGTAAAGATAAAAATTGCTGCTGAAAAGTACAAAATGATAGACACTGGGGGAAACAATCTTGAATATATAAATGACATGCACTAAATTAACAGTTCAGATAAAAAAAATGGAGACATAGGAAACATTCTCTTAAAACATCAGCTCAGTCTGCAGTAGCTCATAAAGTTAAAAATTATTATTATTATTATTATTTATACACTGCCGTACACCCCCAAGGCAACTAAAAAAAGTGTGTGTTTCTTTGTTAGTCTTCGTAATTCGGATCACATTCATTAAATTCATACTTACAAGGCAATATTTGATACATGGGCATGGCCAGAGCCAAAAATTTAAGTATAGAAGCTTACCCCATACTTTTTCATTTTAGCTTTGTAAATCTTGGAAGGCTCCCAAAGTTGGTTTCATATTCACTGCAAGGAAGCGCAAAGCAAAGCCAAAAAAGCTGCCTTAGTGCCTTGCCTTTCCTCTGTAAATTAATGGAGTCCCACCATTAGGAGCGTGGAAAAGAGGAAGCAGTGTTTGCTGGGAACAGCACAGAAATCTGGAAAACTTATTGCAATCTTTTCCTTATCATTCCCACATTTACTTGATAGTGGGCTGATTTCACCGCTGATAGAATCGCATCCAGAAACATATTTCATCAACATCCATTTCCTGTAGATTACATAGAAGAAAACGGTCAGAGATAATAATAATACATAATAATACACTTTATTTATATTCCGCTCTTCTCACCCCGAAGGGGACTCAGAGCGGATTACATCACACATACGGCAGACAATCCCTGCCGGTTTACATACAATTACATACAATTACATACAAGTACAATTTAGAAGGATTTTTCTTCTTCTGGCTGCGTCACAGGGTGCGATTGCGTCATCACGTCACAAGGCAGTGCTGTTGCTTCATCCTCATGATGGAGAGCCTCTATTTTTCCGCATTCCACCTTCCAACAGCCAGTCTTTCTTTTTTTTTCAGGCGTTGCAAAGTCCTTTCTTTGTAAAAAAAATCCTTCCCCACTTGGCGGTTCCCAATTTATCTATTCACAGATGGGCTGTTTTCGAACTGTTGGGTGAACAGTGGACAGGGCTCACAGCTGGGTGCCCAGACCAGCCCAGGAATCAAACACCCAACCTTCTGATTGCAAGCACAGCTGTTGTTACCGCTGTGCTATCTCTCCGGCTCTTGGAAACCAAAGCATAGATTTTCAGGTCTGTTATTCAGTTTGAGCTTTGATTTTTCTTAGTTTGTAAGGTTGTTTTCCTCTCTCAGTAACACTGACAAATCTAGTAAAAGAAAGCCCGGTGCTTTGAATTGCATGCTATTTTCTCTTTATCAGTTGTTGTGTGTATGCTTGTTAACATTAACCCTTGATCAGAGAGCTGTCAACAAATTATTAGGCTGGAGTTTTCAAGCTGGTTTTAGCTTTTAGTTGTTTGACCAGAAAACTAGGTCCAGTTAAAGTGCGAAGAATATCAAAGCAGGCAGTGATCACACACTTTTTCTTTGTCAATGGGCAATTAACTGTTGTCATGTTTTTAGCTAGCTAAAAGTGGATAGCTACTTTAAAAGTTCTTTATTAAGAAATGATTGCTATAAAATTACTGTCTTAAAACAAAACTCATTGATTGCCGGATATATATATTTTTGTCCTGTGTACCCATCCATCTTTTCCTGTTACTGCAGCAACAACTATTTAAGTTTCTTTTAAACTTGATAATCTCTTGGAAAACACAGTCACAATGCACTCCCACTCTCTGCCTTTTTAATGTAATTGTTGTTTCCCCTTAAGACATTTAGTTATAGAAGGCTTAAAACCATGAAATGAAACCTTTTGTGCTTTCTTTTATTGGAGAAATTTATTGGACTTCCCTTCTATCTAGAATAAATTTTGCCTAGATTGAAAAAAGATGGAAAACACAATTGGCTAGACCTCTCTCAGATGTGGTTGATTAAGTGTTATATCATCTGAGTCACTTTTTCCTGACAGCTCTTTCCAATCAATGATAATAAGGCAAATGGATCATTCTACATTTTAGAAATTTAGTGAGTTGATTTAATACCCTGATTTAGTGGAATAAAGGGCAGACAGTCTCTGTTGGGCTATTACCTCACTCAGCGTCAGCCCCTAAAAGGATGAGAACAAGTTCATAACATCACACTGGCTTTTAAAAATGACAAGGACAATTTAATTAAGATCCTAAAACTCAAGTAGACCGCAGAGTCTGAATATAAATGACAGTGATAGCAGAAGCCTCTCTAACAACATGGGTTCAGTTTTGGAAGCTAAAACATCTGCAACCAACCTGTAGTAAATGGTGGCTGCCATGTTAGTGGGGTGGCTATCCATCCCAGGTTTCAGTTCTCAAAGGAATACTACTGTTAAACTTGCTGAACATTATCCCCAAAGTTGGTTGATTATTATTATTTGGCATGTATGTAATGCATTTATATAGTATACTACCTTTCTCCTGATGTAAGGCCTAAGGTGAATGTATTGCCAAAGACAAGAGCTTTTTTAAGGTTTGGAGCAATAACCAAATGAGTAATTGCTCCAAATGAGTAAGACATTAGGTTATTGCTTATTAGAGTAAGCTAATAAAGATGATGTAATTATTAAAGCTATAAACCCTATCAATAATACTCATTTCCCCACTCTCCTAGGAGGCAACAGCTGAAAACCTCAGACCATTGATATACAACATCCATAGCTAGGGTCCTGGTCTGCACAAAGCTCTCCAAGAGCAATGTTGATGTTTTTTAAGCAAAACCATACTGGGCTTCAGTGCTACTTGCACTTAATAAATTATCTTAACAAATCATATGACATATGTGTCTTTATCATCCAACTCCCTAATTAGCTATTGTAAACTTGAATCAGTCTAAAGATCTCATCACAAAGGACCATGGATTCACCACACATCATGACAAATGGTCTTCCAGTGGGGGGATGTGGAGAAACCGTCAGTCCATGCCCTGCATAATGCGATTTATCCCAACTCTCATCCCATGGGACAAAGCCTCACCACCCGTCTTTCCCCCATTGATGGAAAGGCAATGCAGGGAGGGCCCTGTGTTGCCACAGTGGCAGCATATGCCAGTTGCTTTCCCCTTTGTGAACAGAGCATATCCAGAAGTACATATGCCTCTCCTAAAAAGGGGAGAACAAGCGGCGTATGACAAGCCAAGTAGCCCATCTGATGAAGGTAGTAAGATCAATACTGTAAACATTTGATAACCATCTTGGTGAGGAAGTCCCCAGATGTAAAATTTACAACATAAACAGTAAAAAATTAGAAATCTAGCAATTTATAAACGAATTCCATAAAATAAAATAATATAAGGAGGGAATCATGCTATCTGCCATTCACCACTTATTCCTATTTTTCCCTGAAGAATACAGTTAATTATTGTCCATATTCATTGAGGTTAGGAATGTATGACTCTGTGAAAGTGGGGAAAATGCAAGGCCATCTATACTCTTATTATTTGGATGTGCCCTGGCACATGGCTAGTGGAAATTCCTCCTTTCTTGTCAAAGCCATATTAAGAACAAACAAGCTAAGCTGTTACTGTGTCTCAACTCCCTTTATTCAATTCACAATGTGGAATGATGAGTAATACAGGAATTGTAGTCCAACATCTGGAGGGTCACATAAAATGGCATGGTGGGCCAGATTTGACCCCCAGGTCTTGAGTTTGACACATGTGTGCTAAGGGATAAATATGAAAAGCATGGTACCTAAGGCTGATCCTAGTGACATAAGGACTACACTGTTAAAACATCAACTTATACCATGTCTTGGAGAAAGATCAAGCTGGAAATAAATAAAGGACTTTGAATTACGATTTTTATGTCTGTTTTTTTAAATAAATGGATCTGCAAAAATAGAGGGTTTAAAATTATGTAAGAATCACTGATTGGTTAATCTGATGATTTTCTTTCTTTCTTTCTTTTTCACAATGGTCTTGCTTGTACTGATAGTATGCCTCCCACATATCCTATTAATGTAAGATAGCTTACTGCGAAAAGTACCAGAAATTAACCTTCAAGGCCTCTGTCTATCCATTCAATTTGTGATCCTTAAAGAGGAATGAAGTAATCTTGTTACATCTGCCCTACTATAGCCCGAGTTTGTTGGGTTTTTTTAAAAAGAATATCTTTCCATGAAGGATTAGTCTATCAGCACTGACAATCTTTGTCCAGGTGAGCACAGAAGTTAAGCCACAATTGAAAGTAAATCCTGGCGATGAGAAGGTAGCATGAAGAAATTGTAATTGACTCAACCCCTCTAGAGAGAGATGACCTAATGTTCTGGAAAGTGTTCTTATGTCATCTCCATTAAAATCAATAGAATCTGTTCAGGAGTCACAGCCATTTACTCAAGACTCGTGTTTCTGATCACTCGAAAAATTTGACCAGGTTCTAGAAGAACTTCTCCCACCTGCATCTTTGGCTTTGTTGGTGCCAAAGGACAGACTGCTGCCAGTCAGATGGTCTAATTCAGTTGCTAGCAGCAATGAGCATAGATCAATTGAATAAGTTGTTCAATGGGAAGTTAACATTTATTTAATTTCCATTGCTTCAGTGGGTGAGTTCTAATTTGAATGAGTAGTTGGATTTAGGCCAGTGGTGTGAACCATGTAGTCCTCCAGATCTTGCTGCATTGCAATTTCAGCAGTCTAGCAAGACTGCTGCATAGTCAATGGTGAGGATTTAAAGTCTCAAGTTTTGATAGGCTACAGAATACATACTCCTAATTTAAGCAATCATAATTTCCATGTACTAGAAATTAAGTCTTTCTACCAACATTAACTCAGTATAGGGAAATCAGTTCCAGATGTGGTCAGATGAAACTCCCATCATCCCCAGATCTGGGTGGGTGCAACTCCCATCTAACCCAGATCTGGCCAGGTGGGAACTGGTAATGATGCTGGTCTCCAGATGTGGCTGGACTTCAACTTCCATCACCTTCTACCAGGCTCCACCCAAACCCTCACCAGCATTTGGAATTGGATCATAAAGGGTATGTGTTGGATAGGGATTCACTTGGATCATTAGATGTGGCTGTACTCCAACTTCCATCATCCACTATCAGCCTTCCCTGCCCCCCAAAACCTCAACCAGTATTTTCATTTGAATCAAGTTTGATCCAGATCCATTGTAGCTGGAATTGACACTGCTACCTGGATGTGGCTGTACTACAACTGCCATCATCCTTTCAGCCCTCCAACCCTGGGAGTATTTTAAATTGGATCATGAAGGGTATGTGTACCAAGTTTGATTGAAATCCATCATTGGTGGAAATGAAACAACTGTCTGCATGTAGCTGGAGTCCATCTTCTTTCAAACCCCACCAGTATTTCCAGTTGAATCATTAAGAATATGTGTAGCAGGTTTGGTCCTCCATAATGGGTGGGAATCACAGGACTCTCTGGATGTGGGTAGACTGCAACTCCCATGATCCTCTATAAGCCCATCAATTATCTTAAGTTGGGTAATGAGGAGTAATGAGAGACTTGGATCCGTGAGGGCGATAATATCCCCTCACATGAGTTGACACCTCCAAGTTTCCAGTTCTACCAACAAGCCCGGAGTGAGGGACGGGGCAGAGGAGTAGCAATACTCATTCAAGACCACTTCACCATTAGACCGATCGCTATACCAAAGATAGTTGGTATTGAATGTATTGGTGCGACTCTTGATAGTAGAGTGTGTGACTGTTTTGTTGGTTTACTGGGCACCTGGGTCCCCGAGGGAGAGCCTGTCTGAATTATTAGATCTTGTGGCGGACTGGGCCCTGAGATTCCCTCGACTCATCGTTCTTGGGGATTTTAACATGCAGGTGGATGCATCTTCTCCTTCCCTAGCGACTAAGAACCTTGCGACAACTATGGAAGCACTGGGGCTCACATTACTTAAGACTGGTCCCACCCATCGAGCTGGTCACACCTTGGACCTGATTTTTGGTTCGGGCTTGCAAATGTCTCTATTTGCATCAGTAGAGGTCCCGTGGTCCGATCATTCAGCTCTGAATGTTCAAATAGATATATGCGCTCCTCACACACAAGAAGCCAAACCAATCTTTGCCCGACCAAGGAGACTCATGGAGCCTACCAGCTTTCTGAATGCCCTCAAGGGCTTGGAAATGTCGAACATCCCTCTCACCGAGCAAGTTAACAACTGGAATGCCAGACTGTCGGCAGCTTTAGAAGAGATTGCTCCAAAATGCCTTTTTCTCCCCCATCGAAACCGTGCCCCTTGGCATACCAGCGAGCTAAGGATGATGAAGCATGAGTGGAAATGGCTGGAACATCGGTGGAGCCAGAACCCAGATTAGTGGTCAGCGTCTGCTTTCAAGGCTTTCCGGAAATCCTATGAGTCAGCAGTGAAAGAGGCCAAAAAAACCTACAACTCCTCGCTAATAGCCATTGCAAGATCCCGCCCAGCACAGATATTTAAAATTGTCCAAGCTCTGACAAACCCAGCTCCTATGCTTCAGGATCCTACAACGTTGACTGTTACAGCTGAAGCATTTCAGAAATTTTTCACAGACAAAATCAACATGCTACATTAGGAGCTGCCCCTGACAGCAGATACTCTGAATGAGCTAGAGACCCCGTGGCCATCTGATGGACCTATTTTTGACCAGTTCAACCCTCTTGACATGAAGACCGTTACAAAAATCCTGGCTGCAGCAAAGCCCTCCACCTGCTCTCTCGACCCCTGCCCCTCTTGGCTGGTTAAATGCTGTCTGGATGGATTACAAGATCCCTTAAGGAAAATCATCAACTGCTCACTTGAGCTTGGGGTTTTTCCAGATAATTTAAAAGAAGCTTTACTCTGTCCTTTATTGAAGAAACCAAACCTGGATCCTACAATTTTGTCCAACTATCGCCCTGACTCCAATCTTCCATTCCTGGGCAAGGTGATTGAGCAAGCTGCGCTGAGACAACTGCAACAGTTTCTGGATGATACCACCGGCCTGGATCCTTTTCAGTCCAGCTTTCACCCGGGCCATGGGACAGAGACGATTCTAGTGGCTATTACTGATACACTTCGTTGTCAGCTTGATAGAGGGGGGTCAGCACTCCTGATACTCCTGGATCTTACAGCTGCATTCGACACTGTCGACCATGACCTGCTGATCCATTGACTCGCCATGACGGGAGTTCATGGTCGGGCCCTCAGTTGGTTTGACAGACTTCTTCAAGGCTGGTCTCAATGTGTCAAGTACCTAGATCGAACCTCTGACAGATCTGCCCTCTCATGTGGGGTGCCTCAGGGAGCAATTCTCTCTCCCCTCCTCTTCAACGTCTACGTGAGACCTCTTGCCAGCCTCATGTGGAGCTTTGGTCTGGAGTGCCACCAATATGCAGATGATACCCAGCTGCTTTTACAGCTGGAGCCTGGAGTCACCTCAATACCAGACAATTTCACCTTATGTCTTGAGGCTGTATTGAGATGGCTGCGTGCCAGTAGGTTAAAGGTGAATTCTACTAAGACTGAGATTTTGTGGCCTGCCCACCTGCCTGCGACCTCCCTGCCCAACTTCGATGGTGCCCCCCTGCATCCATCTTCCACTGTTAAGAGCTTGGGTGTCATCCTGGATTCACAGTTGACTATGGAGGCCCAGATCGCTAATGTTAGTAAGTAGGCCTTTTTCCATCTCTGGCAGGCGAGACAGCTGGCACCTTACCTTTCAGAGGAAGCCTTGGCTACAATCATCCATGCGATGGATACATCTAGACTGGATTATTGTAATGCCTTGTATGTTGGCCATCCCCTGTCGACTACTCAGAGGATCCACATTATTCAGAATGTAGCTGCCAGGCTAATTGCAAAAACACCTTGAGATGCCACATAACTCCAACTCTGTTACATTTGCACTGGCTTCCAATGGAATTCCGGGCTCTGTTTAAGTTGTTGGTTCTAACCTTTAAGGCACTTTATGGTCAGGGGCCAGCATATCTCAGAGACCGCCTCTCCCCTCTTTGCCGCCAGTGATCGCCAAGACTCCTCCAACTAAACTTACTGTATGTTCCAGGCCCCAGGGAAGTACGTCTCGAGAGCACAAGATGTAGGGCCTTCTCCATCTCTGCCTCTGTCTTGTGGAACTCCTTGCCTCCCCACTTGAGGGCCATGCGTGACTTGCGACAATTGCTCAGGCACTCAAGACCTGACTTTTTAGCAGAGCTTTTAATGTTTAATGCATTCTATTTGGTATTGTGTATTTTTAATGCAATTGTTTTATGTAAATCGCCTGAAGCATTTTAATGGAGGGCGATTAACAAGGGAGAAACTGATGATGATGATGATGATTTGTATCAAGTTTAATTCAGATCCATCAAGCCAGATGGGAGCCTTTGTAGTACTAACGAACAATCCACTTAAATACTTTGACTTTTATACACATACATACATACCAAGATTGTCAATTACAGAATGCCTGTCACCATTAGTAATGTAAAACCAATGGCATGAATATGCAATTGTATTTAGACTTTGGCATTGTTACATAGAATGCAGTATTTTTTCCTTTCACCCCTCTACCCTGTTGGCATACACATTAAATTAGAAGTCTGTAAGAACAGGATTGGTAATATTATTAATTCCACTTTGTGTTGGTTTAAATGAGTGCCAAATTCCCCCTCCAGTGCATTTCAATTTTAAACTGTCTTTTTTAAAAGGAGTCAATGTGGTGTCCTACATGAGAAACTTGTAGATGGACAGCACATGTGGAATGGAGGCATTTTTCATAATTATATTGCCTGCAGGGTTACCACCTGTCCTAATTTGATCTGATTAAGGTGAAATACAAAACTGTCCTCATTTTGCAAAAAAAGAGGAAGAAATAGTGCCAAGTCCCAGCATAAAGCAAAGAGAACGAGAGAATACGATTACATAAGTTGGCAGTGAGGGAGAGCAGGGGAAATGCAAGATGTCAGTGAGATGAGAAATCAAATCCACAAAAATAATACTAGTTATCTGTGTTGAGTCTGAAAGGGCCAAGCTGCCATTTCCTGTCAAATGTTTAATTAATTTTGTGCATGATATTAGTGTTCTCGGCTTTTAAAAATCTCTCAGAATTCAAGATGTATCTGAATGTGAGCTTTTCTTCTTTTCTTTTTTTTAACTGGGGAAATTCATGATTAATAATGACTAATGGAAAGAATACTCAAGTGGAAAAATATTTTAATGCTTGAAGAAAATGTAAACTGTTTTGTCTTCCTATGTTTGGAAATCTTGCGCAAATTTGCATCCATCATAGGAATGTTGTTTCTGGTATAATTTTGCTGATGACAAAAAATAGAATGTCTTTTCCATGATCAGTACATTGAAAGGATCTGGCAAGTGGGAACGATGACAGAAAGTGCTTTGAACAAATGATACTCATTGCTCAGCTGTAGGACCCTTTCTTTAAGCCAGCAGTTCTTATCCCTTTCTTTACCATGGACCCCCTTTAAACATATTTTGTTGCTACTAAGACTTAAGATTGAAAAGCTAAACATAATCAGATATTTGTTGTTGCTTGTCTTCTTGGCCTGTATATGTGAAACCAACTTCCACATATTCCTTGCTATAATAGTGGCACTTTTTAAGATGACTGGAAGAAGCTTCATTTCACTTTGAATTGAATGTACCCTCTTCAGTATCATTGGTACTTTTCATGTTTCAAATTCAGCCAGCAATTTATCTTGAGTCTCAGCCAAATTCATTGTGATAACTTTAAAAAGACACTCTACATGACAATAGCTATACTTTTGTTCTCAGGAAGTGAATAAGAAACATAATCTTTTTCAATGATGTATTGTCATCCCAAAGTCCATCCACATATTTATTCACACTGATGCCAACTCTCGTTCTGTATACCCAGTCTTCATCTCAGGCCCTGTCTACACTGATTTTTTTTCTCGTGTCAGAACGACTTGAGAAACTGCATGTTGCTTCTGTTGGGAGAGAATTGGCCATCTGCAAGGACATTGCCCAGATGTTTTGATGTTTTACCATCCTTGTGGGTGGCTTCTTTCATGTGCCTGCATGGGGAGCTGGAGCTGACAGAGGGAGCTCATCCATGCTCTTCCTGGATTCGAACCTTTGACCTGCCAGCCTTCAGTCCTGCCAGCACAATAGTTTAACCCATTGTGCCACCGAGGGCTGATCATTTAATGCACTTCAAAGCTAGCTTCAAACTGTGATGTTCAGGCAACAAGGTTCTACAAAAGCATGCCAAAGACAGCCCTTAGTGCACACCAGTGCTCTGTGTTTTGTGTAATCACCATCTGGACCTCAAACTAGTTCCAGGATTTCCAATGTAATCTTCTGCAAAACCCCTTTAAGCAAGACTGTTTTGAAACTCAATTAAATGGTCAACATAGATGGCCCCTTATACATGAATTTCTTTGAGAACATTTACAACAAAGCTGCAGAACTCTGTGACAAAACGCTATGAATGTCATGGGACAATCTAACCCACACTAGAATTTGGTATAGCTACGAAAGTGTCTTCTGGCCATGCAGTAGCAAAAGACCACGTGCAGCCAATGAGTGCCACTCACTGGCCACACATTCACTGGCTGATCACCAGCCCTGCCTCACCCATTCCACCCTCATAACCTGGAAGTGGGGGTACATGGCAACCACCTCCCTCACCCAACAAGGAACCTGGCTTTCTGAGTCAAGTGGCTCTTTTATTTGAAAATGTAGACTGACTTCCCACTGAAAATGCCTATAGTGGTACACAATCTAAATAATCATGTCAGATGTCCTGTTTAATATTGTACACAATCAGTACATATGAATTCTGTCTCATAAATGTTTGAAAAATATGTAGAATACCAGAGCATTGGACTAATGTATTAATTAGCAAAACCAACTTAATGTCACCAAGTAGTAGAATATAGAAAAAATTTCAGTTGAAACAGTACAATAATATTGCCTTGTAGCAGTGAGATGATACAGCAAATGCTCACAAATGCTAGAAATGGATTAGTGGTGTGGTTGAACCTGTTGCTTACACCTCTTTAGTGTACTGTATATACTTCTCTTTAGCCTGATTTCAAATGTTTTGTCTCTTTTCTCTCTTTGCGGCTGTTGTTTTCATCATATTGCTTTCTGGCTAACACATCCCTGTGCCCCATTTCTCAGATTGGTCCATACATGAAGCCACACAGTATACATCATGAAGGCAATTCACTGTTGTCAGTTTTCTGGGCTGTATGGCCATGTTCCAGACGCATTCTGTCCTGACATTTCACCTGCATCTATGGCAGGCAGCCTCAGAGGTTGCCTGCCATAGATGCAATTCACCCAGAGTTTCTGTTTCAGTGACAAAAGCAATGCCAACAAATCTGATTATTTTGTAAAGTGGGCTTTCTTTCTCCTTTTTGTCACTGCAGCATCCTCAAATAAATACCTGGGTCTGATGTTGCTTGAACCCATTTATGAAAAGTATTCCTTCTCTTTTCTGACTCACAAAAACAGCCTTCAGATATTTCAAACACTAGCTGCTGAGTTGCACCTTGCCTGTTACAGTTAGAAAGCACCATTTTGATTTCACATTTCAAGAGAAGTAGCAGAACATATATTTGTTCTGTCTTCAAATCGCTTTACCCTAAGGGGTAGCAATAGCAGGTTATTAGTTAAAAGGAGTGTTCTCAATTTAATTCTGCTTTTAAAACGAGAATGCCTTTTTGCCTTCTACTTGTTCTAGTACTCATTCCAACCTCTAATAACTAGGAAACAAAATTCTCAGGAAGTTGGTTTTGCTCTATGGTGACTTTTATTCCGCTATAGTTAGTCTTTCTCTAAGAAGACAATCTCTCCTCTTAGAATCCTTCTCACCACGTGCTGAAAACTCCTGACCTCTGTCTAGCTTTCAGAGAGAACAGTCTGATAATCATCAAAGACACTTGCCAGCATGAAGGTACACATCCAAGAGCAGAACTTGCTTTGGAGATTTCAAGTACTTTTTGAATGAAAGATAAAGAAAAAAAATCTTTTCTTGAACTGGGCTGATTGTGCTAAATGCTTAGTATGCCATCAGTGCAAAGCGCCTCTCACCCCATATTCATGCCACGGGGTTTGTACTGTAATATTTATGGAAACAGTGCCAGTAAAGCGGGGATGTGTTTCAGAGGACGAAGGTTACAAATACACTCCTGTAAAAAAAGGCTTTTAAAACGAGAATGCCTTTTTGCCTTCTACTTGTTCTAGTACTCATTCCAACCTCTAATAACTAGAGGTTAATGGGGTGGGGAGCTCACCCCATTTTTTCATACATTATTTTTCATACAAATACACTCCTGTAAAAAAGTCTTTGATGTGGCTTTGTTCTGAAGTCTTGCTGTACCTATAGCCTCAAGATGGTAGAGTTCTTCCAGATTTAATAAGTATCCATTGTGTGGTTTTGTGCACCTTCATGATGGTTGCTTCCATCATGGGGAGGATAAAGACATGCTTGTCATGAAAGTATAAGTGTCCTTTCTATGGAGAATGTCATTAGGTAGCTGTGTCAGCTGACCTCATACTGAGCCAAAGACTTGTGTAGAAATTAGATATATCAGAATTTTTTTCCATGTCAGAAGCGACTTGAAAAATGCAAGTTGCTTCTGGTGTAAGAGAATTGGTCATCTGCAGGGACGTTGCCCAAGGGATGACCAGATGTTTTACCATGAGGCTTTTCTCATGTCCACGCATGGGAATCTGGAGCTGACAGGTGGGAGCTCACCCCGTTTTGTGGATTCAAACTGAGACTTACAGAGACTCTTGCACCTGCTATATCCATCTCTATCCAAGCAACAGCAGAAAGCTTAACAAGTCAACATAGCTGCCTTTTTCATATTCATGGGGTGTAAGAGATCTTGTGCTGTTAAGTGGGCATTGTGCCACTGGAACCGTTGGCACATGTCAGTTCCACTCTTTGATCTAGGATTGAGATGTTTATCTTATTGGAGAATAGCATATATCTTAATGCTCTCATCACCTGCATTTTTTCTGGATCATATCTCAGGATTTCCCTCCGTTCCATTTTCTTCTCATGCTTTTTCATTATGAGATACCTGGTAGAGTCCTTGTCTAATGGAGAGGTGTCATTTGTTTCTAGCTATGGGAACTAGCAATTCTTGACAAGTAATGTCATTGTTTATTCACCATTCTTAATTCATTCTGAGCTGTTATGTTCCCACTGGGGCCAAAATGGTTTTAAAAGGCATCCAAGTTTCAAGAATAACCAAGTCATTATGATTTCAAACTGGCTATGTGAGACTCATAATGGAAGACTTTCAGTTCGTTATTAATCCTATCCATTACCAACTGCTTATAAGAATTATAGGAGCAGAAGGAAATGAAAAGATCAAATTAACTGTGCAAGAATAACTACATTCCCAAATGTCAATGGTTTTCTTTTTTCTGGACCCAGACTATATCTTTGTTTCGAGTTGTTCCTAGGATCTTCTGAGTCATAAATCTACTTTCAGTGCTTTATTATTATTTTATTATTTCTAAACGATGACATTAAAGTAACTCAAGGCATGAAGTGACTGGAAATTAAAGTGAGCAAATGCAGAATAATACCAATTAAAAATGGAGTGGCAATTAACAAGCAGCTTTTCTTTTGCTGTCTCTTGTAGCTTGCTTCTCTCTTCTTCCCTCATTCTACCAGTATCCAAATTTCCTTCAAAATAATTTCTAAATCCAGTCCATTGCTACTCTGCCATTGTTTACTTGTGTGAATCTTGCCTAGATGGGATGGAACATTCAACTGATTGTATGTAGTTTTTCATAAATTATTTTCTGGTTTTGAATGAAGTTTTTAAAGGTGGCAAATAGAAAGCCCAGTGTTGGTGGCATCAGCATTGGTGCCATCCAATAGAAGTAATTAATGGTGTCACTCTTATGGACCGCTTCCCATCATAGACCACTCCATGATATTGTAGCTAAAATATGCCAACTGAGACAGAAAAATTGTCTCAGTTGGCAGCTATAAAAACGACCAGCAACTAAAACAACAATGTATGCTTGGCCTGCATGCGGATGAAATCACTTGATTGAAAGTGTCATTGTAATTGGGTTGTAATGACAGCTTTGATTTGAATATATGCATATTAGAAGATTGAAAAGGTACATTAGCATAGAGTTCAGCCTTGCATATATATCAATACAGTTCATGTAAATTGGGCTTTAAAGGGATTTTTTGTAGTACTATTTAACTATGAGGATACTTTTATAAAAAATAAATAAATTTGAGCTGAACCACTGCACGTCATTTTTACAGACAGTCATTCTGCTGTCACCTCCCTCCGAGGGTGTCACACAGTGTGGCTTACACCCCCGCATATACAGCCGTGGGGCAGGGGGTCAAATTATGAAAAGGAAGCACTTCTGGCTACATAACATTTCTATCATTTGGGCTGAGCTGAGATTAGAATGAGGAAAGCAAAATTAATCCCTTTATTCTCAATATTTGTGCACTTTTTAAAAAAATCTTCCTAAAATGCCAACATTTTCCCATTTCATTTTTCCCTTACAGATTAGCACGAAAGTATCTTTGAAGCAAATAGCTAGTGCAGTTCATTTACTTAGAGTAATTTATCTTTAAAGCACCCATTAAAATGGAAACTGCTTCTGCTAGCAAAGACCAGAGCCGAACACAATCAGTCCAGCAGCATTTTCCTCACTGCAGCTGACACACAGTATATGTACATTGCCAGTAATGCATTTCATGTCATTTGTTTTATCTGTTCCATTCTCTAGCGAGACGTTCTTGGCAGGTGCTGTGCAAGCACATTAGCTCTTGTACACAAATTGTACACTTTCTGCTTGTGATATCTCATGAGTGAAGAGACAGGAGGACAGATAAAACAACTTTCCGTGAGCCTTTCCTAAGACATTTGTTAGGTTAAATTTCAAGCAAACTTAAAGGCAAGTAAAAGCTATAGTTCAGAGTTCTGGACTTAGACCTAAGACCCTGAGGTTTAAAAAATCACGACTTGGGCCAAATGGGTGGTTTTGGGCATGACAGCATCTCACAACCTCAGAGGAAATGTGAGGGATGGGTACTTGGAATACACAAGTAAGTTGTCAGACAGTCAGTACAATTCCATGCTTTAACTACACATGGTGGTGACCTCAGTTTTATTAAATGTGTTAAACAGTCTTAACTGTCAATGGGAATGCATTTCACACTGGCTTCTTCCTCCATCATCCAACTCTCATAACCTGTATCCAACTTGAAGAAGAGCATTCATGACATTTGTTAAACTTCTTTCCAGTTTTTATTAATTAGTAAGAGCAATTAAATTTTTTGATGAGCAAACTGGACTAGGTTGTTCTGTCATTTGATATTCACTGGAAGACAATTGTGTGAAAAGTGGACATTTTTGCTGCACCAAAGGTTTATTAGAGACATCTGGTGTTATTCGCTCTTCAAAACATTTTTTTCTAGTCTCGGATCATGTTAAAAATATACAAATCAGTTGCACAGTAGAAGAGCAATTTATAACCTAGCTGTCACCTTGAGAGACGCTGATCCCAATCAATCAGTCAATCAGTCCTTGTTCTCTTTAACTTCTCATTGTTTCCTTCCCTGATATATTACAATCCTTTTTGTTTTCTGCTGTCCATTCACAATGAGTCATTTTGTGCTTGAGCTGATCTGAACCCTTCAGCCCAACATCTTTTCTTTCAAAAGAGGGCAAACCTTGTGAAAGAGACAAGGTTGCTCCAAACCACAAAACCTTAATTAACTCTAGTACAATGAAGTCGCTAAATCCTTTGGCATCAATGTCTGACACCTTCAGAGTGATTACAGTGTCATAGAGGTACACTCTTCAGCAGTTGATCGGACATGAGAAGGATAAAGGTCTTACACTTACATCAGAATTCTAATTAATTTCAACAGTTTAGAGATTTCAAAAAAAGCTGGAGGGATGAATTTATATTTATGAATACATTGTGATATCAGTGCCATTTTGGGAGCCTTGTTTCCACTGCAGATCATTAGGCATAGATCTAGTTTATTTTCAGTGTACATGCAAATTCCAGGTTGTTGTTGCATGTCTTCAAGACATTTCCAACGTATGAGGCCCACTGACAGTCATAACATGTAATTTTCCTGTCAATATTTGTTCAGAAGACGTTTGCCATTGCCGTCCTTTGAAGCTGGGAGTGTGTGACTTGCCCAAGGTCACCCAACACATTTCATGGCCAACCAAGGATTCAAATCCTGATCTCCAGAGTTAGAATCTAATGCTCAAACCACTACTTCTGTACCACTGTCTGATATTAAAAATCCAAAACATTGACAATCCCTTGTTAGAATAATTCTCATTTCCTCCTTCAAGCATTCAAACTGGACACCTGAAGGGCTAAAGGAAGAGTGGGCATCCTCTAGAGCAGTGGTTTTCAACCTGTGGGTTCCCAGGTGTTTTAGCCTACAACTCCCAGAAATCCCAGCCAATATATCAGCTGTTAGGATGTCTGGGAGTTGAAGGCCAAAACATCTGGGCACCACAGGTTGAGAACCACTGCTCTAGAGGCTTGGGGAGCTTCACTAGACCTCAAGGACAGCTTAGTGGGCCATTCCCACATCATGTTTTTTAATAGGACTGCTATACTGAAAATTGGAAAGTGTGCCCTCAAATATCAGCAACTATTTCCAACTTAATTGTCAAAAACTGAGTTAAAGTCACAGTATGAATAAGCAAAATTGGGGGGAAGAAAAAAACAAAACAATAACTAAATCTCTTCAGAGAAGTTTGTGTTAAGTCAGGGGTGCTCACACTTTTTCAGCATGCGAGCTACTCTTAAAGCAACCAAGTCCAAAAGATCTACCTACCCCCTCCGCCACGCGCTCCCGCTCACTCCCTCCACCGCGCACTCCCACCACCGCGCATGCTCCTGCTGCTGTTTTCCGCTTGTGCAGTGCTTCTTCTGCCTGCGGGGCATTGCAGGAAGGAGAATGCATGGGGCGGGGCATCCAGAAGGAACGCTCCGCCCTGCCTGTCTCACCGGCAATGGAGGCACAGCTGCTTCTGGATGAGAGAGAGGCAGGGCGCTTCCTCCAGAGGCCCCGCCTCGTGCTTCCTTCTTCCTGCAATGCCCTACAGGCAAAAGAAGCACCGCAAGAGCGGAAGCCAGCAGCAGGAGCGCGCAGCGTGTGTGCATGGCAGGCGTGCCCCAGCCGCGAAATTGTATTAGTTGTTTTCCTCATCCCTTTACTTCTCATTAGGTGCAAATTCCTGCACTGTCATGAACTATATACATTTCTAGGTAATATCCTACATATTGGGGTCACATAGGTGGAACTCAGGAAGTCATAAAGCCTTTCATGGATGTTTCCTGTTCCACTTTAAAGCCATTTATTGATGCCCTCCCTTTTCCTCTGAGTCTACAAAACTGATGCTATTAATGAATTCAAAAGACTTCATCTGACCTTTGATTAACAAAATATTTTACCATTTAGAAAATGTTTTGGTAAAATGCTTTTTTAAAAAGGCGACACAACGCCTTTCCAGCACTTCCTTCAAAATATATACTCTGAGAATTAACTATTTCTCAAATTCCCAGAAAGCTGACATTTTCTTGCAATAGTTCATGGTGGCAGAAAAAATAGATGCAGGACTTAGATAGATAAATAGAGAATAATAAATGCATCAGTAGCAGTAAGTCTTTTAACCGTTTTGTATTTTAACTGTGACATTTTAAGGAGGTTACATAAAGCTAGAGCAGTTTTATGTATCACTGGTTATCTTCCCTTCAAAGTGTTCAAGGTGATATTATGTCGTTTCCTTACTCTCCACTTCATCATTACAACATCCTTGTGAGGGAGGTCAGGCTGAGAAGCTAACCCAATCTTGCTGAATTAATTTAGCAGTCAGTGGAGACTAGAAACTTGTTTCCCCAAATCCTACTGCAGCATTACAACCTCTATTACACCACTATGGACCTCCTCCTAACATAAAACTTTCTTTCAGTAGTTCAGTATATATTTGGGCCTTTTTCATAGCAAGATGACATAGGGATTTACATTATCACAAATACCGGTGATCTTTTCACACCAATACCTTTGAATGTGCCAAAAAAATCCAATAAAAGGGGTGATTACATATCTTCCTTCGTTTAACAAAGGCATCTTATACCTCTCATGGAGGAAGAGCGTAGACAGCATTGACACATGATGCTTCTTTAATATGTTTGAATGAGGAGTGGAAAACCAAAGGTTGTTGTTTATTTGTTTGGTCCCCACTCCCAGGTCCTTCAAGGTCAAGCAAGTCACTTCAAAGATAACATCAATCCACCTTGCCCTAGGTCAGCATCTCTTCCTTTTTTCTTCCATTTTCCCCAGCATCATGATCTTCTCCAAGCTTTCTTGTCTTCTCATTATGTGGCCAAAAGACTTCAACTTTGCCTCTAATATCCTTCCCTCCAGTGAGCAGCCAGGCATTATTTCCTGAACTATGGACGAGTTGGATCTTCTTGTGGTCCAAGACACTCTCAGAACTTTCCTCCAACACCACAGTTCAAAAGCGTCTATCTTCCTTCTCTCAGACTTCCTTATGGTCCAGCTCTCACATCCATAGGTTACTATAGGGAATACCATTGCTTTAACCAAATATGCTTTCCTATAAAATCCAAGCCTTTGCTCATATTAATGGACTCGGCCACTTCAGTCATAAGTTTGGGTTTTAGTGAAAGGCAAAATATTACAAAGAGCCATCCCCAGCAAATCTCCTTTCTCTTCTTCTTGTGCCATAAAGAAGAGCACAATCCATCAAAATATCCCTAGCATGTTCTGAAATATGGTATAGCTGGATTGTTGGCTAATACAGTATATCTCCTCCAGTTTCAATAACATTTTATGATGCTACTTAAGCTTGGTATCCATCTTTAGTGCTCCATCCCTGAGCCAGCTGGCAGTATATCACTCCCCCAGAGCCAATGAAAATAAGTTCTAAGCTGTATTTCTCTGTGTTTCTTTACTGCAGTTGGCTGTCCAGATTCCTTGATTAAAGAGCTGCATCACTTCAGAATTCTGGGCGAGGAGCAGGTGAGTTAACATCTGAAAGGTAGCGTCACGGTGTCATAAAAGACAGATGCTAATGAGACAGCTTCTTTCTCTCTCCGGGGAGGCAGTGTGTGTCTCATAATCCCCCCCCCCCCCAAACATACACACACACCTGCTGCCCTGAAATTGAGGAGGGACTCGCACAAACACATACACATGTGTCGGAGACTTTTTAAAAAAAAATTCTATCCATCAACCTTGACAGATTATTAATTGGTACATCTGCTATCTGCCACAGCTTTTCAACTCAAGACTCCTGCAGTAAACAGGCAGTATAAAATGGGAGGCACACAAGCAGGAGGGTGAGGTCTACTTAAACAGCAAATAGATATTAAATGCTTGGTACTTTCAACACATTTTTTGCCCTTCTAAAAACTTCTGATCCCATTCCTCAACCTCTGCCTATTGGCTGTTTTTTGAATTCTAGAATTGTAGGTCATGTCACCATAAAAACTGATTTAGTGGTACATGCCTTCATTTCCATTCCATTATTTACTCACTTCTTTTTTGAATGTGGGATTCATGTGGGCTAATGAAAGCACCTGCTCTGTAAAATAATCCAGATTTGGAAGGAACAGTAGTGTGACTAGGGCCCCTTCTACACTGCCATATACAATCCAGATAATCTGACTTGATTGGAACAAACTTTGCTGGGCTAATTGGATTTCACACAAAAATATGTACATATTTACATAGTTGATTTGCAGCAAAAACTGCTTTTTCTGCACATGAGACAGCTTTTTCTACAAAGAAGACATTTCCACACAGAAAAAAGCAACCACATGTCAGTCTTCTTTTTTGGTCTGTTTACATAGAATTGTTGGCTATATCTGTCAGTCTTCTGTGCAATAAGTTCCAAACTGAAAATATGTATCAGAAACCGAGGATTTAGAAGTATTTCTCACTATGGGAAGAAAATTACTAAAATGATTCATTTCTTCTTCAGAAAAGGGTTAGTGGTTGATTTTACCCCATTTCATCTTGAAACTTTGGAGAAAAAAATTACCTGTTTGAATGTATCTCCCTCTATGAAACATCTCAGAGATTAAGATTTTCTGAGGAGGCCCTACTCTCAGTCCTGCCTTCTTCGCAGGCACGGTTGGTGGGGATGAGAGACAGATTGGCTGTTTTTTGAATTCTAAAATTGTAGGTCATGTCACCATAAAACTGATTTAGTGGTACATGCCTTCATTTCCATTCCATTCTTTACTCACTTCTTTTTTGAATGTGGGATTCATGTGGGCTAATGAAACCACCTGCTCTGTAAAATAATCCAGATTTGGAAGGAACAGTAGTGTGACTAGGGCCCCTTCTACACTTCTCTGTGAAACTCTTGGCTGTGAAACTCCCTCCCCAGTGATATTAGATCAGCCCCTTTCCCTCCCAGCCTTCAGAAAGGAAGCAAAAATCTAGCTATGAGATAGGGTTCCCATATGAATAAGGGACAGGTCCCTAAAATAGGGATTTTTTTCACAAAATAAGGAACATTTCATAAAGACTTGAAAATCATCAATTGATTTTCAAGTTTTTATGAAGTGTCACTTATTTTTGTGAAAAATTCCCTATTTTTAGGGACCTGTCCCTTATTCTTATATCAAAATATGGCAACCCTACTATGAGACCAAGCCTTCAGATAGTAATTGTAATGCAATAAATGGATAGGGAACATGTGCAAGGACAACTGGATTCGCTGATTTTGGGCTGCGTGGTTTTAACAGTTGGTGTGATGTTTAGATGTTTTAAATTTCTTTGATTTTAATGTACATGTTTATTTTAGTTGAATGTTGTTTCTATGGCATTGAATTGTTGCCTAAGTGTAAATGCTGCTCTGAATCCCCTTTGGGGTGAAAAGAGTGGGGTATAAAAATGGTTAATTAATTAATTAATTAAAGAGTGCTAAATGGAAGAATTATTGGCCAGTGTGACTCCTCAATGTCAAATAGCAGGATGGGGTTTCAGTCTATAGAAGAATATGCAACTGAGAGCCATTTTAAAAACAAGTGGTATCAAACTCATAAATGAAATCCAAATAAGAGAACAGTTCTTATCATATAAGAACAACACACTGCTAAACACAGTAATTGAAGAACATTTTCTGGTGTGCAACAAATGTGCATGGATCAAGAACAAGACTGAAAGAGCACCCTGGATCCACTGATACCTCACTATAAAACTTCAAAACACTTTGAAATGATTTAGAACAGTGATACCATGTCTGAATGAGAGTTCAGAAGTATTTCCTTTCTTTCAAATATGCTTCACTTTGTAAAATATGTTATTACAGATATCTAATGCTGTTGCTGTTTTTCATTCTTCTTCTTTCCTTGATCTGGCTTCTTTGGGTAGACTTGCGACTTTGGATCTCCTTTTTTGTGAACAATAAAGGCAGAACATATTTTCAAAGCTTTTTGCAGAAGTAATTTAAATAGTGGGTTGTATAAATTTAAAAAAAGTTGTAGAAATTATTCTCATATTTTTTTAGTAATTTTAAGTCCTTTGGTATGTGTTTGTTAGTCATGATTTCTTCCACTTCTGTGACCAAAGTGAACCAATTCCAAAGAACCTAAGACATTGCTGAGATAGTCTCTTGTTGCATATAATAATAATAATATAACTTTATTTTTATATCCCGCCACCATCTCCCCAAGGGGACTCGGGGCGGCTTACAAAGGAAATGAGCCCAGCAATTACAGGTAAAATAGAACACATTAAAACCAATAAAATAAAATAATAAAAACATAGCACAATCATAAACAACATCATGAAACAATGTGGCTGAGGTAAAAGTCATAGCTGGTTTCAGGCTCAATGAATGCAATAATTCCTTAAAGGAGCCAATGAAAAGTGCAGAGATTCAAATGATCGAGGATTAGGGCATAACTTTAGCAAAATTATGAGGAACCAATAGGATATAATATAATACTATAATAATATGCTATAATAGCATATAATGAAGTAAGGGGCAAGAAAATTAATGTGTTTGTACCATTAAAACTAAATGATTTTTATTTTAGCATGGACTTTTGTGGATATAAACCCACTTCTTCAGAAGCAGTAGAGCGATACTGAAGCTTGAGGTATAAAGCATATTATGTATACAGTTGTGAGAGTGGGACAGACTGTAATAGGATCCAGAAAGGTACAAATCATGTCACTTGCCCTAAATTTTCAAAGAGCTTGGTGAGGTGATAAACATCTTCCAGATCTTTATAGTGGCCAGTTATTGTTGATGTGTGAAAGCAATAACTATTCTTAACAAAAACTATAGATTTATAGACAATTTCTAATGGAACTGTCCTTGAAGTGTCTGGTTTTACCTTGAAAGAGCTGGAGGTAGTGATGGCCGACAGGGAGATCTGGCGTTGACTGGTCCATGAAGTAACGAAGAGTCAGAAATGACTGAACGAATAAACAACAACAATGGAACCTGATGTGTATGGGGGATGACAAGCAGATAGGAGTTGGTCAACACACAATTTTAAAATTAAATTCACATTAGAGGTACTGGATCAGGAGTAATGTTTTTCTTGCTATCTAAAACCACTTTTCTTAGAACTAAGAACTAAGCATATGGTTTTCTTGCTATCTAAAACCACTTTTCTTAGAACTAAGCCAGGAATTGAGTGGATCATACACCTGATATGTGTGTTCACTTTTCAAAAACTCACTTTTACTATTCCCTTGTGGCTTAAAATATAAGATAAGAAGATTGATTCAAAGCAGAAATCTTATAACATACACTAACAAAAGAGTTAGTGATAGACTTGCACAAACTGGACTGTATAATTTTCGGAACTAAGAGATACCTTGAGAATATGCTTTTGTTCCAATTTATGCTTTTATTCCGATAATGAAATGTGTGAATGCTTTTAATAAGTGCTCTTCTTTTCAGATTCATCTATTGTCTTGGGTTTTTAAAGTACAAAAATAATGCTTGTAGGTGCTTTAATAGCATAATGATTTGGTATGATTTTTATACTGAGCCCATAGAAAATGTCAAATTTCTTGACAAAATATGACTCTCCCCATCATCCAATCTATTGAATCAATTCTCTTGTTGTTAACTTCCAACAGAAGAATTGATTTTTTTTAAACTAGTGTTTGTACGTGAAAATTAAAAGAGAAAACAAAACAGCAGAGCTAGAAGTTGGATGCTACTTGCAACAGCTTGCAGGAAGGGGAGGAGGGGCAATCCTGAGACCCAAATCAAACTTATACCGGACACATAAGCAAACTTTGAGACGCCATAACTTTTTGAACATCCAAAATCCCCCAAACAATATAGCATGTGGCTTTGTGGCTGGAGGAGTCTGAGAGTTATTATCCAAGTTCCATATCCTGTTGGTGTCCTGTACTAGCAGGTATATTCATTTCAGGGTTCTGCATTGGTTGTGCAAAAAAGCTAGCAAAAGCTCCAAGCAGCCTGGCTTTTTTCACCACCATTGCATTAATAGCCTTTGTCCTTCTACATCACAACCTACACCAGTTTAATTAAATCATATTGGTACATGAAGGGAATCCTATGCCCCCCTCCCAAAAGTAATTTCTGGAAACACTGCTGAGATACCAATATAAATCTTTGTAAATTCTCTTCTTGCAGTCAAGAACCAATAATTTTCCTTTCTTTCTAACTGCAGGACAGCTATCAAAATTGCAAAGATTATTCACTGGTCACAGGAAATACATGTTAATTTCTAGCACAGATAACTACTTTTTAGGGTCAGAAAAAAGTTCACGGTGGAGAAAGAGACACATTTCTGTTCAAAGAACAAGGTTTCCCATATAAAAGTTGTTCCCCTCTCAGAAAGTCTTGTTTTCTATTCAAGAAGATTGTTTTTGTGCAGAAAATGCTGATTGTAAATTCAGAAATGATATTTTATGTGCAGAAAATACTCTTTTCTGTGTAAAAGATGATTGTTATTATTATTATGCATCACTTTTATGCACACACAAAACTCAAAGCAGTGAGAGACTCGAAGCAGTATATTTTTGGCTCAAACTATAAAGATCTTACCTATACAGTGGAACCTCTGCTTGAGAGCATCCCAACTTAAATCCCCTTCGGGGTGAGAAGGGTAGGATATAAAAGGCATAAATAAATAAATAAATAAATAAACTTTAGAGCATTTTGAGTTGAGAGCTGTTGCTCGGCCCAAATTTTGTATTTACATCAGATCAACACTTTGAGTTAAGAGCTAGCGCCAGAAGGAGTGCTAGTGCTAGAGTACAGGGCTTCAAGGGATCAGCCTCTGTGCCTTGTGCCTCATGCTTCTATATGCTTTGAGATATTGCTGTCTGCTTTGCTCTTGTCTGCTTTGGGAGATTGCTATCTCTTTTGTTCTTGTCCGCTTTGAGAAACTTTGAGTTAGTTGATTTTTTGTGGGTTTTGTTCCTGGTATGTTGGGCTTCATGAAGAGAGAGAGAGAGAGGGAAAGAGAGGGAGGTGGCTGGAATGAGTACAGTATGAGGAAAATGATGCTTCTGCCTCTTCACTTTGTGCTTTGTGCCACAACATTGTGCTCCTACCATTTTAAAGTTGATATTTCCTTTTTATTGTTCCATGTGCATTTATATATTTGTTATTTATAAAGTACATTTTCTTTCTTAAAGCACATAATAATAAGGAATGGAGGTTTTAGGGGGTGGAATGGATAAATAGCATTTCAATAGGAAATTTGCTTTGAGATAAGACCATTCTGAGTTAAGAGCTCAGTCATGGGATGAATTAAACACAGTGTCACCGTATAGGGTTTGTGCTTTCTCAATACTCTGATTACTTTGATTGTATTTTGATTGTGCTTTTCCTGCATGGCAGGGGGCTGGACTAGTCTCTTCTAACTTTGTGATTCTATGATTCTATGAATACTTCAAAAAACTCAATTTTTACCATTTTCCAAATGGTTTTGAATAGTATTTATACTCCTAGCTCTTACTACTCTTATGAAGGAAATTGGAATGACAAACTTATTTAAATCCTGAGAAGCCTATTAAACTGCAAAATAAATTTGCTTTTCTTTTGCAGTACAACCGTTACCAGTGCTATGGTGCTGAGGAATATGTTCTGCAGATGGGTGGGGTCCTATGTCCCAGCCCAGGATGTGGTGCAGGGCTTCTTCCTGAACCAGAAATGAGAAGAATAGTGTGTGAGCCAAACAACGGAATGGGCTGTGGGGTAAGGACAATGAATATTTCTAACAATTCCATGGAAGCCAGTTGAGATTGTCATGGAAAGAAAGAAGTGGCCCCTGAATTTGCCTCTTATGCGGATGCCTCTTGCATACGCTTTACAGCATAGTTGAATTCTGTGGATCCCAGTGAGTCATTTTAGTTTGGTGCTGCCATGTAAGAATGACCAATTTTGTCATGCAAATGTTGTCTATCACTTCAGTTGGCGTGTAGGGTTGCTCATCTAAGTGATTATCATAAAAAGTGGGGCTGTGATGCTGACAAGCCAAAAGCTTTTACTCTTTTGAACGTCTTCAGCAGTCAGCAAAATGCTAAAGGTTTCGAAGCCAAGGGATTTGTTATTTTATTGACAGCACTCTCTTTAAACAAATTTGAGGAGGGGATGGGTGAGAGTTAAGTTAAAATGCCAGCACATATTCTGAAAAAATCACTGAAGATTAATGCAGATATAGATGCATTGAATGAAAGCTAGCTTTAAATTATTAGAATGGAACTTGAATGCATGCAGGAAGAGATTGCCTCTGCCTCCTGCCTTGTTCATTTCCAAATAGTTAGGTGGAAAAAGCTCTCAGTTTTGATTTTAGGGATTTCTTTACATTCCCGCATTTGTATCTCTTTCCTTGCTCATATTAGACTGCGTTGATAATTTAATTTGCATTGAGATTTTTGTTTTTCCATACACATTTTGTGTATCATACAGACATTGTTGTACAGTTTTCTTCCTTTTTCTTTCACCTATCTTCAGCTTTTTCTTACCTTTTCCTTTTTAAAGGAAAAGGGAGATTGATTGTTCTTTTTATCCATCGGTAATGTCTCACAAGCCTCAGCTGAGGCAAGGTACACTCTGATTTGCAACAAGTTTTAAGAAGCACAACATGGAACAAAATCTCAAAACCATCCAAATTGTTTTCCATTCTTGTCCAAAAGTCCTGTTAGCCAAAATCCTGTGTTTATCAAATGGGTAAAATTAAGTTGACCAATGAGGCTGCTCCATGATGCTAAAACTCAGGATATTCAAAAATGTTTTAGTTAGCCTATGAATTTGGACCAGGTTAGACTTGCTGTTGGACAGCCATTGTTGAGTCCTGGTTTGAGAATTAGATTAGAATCCCAGAAAAAAATCAGTATTTGAATCTCTGCTTTGGCATTTTCTCAGCCTCAGAAGAGGGGAGTGATAAACCTCCTTTGCATAACTTTGCCAAGAAAATCCCATCTACATTTGCCTTAGAGTCACCATTACTTGGAAAAGATTAAAGTCAAACCACAACATCAACAACAGTGCCCTCCAATTAGGCTGAATGAGCTTCAGAGTGTAGATTTTGAGTGTCAAGAAATGCATATTTGTGTAATTTGCTTTTATTGTGTTTCTACTGCTCCAGTAGGGAAGAAATATATGTTGTATTTTCTATCTCAAGTGCCAGATATATGTGGGTAGATTTACATTGAGGGACCACGAAAACTTTCCAGCCTACCACTTCTTGGATTTAATTTCTCCAAAATAGACCCTCTGTCTTTTATTAGCACTCCAAATTTAAGACATGGAACTTTATAACATGAACCTGCTATTCCACTACAGTCACATTACGATTGATGATTGATATATCAATGAGCATCTTCAATATCACACCTCTCTTCTTTAGCACAGTCTGCTACTTTGTGGCCCTGCCATTGTATGGGTGCATTCCTATGTCAAACCTTGCTGCACTATTATTGCTTAATTTTTAATTTATTTTAGCATTATTGTACAATTCTAGCATTTAAAGGAGGCAAATATAAATATTTAAAAACTTACAGGGACACAGACAATTTTGGAATGCTGGGAGGGTGAGGTGGTGGTGAAGGAGAAACGTTCTGTCCCCTAATATCACTTTCCTGCCACAGAAGTGGAAGGGACCCATTGCAGCAAAGTTGGTGATAAGAACATTGCAGAACTGGGAGCTATATATGGAATTTACACCTTAATAGTTAGGGGCTAGTGAATCAAGGGGAGGAAGCAGATGGACAGCGAGATCCACACAATATTGTGCCATAGGGACAATGCTGGCTTGCCTGCTTTCTGTGATAAAGACTCATGATCTGGCAGACAAAACTCATGAAAGCTAAATAAAGAATGTTTATTGTCTAATTTTTCGGTAAGCGTTTGAATTTAATACAATCGGATGTTTCTCTGGCTTCTACATATTCATTCTGAGTACTTTTAGTAAAAAGTGGGGATACCTCATATATTTACAATTGCTGCATCTCATCTTAAAGACATAGGGCTGTTATTGTTTCGGGGTTTTTTTAAAAAAAACTTTGAATAACTGAGAATCCACCTCTGACCTTTGTTAGACTGAAGGAAAGCTGCCAACATGTTAGCATCATGTTCTGGAATAACCACAGGGATGGAAGCCCTGGTGCTGCCTTCTGTTTTTGTGGACCTTCAGTGAGAGTCATTCAGGACAATATGCTTATTCTCTAAGGTTTATTTTCACTCAAGGTGGAATGGGAGTAAAAATATTTAGCAATTCCAAGTGCTGCTTACCTAAGAATGATTCCTCCATCTGCTTCTGCTCTTAGCTAATCCTTTCTATACACATTTTTTTTTATTTTCACTCATAAAAATAGTAATTTGATTTCCCAGAGTGTTGTCATAATGCTCCGTTCTTCCACCTTCATTGCTATTCATCAGGCCAATCTCTCTGGCTTTCATAGCTATGATGTAAAACACTGACATGTTTAACACTGGAAACCAGCTAGAAAATATGGAAGCTGTTATACTTGGTGCCAACTAGTCTGCCTGCTGAAAAAGCTGGAGTAATCAAAGCCCATGAGAGCTCAATAAATAAAACATCTTTGTCTTGTTGTATACTAGACTGGTGCATTGCTTGCTATATATCACAAGGAATGTTTACCATTTGAAGGGACAGAACTTCCATATCCGATCAAGTTAGGGCTGAGTGCTAAGCAAAAGGACATGATTTGCCTGTTGCAATGGATGCTCCATCAGCTCACAATTCTATCAGTTTGCACACGAGTAATGTTTAAATATATGCACAATAGCAAGAGATAAAACAAGATTCCTGATGACTCATGCAAGGACTTTTATATAATATTGGTGGATGCTGTTTATGCAATTTGAGAAAATGATGAATAGCATATAATGAGGCTGTCAAACTGAGTTGTTAGTCCATTTCACCAGTCTTGTTTCAGGACTGTTTACACATATGTATTCAGTAAATCTGGGTAATTTGCAATATAAGAACTCTTTATTCATTACTATGAACTGCTGTCACTGCTTACTGCAAATTGCTAACCCCTGACTTTTTGTTTCAGGTATAAGATGTAATGTATGCTATACCTCTATGATGAGGTTCTATCATTCTTGGACCACCCAAGGTCCTTTAAAAAACACATTTCAATTATTTTACCCCCTAAATACCCCCCATGACTCATAAGAGGCTTGGGAAACAATTTTTCCATTTATTTCCCCCCAGATATGTTTTAGGCTTATCAGGATCTTTTATCCTAACGGGAAGTGAATCAAACTTGTCTGCTGGGTTAGTTCCTGCAGTTTGCTTACATCAATATTGCTGGGGGAGTAATTCTCCCACAGCAGAGGACAGCAGATCTGGTAATAAGGACAGTTCATAAAGAAAACATCTCTGCATGAAATGGAAACAGACAAGAAATATAATATGAACAGCCAAGGAACTGCCACTGAGAGGTGTACCTGCCTCTCACCACTCAATGGGTAGGGCTAATAATGTCTTGTAGAATGGGAAAAGTTACTTGTTAATGAATTTTCAGAGTAGAAATAATGAAGATAATTTCTCCAAAGTAGTATCATATATGATTTCTTCCTTCTTACAGTTGGGTATGAGTCTAAAATTTTTAGTCAGAAATCAACTCCAAAAAATTGTCTTGACATATCTACGGGTCAGTATAACTTTTTTCAAAAAAGGAAGCAAAGTGGCAAAATGTGAGAGGTTTGTATGTTCCATGAGAACTTAAAAGACACACTGACTCCCTTGATCTCTCTGCCCCAGTGCCACTTCTGGCCTTTTTGGGTATCTTGATGGAAAAATGGCAGAGATGGCCAGAGGCAACTGCCCCCTGTAGCAGTGCTGACACTTTATCCTCTCAGAGGAATAGCTCTTTATCTATCCACAGGTTATATCAAAATCAGTAATTTTGGCCCCCAAACCTGCCCCTGACTTATGCATGAAGCCAACTTATACATGGATCTTTACAGTAGGTGCCTTCTCTTTTGCATTTTGATCCCGCTGCACTTTCAAGAAAATGTATAAATATATTACAATGGGCAAGGTAACACTGGAGGACATTGCTGAGATTAAAGAGCTGGCTCACAGCAGAATTGTTTTGGGACATCATGTTGTGACTCTTTTGTCCCAGGGGGAATGAAAATGAGACAGACATTTTCCATTATTGCTAAATGCTGAGCTGCTTGCATTATGCCACAGGCTCTAGGCAGTAATCATGTATAGCTTTCTTCTATTGAGTGGGCACTCTAGCCTGTAGAAAGTAGAATTCCATCTTGTTGACACATTATGCTTCACTCTCAAAGCAAGTTGTTTCATTGCTAAAATATGACAGGCTCTTCTAGAATGACTGAGGTTTTGTTTTTCTTGTAATGTTTAACAAGTTTTGCAGCGAACTGTGAGAAGCACAAGAGCCATTATCATGTTCTGCAATGTTGATGAGCCTTAATGTCACCTTCTCTGCACCATCATGCAATACAGTTAGTATGCCATGCAGCTGGCAAAGGACAATATCATTTCCAATGTCTGTTGCCATGCAGGACTGCAGCTCATTAATACTATAGCAGATAAGAAATTCGGGTCTTCACACTGTCAGTGTTTAGCAGTCTGCAGAAGCATTTCTATTATTGACATCATATATCATATTATCATTATGATCAATGGCAGGACACAGAATACTAGTCATTTATATTTGTTTGCTTTATATAAGTAAAGAAAATATGATTTAAACTGAGGTAGTAAACGTGCAGGTCTTCAAAGTGTTTTGACCTAAAACTTCTGTCAGCTGTACATATTATAACTGTGCCAGTTGTAAGCAAACATGGGCATTGCACATATTTTGAACATCAGAAGTTTGGTTCCCTAACTAAACCTTAATAATAATTAAGAAGATTAATAGTGAAAGTACCATCACCAGGGGCTTTGAGAGGAGAGGCTGTGTTTGTGTCCCTTGCTGCCTCTGGCTCAGCTCCTGGCAGATCTGAGGCCCTGACTCTGCAACTCAAGGCCAGGAACAACACCTGCTTGCTCCAGAGGCTGAAGCATAAAAATGACCAATCCTACAGGTCCTCAGGCTTAAGCAAGAAGTGAAGGTACCATCACCAGGGGCTTTGAGGGAAGGGGCAGTGTTTGTTTCCCTTGCTGGCTCAGTTTCTAGGGACTCACTCAGCTTCTGGGGACTGCTTGGTGTTGCCAGACTCTATCTTGACTAGCCTCCATTTTGGCATCTTTGGGTCAGCACAGAGATACCGACATTTGTTTCTTCCAGGGGTGGCCCTTGATTCGCCTGGGCCCTCTCTTGAGTGAACACTGCCACTCTGGTTTGCCGTCGCCTTCCTCCCCTGATGGAACATCTTCTCCATTAAAACTATGTTTTAATCTGTTTTATTGCATTTATGTGTTTTAATTGTTTTATAATTTGATATGTTATATTTATTATTTGTTGTATAATGCGGCATTGGATTTTAATCTGTAAGTTGCTCTGAGTCCCCTTTGGGGTTTAAAAGAGTGGGGTATAAATAGTCAGTAAATAAATAAATAAAGTGATTTCTAGAGGAGTTTCCAGTACCTCCCACCCACCCTGCCAAGTAATATGGGAAATCTGTGGATAGATCAGAATGTAGTCCTTAGAAAGGGAGAAAATGTGAGCAGAATGTACCAAGGTGTCTGAGAATGTGGTTAACTTGGATGTCTATATATAATCAATCCCTTGGACATTCCTGAAATTGTACATTTCTGTGAAAACACTAGTTAGTGATTACCAGTTATGAGGTAAAAGAGATTCAGACATGTGAAAAGAACCATACAACAAAGTTTTCCAAGAATGCTAAGGGGTAAACATTACTGCCTCAAACTAGAGAGTTTCCCATTCTTTTCGTTTATATTGTACTTCCATATTCATGGGTTTGCACACAATCTCATTTTGAAATATGAGAGGTTTCCCTCTCTCCTTGATGTCCTTCCCCTCCCTTTCTCTTTGATCATAATATATAACATTCAATTTTATGCAGCATTTCAGGAATTGAGCAGAGTGGCTAAGAGTGGTTGGCAACCTCTTGTTCACAGGGTCATCCTAAGTCAAAGCTGATAGTGCATATAAGAACAACACAAGAAAGATAAATCATGCTAGAAACAGGGTGGGGGAGAGGCGGCTTTCATCTTCTTTGCCAAGTGAAGAGATCTTATGGCCAGAGCTTGGAGAAAATGGTAATTGTATTACAATTGCCACAATTCCCCAACCAGTGTGATCATATACTACTAGCTGGCAGTTCTTGGAATTGTTGTTCTCAAAATCAATATTTCAAAATCTGGTTCATCTGAAGGGTGGGAGGGAAGTAAAACTGAGCCATTTGGATAGGTGAGAGAATCTCCAGTGAATGTGATTGTGACATCAGAGACAACGCTGTGACACAGAGACTAAAACTACCTTTATCCGTATACTCTCTTCCTCTGTGTTAAAGACATGGAGCAGAGAAGAGATAAGGGTGCATCAGAATTTGGGAATTCATTTTCCCCTATTATAATTATGATTAGATTCTCAAAGACTTCTTTCAGGGCACAGCAGGGTCTTTGCTACTCTCCAACTGACAGTATATCATTTTCAACTGACTGCATCTGAAAACAGATAAGGCAAATCAAGATGAATCCAAAAATTAACATAATTGAGGACAAGAGTGGTGAGCTTTTTGCTTTGAACAAAGAGGTGCATCACTGAGTCATAGAAGATGAAACATTAATGCAATCAGCCAAGGCTCTGGGCTGACTGGGAGTGACAAGAGACCAACGACAGGATCCCAATTATAGAACAGCCTTATCTGAGCAATCATCTACACATTTTTCACATACGAGCAGGATTAAGGCACCCGGGCTGAATGATGAATATTGCTAATAAATAAAAAAGAAATAAATGGAAATCCAACTAAGTATTCTTCCAAACGGTGCTTTGTATTCCTCTTGTTGTAGCACTGAAAGTGAAAGCTGTATAATCAATGAGAAAAGGTGGACTACACGATAACAAGGTGGATTAGGATGAGTTTTATTGACCGAGAATTTCTAGTTTATGTTTGCTCGAATTGTTGATAAGGCAAACATAGAAATGTTCTCCTTGCCTGTCATTTAATCTTTTGAAATAACCAGTAAGCCAGTTTCACAATACATTCAGGCATAATAGGATTATAGCAGCCCATTATCAGAAAGAAAGTCTCCCAAATGAGCATTGACTAAACAATTGTTATTCTTTAGTCCAGCCTCCACACACAAAAGGACATGGTGGCAAACCTGAAGGAAAAACTAGGACCTAAGTCCCGGTTCTGCAAGCTGCACTGTAATATGGTTGATAACTGCTGTTGTTTTCAGTTTCTTATCCCTATGAGTCTGTCTTCATTGGTTTCCCTCCCATAATTAAATTACTTAGAGAGATGTGCCTTTGTAATCTTACTTGCAAATTGGATTCCTTCATACCTCTCAATGACCATTCACAAAACAAAGCCCACTAAAAGGAATTAACCAACATGTACCATGTACCATGACAAATGTCTTTCATCACTTGACAGAGCACTACTTTAAAAACATACTAAATGTATCACTTAGTTTGGCCCTAAGCTTATATGCCAACACCCAGAGAGAGCTAAAGGCTGGTTCAAACATTGACATTTTAATGGGTGCAAGTTCTAAATTTTAATCCTGCTAAATTATGATGATTTAGCAGCTAAGTAGTTTAAGTTTTCTTCAAATCATAACCTCCATTATCTTCTACCATCAGGAAGTGAAGCAACTCTAAAAGAATGCAACTACAAGGTGGGCTGGTTGAATTGGTTTCTTGCCTTTCCATAACTTTAGTAACCACTTCATTCTCTTTTGGAAAGGGAAGATTGGGGAGGGGGGGGAATCTGGCCATCTGAACAATGCATGGTTTAAAATGGATTGTAGAAGCAAGCTTATCCTTTGAATAAAATTGAAAAAGTGTAAAGTCAATCATTATGCAGAAACCCAACCTGATTATTTGTTAGGACTAATGTCTATAGGGATTAACAAATCCATTGCAGAGTGAGGATGTGAAAGCCTCCCAACATCTCTCCTTCCATTTTTGAAGATCAAAGTAATTTAATCTTAAATTCCTCATTTTGAGGACATAAAGAGACTCCCCATATTGAATGATAGATGAAATATGGTTTGTGAAACAAAACTAGGGATGGACTGTGTATAACAGCTGCCTTGAGTCCTTATATCAAGAGAAAGATGGGATAAAAACAAGGCCAATACATAATATTAGATATCTTTAAAATAATTTATATATTTTAGTTTTGATTAACTGCTACCAGAAGTAAATACCATATTGAGGAAATAACTTTTAAGCTAATCTGAAAGATGCAGAAATCTCTGGTTAAGCTTTCTAAATCAAACATTTCTCCATTTGGCAAAGAATGTTTTTTTAAGAAATGCAGAAGAGGATGAGAAGAAAGTTATGGTATTAAAGACACAGTGTTTGCTATTTTGTAAGCTGCCCAAGTCCCTACGGGAGATGGTAATGGAATATTAAAAAGTTTTGTTGTTGTTGTTATCTGCTAGCTGTTTTGTTGTTGTTGTTGTTTTTGATAGATTCAACCAATGGGGCAAATAAACTTATCAGGACACACCCTGGATGGTATTGAGTCATCTGGAAACAAGGCTATGAAAGCAATGCAATTTATCTTTCCAGAAATCCTCCACAAAATACCTCAAACCAGTCTCCATCCAATATGAATGTCACAGACCTCCTTGTAAAGTGATGAGTTCCTTGGGTAGATTCTCTATTTCAGAGATGGAGATGAATTTCTGACAAAGCAAATCAGTAGAACTTAGTTTGGACTATTTTGCCTTTAATTCTCAGAAAATAACACCCCAGTTTGTTTATTTACTTAGAGCATGTATACCTCAGTCTTCAGTCATCAGTCCCCCTGAATGGCTTAAATATCATTAATTTGATTAATTTGACAGTCTAAAACACTGGTTCCCAAATGTTGATCCTCTAGATATTTTAGATTTTAGCTCCCATACTTTCTTTGGAAATCACTGATCTAAATGGTACATGACACATAAGGAAAAGGGAATGGCAGTGGGGAGAGGAATATATTCAGCAGGTGCTGACAGCTCTCAACTTCTTCAAAGGTCAGAATAATGACAGTTGGGATATGGATGGCTATCTTACCAGCTGCTGGGATCAAGGCATGATGGAGACGTGCTAGCTGCTCTGCTTTTCTTTAAAAGGCAAATCAATTAAGTTAGGCTATTGAGAAGTTGTCACAATCTCTGGGACCAAGGTATGGCAGAACTCAGAAACCAAATCAATGAAAGTAGGAATATGGAGGAAGGGGAATCTCTCCAGCTGTTGGGGCAAAGGATGATGGAGCTACCAGTTTATGATGGAATAAACTCCTCTCCCTCCTATGTAAGATCCTAAGCAGCTAAGCCAGAGCTAAAAATTGTTTATCCTTCACAGGAAAAGTTTGAGCCTTGGAGTCCATATTTGTTTACTTACACAGATCTCAAGCATGCAACTTCAGTGTTGTCCAGGTCTCCTGAAAACCAGGTTTTGAATCCCAACTCAACTATGGAGATTCATTGGGTGACCTTGAGCAAGTCACATTTTCTTAGCCTTACAGGAACATAATGGCAAACCTTTTCTCAATCAATTTTGAAGGGTGGGAAACACTTAGGATAGCTTCAACAAAAGTTGTAGTTGATTCCAAGGCACATATGAACATTTTTATTTAAGCACTATATCAGTCCTGTGCAGACTCCAGTCATATCAACTGATATCTGGGCAACTTCACCCTTGGAATGATTTCAATGTATTTAGCAGTATCCAGATACTGATAATATAATGCAATTTATGTTGTGCTAATATACTCCCTGCTCCTTAATTCTATTCGTAGCCAAATACTGTTACGGTTATGTGAAGAAACTTATTTTTAAAAATGTTCTGAACTGCAAGATCCAGTCCCTGTTCCATATCAGGAGAATGATATATGATATTGGCATCGTATTTGTATTTTTAAAACAAAATTATCAGGAAAAAATCATAGAAATTACTTAGTTGCTGCAGGAGGGGAAAGCTTCTTTTCTTTTGTGTTGGGTATAAAAGGCTTATGAAACTTCAAATAGCCATCCAAACAGAAGACCAAGCATTAAGAAACATCAATCACAAAAGAAATATTTTGGAACTATTTCAGGTGGCTAAGAATAGACACAGAATAGAAAACGTCTCTTATCCTGAACAATGGTGTTGATGCTACAAAGCTATATTATGAAAAATAAAAGAAATGTCATTTTTAAAAGCCCCTGAAATGATCGTGTTATATAAAAAAAGTCCTGTGGAAGAAGAGGGGAAATGCCAATGTAGATAGTATATCTGTAAAAGAAAAGCAACAAGTAATAGTTAGAGTATTATATCTCCATTAATTTCATTCCATCCATACATTTAAATTTAAACCATTGGTACCAATAGTAGATCCACTCCTGATGAGACATTTATCATTATTCAGACAGTAGAGAGTGACCTGTGTTGGTGAATTTGTTTTGCAGGTATTTAAAAGATGCCTTGAAAGATACAGTGGGACACTTTCTGAAATGCTTTGACGTTTTGCCATGTACAGCTGTATCAACTGCTGAATACATTACATGAGCATGTAAGCCCTGGGGCCATGTTACAAATTACATAAAGAAAATTCATTTCCCCTCTCAACTATATTGCTATTTTCACTCTTAGGACTATGACGGCCAATCCCATCAGTGTTTAGAAGGCAGAGTGTTTCTTTGTTTCAGAAAATTGATACCCTAACCATATAAGGTAGTTTCTTTCAGAACAGCCAACCTAAATTCAAAATATTAAAACCATATTTCACAGTAATCAATCACATAAAAATACCGCAGCAACAACAACAGAGAACAACAGAAATATGATACAGAGCAGGTGATCATAGTCTGTTCATTAGTCAACAACTAAAAGTCCTGGGTTATTAAAATGCCCATTAATGCAGGTTCCTTTCATTTTATTTTGTTTCTTCTCCACTCCACCTTACTTTCTGTCTCTCACACTCTGTTCCCATCAACACTTCTGAAAAGATTGCGACCCAGTGACAAGCACATCTATCTGAGGAGGGCTTTCAGAAACATCTTTCTGCTAGGCACCTGTTCTACACTGTTTGGCAGAGCATAAAGACTTTTTTCAGGGGAAATATTTGCAACTTCAAAACAGAGAATTATTGATTATCCAGAGGAGGTTGACTGGAGAACAAGCTCTATGAGTAGTGGCTCAAGGAGCTGGGCATGTTTAGCCTGCAGAAGAGAAGGTTGAGAGGAGACATGATGGCCATGTATAAATATGTGAGGGGAAGTCATCAGGAGGAGGGAGCAAGTCTGTTTTCTGCTGCCCTGGAGACTAGGATGCAGAACATTGGCTTCAAATTGCAGGAAAGGAGATTCTACCTGAACATGAGTAAGAACTTCCTAACCATGAGAGCTGTTCAGCAGTGGAACTCTCTGCCCCGGAGTGTGGTGGAGACTCTTCTTTGGAGGTTTTTAAGCAGAGGCTGGGTGGCCATCTGTTGGGGGTGCTTTGAACAAGATTTTCCTGTGTCTTTGCATGGGGGTTGGACTGGGTGGCCCATGAGGTCTCTTTCAACTCTATGATTCTATGATTGCTTGCCATTTCTTTTCCTGGTTTAAGCGGCCTAGGAGCCATTAAGCATGAACTTAATACTTGGTGAGCCCGGTTTGAAAGCCTGCAGATCTATCTTCTGTTATACCTTTAGATATTTTATTATTATTATTATTATTGTTTCAATTTGTATACTGTCCTTCCAATTTGGCTCAGGGCGGTTTACAGTACATCGACCTATATCATAAAACAGTAAAACCATACAGTATCAACATTGAACAATTAAACAGCTTAACAGTGTTAGTCCATAACCAAGGGGTGGCTAGAGGTTAAATGCCTGTCGGAAAAGCACTGTTTGGCAGGCTTTCCGAAAGGCCGGCAGCTCCTTGATTGCTCGGACTTCGGATGGCAAGGTGTTCCATAGGCTCGGTGCTACAACAGAGAAGGCCCTCTGCCTAGTTGATGACAGATGGATAGTTTGTAGGGAAGGGATCTGCAAAAGGTTGTGATCCTCGGATCCAAGAGATCTCTGGGGAACATATGGGAGTAGACAGTCCCACAAGTACACCGGCCCCAGACCATACAAGGCCTTTAAGGTCAAGACCAACCCTTTGAAGTTGATCCAGTGATCAATCGGCAACCAGTGCAGTCGCTGCAGGGTTGGAGTAATATGAGCCCTGGCCAGTACTCCGGCTGGTACAAGATCAACTTGTCCCTGTCTGCCTGTTGTAATGAGGTGCCTAAGGAAGAGTACTAGAGGCACAGAAAATTTGTACCTATTTGCTTGGTTTAGTTTAGTAGAGGCATTACTACAGTACAGATTTTGGTAAGAAGAACCAACAATCCTTCATAAGTGGCTTGGGAAGTATTTGTCTATACTTTGCTTAAAAGTGGTGGATTTCTGTTCAAGCTTTCACCATACCCAGAACCCCTTATGTTGTTCTTACTGTAATAATTTTCTTTCAAGCTATGCATAGTGTTTGTCCCAATGGGATATGGAATTAATTATTAGCAAATGATCCCTTATATTAATACAGTCAATAGAAAGCTGAATAGCTCAATCTTCATTTACAGTGTGACACATAGCTATTGAAAATTGCATTAAAGTATATTTAACCCATGGAGAGAGTTCCAGCAAAAAAGCTGACACATGACAGAAATAAATTGCCCTCATAAAATTTACAAGTGTTGCTTGATTGTAAGAATGTTATCTGTGTAATTTCAACATGTTATACATCCCCGTGCTGTAAGAGAATCATGTGTGTGTGTGTGTGTGTGTGTGTGTGAATGCACTGTATGGGGCCTAAACAATGACAAAGTAAGCCTACTGTCCCAAATGTTTCCACTGGCATATGAAAGGTTTGGGAAAGAAATAGTGTGAAACTATAATTCCCTAAACAGCGTAACAAGTGACTCTGAGATTTGTAGTCCAAAACATGTTTGGAATCATTGGAAATACTTTCCAGTATCCCTGATGTAGTACATGTGACTGTGTGTGCTGAATCATATTCATTAGTCTCAGAGTAGATATTGAATCAACACATAGGTAACTCCTACTGATTCAGTGGTTCAATTCTAGTTGGATCTACCAGCAGGATTAGGGGCAGAGAGAGGAGACTGTATTTGAGCAGGCATTGTATTTGATTGTAATGGTTATTCTGTGAATACAGCTGGAGATTTATAAAAGCAAAGTAGAGCAGAACTCAACAAATTGTCATTCTCTTTGCCACCTTCCTCATTTATGTTTCCAGTCACATACACTATAAACCTTAAACAATGTACACAGCAAATGAAAGCCAGATACCGTCTCTTAAAACAAACAAACAGGAATTTGTCTGTAAGACTTTTGTATGTGCCCAACAAGTTACTCTAGTGACAAAGTAGGTAATTACTTTAATGAAGCAGCAAATGATCTATCTCTGCAGTATATATACACATGCTCACATACATAGAGAAAGAAAGTTCATTTAGATCGGTATGGTGGTTTAGGCAGAGTGCCATATATGGATTGGAGAGGCTCGGATTCAAGTCCTAAACTATCCACGATCATGGCATTGCTGTGAAAAAATTTCAAATGAGAATAAAAAATAATATAGTCAAGTATCTCTAAAGTGAATTTTCATCTCACCCTTAAATACAATTACCAAATGGGACACAAATGGGACACAAAGATTCCAGGTTATAAACTGTACAGGAAAGACAGGAGAGGGAAAAATGGTGGCGGTGTGGCCCTGTACATAAACGAAGAGCTAGAATCTCATGAATTAGAACTTCAAGAAATTTCAAACTCACCTACAGAAACATTGTGAATAAAAGTCCCAGGACAAAAAACTAATCTAGCACTAGGGATCTGCTATCGCCCTCCCAACCAAACTCCAGAGGCAGACTGCCATCTGGAAAATGAAGTTAAACAGGCCTCAAAAAGAAATACATTAGTCATAATGGAGGACTTCAACTATCCCCAAATAGATTGGCCAAATTCTTGTTCTACGCATGAAAGAGAGACAAGGTTCCTCGACATGCTAGCTGATTATTCCCTTGAGCAGATGGTCATGGAACCAACCAGGGGAAAGGGGATCCTGGACTTGGTGCTAACTAATGAACAAGATCTCGTTCAAGATGTCCTTGTAACTGAGCCCATAGGTACCAGTGACCATAACACAATAACCTTCAACTTAAGTTTGGATAGCAAACTGTCAGTGAAAACTAACACGGAGACGTTAAACTTTCACAAAGGGAATTTCACCAAAATGAGAAAAATTGTAAAGAACAAACTAAAAGGAGCAGTAAAAAAAATCAAATCCCTCCAAAATGCTTGGAAACTGTTTAAAAATACCTTAAAACAGGCCGAACTAAAATGCATTCCAATAAAAAGAAAGAGGCATGGAAAGTCCAAAAGGACACCAGTATGGCTTACAAATTAAGTAAAAGATGTGATTGGAAAGAAGAAAACCTCATTTAAGAAATGGAAGGCTCTTCCTACCGAGGAGAACAGAAAGGAACACAAGCTCTGGCAAACTAAATGCAAAGCAACAGTCAGGAAAGCCAAGAGAGATTTTGAGGCACATATAGCAAAGAATATTTAAAAACAACAAAAACTTCTTTAAGTACATCAGAAGCAGGAACCCAACTAGAAAAGCGGTTGGGCCACTCGACGACAATGGTCAGAAAGGGAAAATCAGTGAAGACAAGGAGATTGCTGAGCGGCTAAATGACTTCTTTGCCTCCGTTTTCACACAGGAGGACAGACAACATATGCCTGCAGCTGAGTCAGTTTTTCAGGGAGGGAATTAATAGAATTAAAACAGATAGAGATAAACAATGACGATGTTCTCACATGCCTTACTAAACTAAATGTCAACAAATCACCAGGTCCAGACGGCATCCACCCCAGAGTTCTTAAGGAACTCAAGTGTGAAATTGCTGAACTTCTAGCTAAGATATATAACCTTTCTCTAAGATCAGGCACTGTACCCGAGGACTGGAGGGAAGCAAATGTAACACCGATCTTCAAGAAAGGATCCAGAGGTGATCCAGGAAATTATAGACCAGTCAGTTTAACCTCAGTTCCAGGCAAAGTGATGGAAACCATTATTAAAGAAAATATTACTAGGCACATAGAAGAACAGGCATTGCTGAAAGAAAATCAACATGGTTTCTGCAAAGGCAAATCATGTCTTACTAACTTGTTAGAATTCTTTGAGGGTGTAAATAAACACATAAAAGGGACCCAATTGATATTGTTTACCTTGACTTTCAAAAGGCTTTTGACAAAGTCCCTCACCAAAGGCTCCTAAATAAGCTCTTCAGCCATGGAATCAGAGGACAGGTCTTGTCCTGGATTGGAACCTGGCTAAACTGTAGGAAAGAAAGGGTGGTTATAAATGGACATTTCTCTGGGTGGAAAGAGGTGAGAAGTGGTGTACCCCAAGGTTCAGTTTTGGGTCCGTTACTTTTTAATTTATTCATTAATGATCTGGATGTAGGAGTGAATTCTGAGGTAGCAAAGTTTGCAGACGACACTAAATTGTTCAGGGTTGTTAAAAATGAAACTGATTGTAAAGAGCTCCAGAAAGATCTCTCGAAATTGAGTGAATGGGCAACAAAGTGGCAAATGCATTTTAACCTAAACAAGTGTAAAGTCATGCACATCGGGGCAAAGAACCCCAACTACACCTACCAATAGATGGGGTCAAAGCTTTCCGAGACAAACCAGGAAAGGGATCTTGGGGTTTTGGTGGACAGCTCAATGAAGATGTCAACCCAGTGCGCAGCAGCAGTGAAAAAAGCAAATTCTATGCTGGGCATGATCAGAAAGGGAATCGAAAATAGGTCAGCAAATGTTGTATTACCTCTCTACAAATCTATGCTAAGGCCACATTTGGAGTACTGTGTACAATTCTGGTCTCCGCACCTTAAGAAGGATATAACGGAACTGGAAAAGGTACAGAAAAGGGCAACAAGAATGATCCAAGGGATGGAGCGGCTCCCTTATGAAATCAGGTTGCAACGCCTTGGTCTTTTCAGCCTTGAAAGACGGCGTTTAAGAGGTGACTTGATCGAAGTGTATAAAATCATGCATGGGATAGAAAAGGTGAATAAAGAAAAATTATTTTCTTTGTCACAAAACACTAGGACTAGAGGGCACTCCCTGAAGCTCCAAGGTAGGAAAATTAGGACTAATAAAGGGAAATATTTCTTCACCCAGAGGGTCATTGGGTTATGGAATTTACTTCCAGAAGAGGTTGTGACAGCTGTCAGCCTGAACAACTTCAAGGCAGGATTAGACAGATTCATGGATTCCAAGTGTATTGGTAGTTACTGAAAAGGACATTCAAGTGCCACCTCGGAGTTGGTTGAGGTAGGCAGGATTTCCCTGGGTACTGGTTGTGGGGGGTCGGGAGCAGGTTAAGGTTTTGCCCTCCCTTCTGCTCGAGATCCCCGTGTACAACTGGTGGGCCACTGTGTGATACAGAATGCTGGACTAGATGGGCTGAGGTCTGATTCAGCATGGCTCTTCTTATGTTCTTATGTTCTTACCAAGGAAAAGAAAGTTCAGCTCTGTGCTCCTGTAGAACAAAGATGGGCAAAGTGAATCCCATGGCCTGCATGTGGTCCACCAGATCAGAAAGGCCTAATAATGCAATTTGAATTTGTATCCTCCTCATGGTTGTGGTGGTGGTTGTTGTTTCTGCCAAGGCAGTGGGCGAGGCGCCGCTCCTTCCCTCCTAACTGCTCTCTCCTGGTGGCCGCCTCACCTCAGTTCCAGCCCTGCCACTCTCTGGCCTGCGGGGGAAGAGGGAGGGGGTCCTTTGGGGAGGTGGCCCACCCCTCAAAATGTGAATTATGGGGTCTATTTGATATGATGATGTGTTACATAGACTCATACAATAGAGTTAGAAGGGACTCTGCCATGGTATTGGGGGAGAACAGACAAGAAGGAATGAGAGAAGAAAGGAGGGAGGGAAAGGGGGAATGAAGGAAAGAGAGAAGGAGAGAAGGAAGGAAAGAAAGAAAGGCACAGAAGGAAGGAAGAAGAGAAAGTAGGAAGGAAAGAAAAGGAAGGAAAGGCAGGAAAGAGGTAAATAAGGAGGGAGAAAAGGACATAAAAAGTGAAAGATGGAAGGAAACGGGGAGGGAAGAAAGGAGACAAAGGAAGAAGTAGAGAAAGGGGGAGGGAAGGAACGAAAGAGAAAGAGAAGGAAGGATGAAACCAAAGAGTGAAAGAAGAAATAAAAGAAAGAGATAGAGAAGGAAGAAAGGAGAGAAAGGGGAAGGGGAAGAAAAAAGGGGAGAAGGAATAGGTAGGTACCTCTCTTTCATAATAGTCCAGATATATACCTGTACTTCGAAAATTCTTACTATAGGCCACAGCAACGTGTGGCAGGGCACAGCTAGTTTGTTATATTTATATTAAAATCCCCAGGGCAAGGTACACACTGCTTTTCAAAAACAGATACTTTGTGCCTTCTCGTCTTCCATCTCAGCCTTGATTCTCATAATGTACATTATTATTGCCTTAAGTGGAGAAATTGCTGGAGCAGTTCAGCAAAACTTTTTCATAGGTTCTTAAGACAGCCTTTTCATCGACAGTGTCTGAATGCAGTAACACAATGTAGTGAATAATGAGGTCTGCTGAATACAAATACATGTTCACTGAGACTCTTTTCACACAATATTTTTTCTGTTGCATCTTAGTTTACACAATGTACTAGAAGCTTTTATTGTCAATACAGTGTTATTTCTGTGAAAGGGTACCATTGTATTTTAGTAACATGCTATTACAGTCAAGACTCTGTCATCATTCTTCATCTGAACCATCATTTTCCCAACTTATTTTACACCTTTTGTTTTCCATGGTCCTGAAAAAGATTTGTTTTGAAGCTATTCACAAAGAAAGCTATGTTATTATGTGGGCTTGAGACATGTTGTTCAGATCTGACGTAATTCAGATTGTCTCCATGTGAGGGTTTAGCTGAGGCTGAAATTGCTTCAGAAATGTATAGCCAGATTAACAGTTTCTCTGATTTTCCATAAGTGAGTTAAGTAAGAGTCAGACTAAACATTATAAAGGCTGGCTATAGTGGTCAATAAATTGCATACTCTATTCGTGCATAAAATTCAGGACTGACATTAAGACCCAAACCTGCCTGAACTGTCTTACCTCACTATTGTCTCCACACTTTCATAGCAACCTGCTTTCAATACCTGAGTTAATTTGGAATGAGAAGACAGTAACTGAAATGGTTGAACAAGAGGACAAAGAATGGCACTGAAACATCTGTCATGCCCTTTTTCTACCATAAATTAGATTTTTCCTCTTCTTACATGAATCAGACATGTATAAAAGTGTTTATGGTTTTGTTGTGTCCAATTTGGCCAAAGGAAGAAGAAGGAATATAGGATCCCTTTTCACACATGCCTTCCTTGAAAAGGCAAACCTTATTGAAATAAGTTTCAAGGTTACACCTTTGACCCCACCGCCATATTATTTGGTCTTCCAGGTTCCTTTTTTGCATTTCACATGTTAGCAATGATGTTTAAAATTGGAAAACTTCACATATTTATTCATTCATTCAACTTATATACCGCCACTCCCAAAGGCTCGGGGCGGTTCACAGAGGTAACAACATAAACAATTTTAAACAACATTAAAATTCAGTTAACACAACTCAAATTCCTGCTAAAACAGATGAGTTTTGCAGGCCCTGCAGAAGGCCATCAGGTCCCGTAGTGCTTGGACCTCTGGAGGAAGAGTATTCCAAAGCGATGGAGCAATGATCGTGAAAGCCCTACATCTGGTCACCATCAGACTAAAGATCCTGCAACTGGGAATTTCTAATAGGTCTTGATCTTCTGAATGCAGCGATCTCTGGGGTTTATACGGGATAAGGCGATCCCTCAGATACACTGGCCCCAGACCATATAAGGCCTTAAAAGTGAGAACTAACACTTTAAAAGTGATCCGGAATTCAATCAGTAGCCAGTGCAGTTGCTGCAGGACTGGAGTTATACGGCAACTTGCTGGCTCCCCGGCAAGTAGCCGAGCCGCAGCATTCTGCACTAATTTAAGCTTCCGGGTGACCGTCAAAGGTAGGCCAATATAGAAGGTGTTACATTAATCAAGTCTTGAGATGACTGAAGCCTGGATCACCGTAGCCAGGTAATTCTGAGACAGATAGGGAGCCAGTCGTCTAGCCTGATGCAGGTGGAAAAATATGCACTTCCTCACATGGATCTTTGAAATCTTGATGCATGAAAGCATAAATATAAAGGCTTTCCCACCTCAGATGGTCACACCAATAAAAAGATAGTTATTTCAGACCTGGCAAGAGCTGTATGAAATGTGGAAATGCTACAGGCAGAGATGCAGACCCTCTTTCACCCATCATCTCAATAGCATTAAAATCTCTAGCCAATTAGATTTGGAGTGAACATTTAGTCAGCAGCCACAGTGCAGATTTATTATGCTGCCTTTCCTAAAGGCTGCCAGTCGTGCAAAGATGATAGTCAGTCAGTGGTATCCATACCGTATGGGTGATGAATCCATTGTGCATTTTAGTTCTAACTTTAAATAAGCTGCCTATATTGGGCAATGTAAACATTTCTACACAATAGCCTCAGCACCATGGATAGTTTCTGGAGTAGGTTTATTGCCCAGTGCATGTGAAGCTTCCAGTCACTGCTGATATTTAGCTCAGAACCAATAATTCTGTCGTTTCACATCTAGATTGTTTCAAAATGTAGTGTATAGAAGCAGTTTGTGTAGTACCCCTATTCACAACATTTTTAAACATGTAATGTATAGAAGTACTTCACTGACACTGAGGAAACCCAGCCATCTGTGCCTTCTGACCTCCATGATGAAATGAATCTCCAGTGCCTTCTTTCTCTGTTCCTTCAAATTGTAATAATAGGATTCTGGATGATAGATGAGTGGTTCTCCATATAATTTAGCCACTACAAAATAACCTTTGAAATGGGGGCCTTTTGCTTTGCAATTTTGCCTTTAGAATAGTGTTCAAGAGCTTCTGCTACAAATCTTAATTCCTATGACCCGTACAAAAAAAAACCCTTAATTTTTTAAAAAATTCAATTGTTTCTCAAAATGAATGTTATTTGCCATGCATCTGATAAAATAGTCTACTCTGTTTGAAAACTCAAGTCGCAATCTGTCGAGTAGATAAGCAACGTTTCTGAAGACAAAAGGCACCTGTCTTTTACAGCGGCAGATTATCTAGGCTACTTTGGGAGACATTAATAGAAAAGGCTATCGGTAGGAGAGGACTTAGGCATTTCAAAAAAGGTGTCCGCCTACACATGTCACTACCATTCTTCGTAATATGCGGTGTTTTAAAAAAGAAAATGCCAAAGCTTTTATTGTCTATACCACCTGAATAGAATATCTCTGGCAACATTTTTGTTCTTGCTACCTGGATAAGAAGGGCCTGCCACCTAGTGTTCCACTTATCTCTATGTTTTTCTTTCTCTTCTCCAAACTTTGCTGCATTCCTAAAGAAACAAAAGCCCTGCAAATAGAAGGGGCAGCTCCAGGCAGCTCAGTGCTCTGTGTTTTACATTTTCCGTATTCCTTGGTTTGGCTACTTATTGGAAACACCAGTTTTGTGTAGCCCTAAGGCAACAAGGATGTCTTATACTGTGTACTTCTAGAAGCTGTTGCAGTGCCCTGGAGGGCATTCTAACTGTTTGTCCTAAATTGAGATGACAGTGCTGTTCATATTAAATTGCCTTCTTGCTTGGCTTGGCATGCTGGGATCCATATCTATTAATGCAGGAGTGTCCAAATGTCCTGCTAGGAAAGCAATTTGTTCCCCAGCAGGGTGCCTGCAGAGCAGCTGGTCTAAGAAGCCATCAGAGGGGATGTTAGGGATAAGTTCTATTTTTTCTTGTTTGAATGGAAATTTGTAGGTATCCATCTCTATTTTTTCACCTCCCCCTGAAATCACCACCAATACGTAGCCATCTCTGGTCACCTCTCTTTTCTATCTTACAGTCCTGTCATATCTTGCAGTGGCGAGACAGCTTTCACAGCTTGAGCTTTGTAACAGACACTCTGACAATGACAAATGTGCTATTAATGGTATTGGTAACTGTGGAAAGCCCTAGAGAGATGACACAGCTTTGGAAGATTTCCACTAAACGTTAGCTTTGCAACTTTTGCTCAAAGACACACAAAACTAGTCTTTGAACTAGCAAGTTGGATTATATATGCGAGTATAAACAAAACCAAACTAAAACATCTGCAAACAACTTGTAGGCAACCAGATCTCCAAATTCTTTTTTATTTCTTAATCAAAAGTGCTAAGAAAGACAGATAATAGATGTGGCAACTAAATGGAAGGGATGAAAGAAATGCACCTATTAATTAGTGTAATACTTGATCAATCCACACTGCAGTTTAGGGTCTCAAATTATGAAAGGCCTCCAAATGAAAAATAATGCCCTCCCATACCGGTCTATGAAAACCCTCAATATCAATACTTTAGTCTTTAAGACATTCTGAGTTTCTGTGTTATCCTAGCATAGTTTAGCTGCTTAAATACAATTTAATCCCAAAGTAATTAATTCCAACTGTTTGTATTATTATTATATTTATTTACATCCTGCTTTATCTCCCCAAAGGGGACTCACAGCCGCTTGACATAAAAGCATTAGTATACAATATAAAATATACAAATATGCAAATATTAAAACAGAATTAAACAGAAACATCACTAAAAATTATAGTTAAAATCCGTCAAAACATATTAAAAGTTAAAAGCCACAGCCCCCCAGACTAGATCTTAAACACCTTCACCTTTAAATGCCTATCTGAATAGAAAGGTTTTAGCCAGCCACCAGAAGAACAGCAGGGAGGGGGCCATTCCGACTTCCCTAGGAAGGGAATTCCAATGAAGCTTCAACAATTTAAGAAGCCAAGACCAAAAAACATGAATAATAAAAATGATCATAACCTTTAGTGTCCTTGATGAAGACTGTATTATCTTCATGTTGGCCACATCAATATTTCTTAGCATTCTGATGAACATCAGCCACATTTGTGCACTCTGTAACAACATAATTTATGGCACAGCATGGTTTATGGCACTGCAGTCACATAGCAGATTAGGGCAAAAGTATACAGCATGTAATTCTCTGTGAGCACTTATACAGGGCTGTATGCAGTTAGGGCAACTGCTGCAATTCAAAATGCAAGACCATGCATACGTTTAAATGTAATTAGCTATAGATTTCACTTTCAATCATTGCTGTACCAGTGCCAAATTTTTAAAACATTACAAAATTCAAAATACACATTGCAGTGATGTGGTTATTAGGCCAACCAAATGGCTTAAAATACATTGTTAGCTTTTGAAGCTGACAGGATTTATCAAGCAAAGGTATTCAAATCATACAAAAGAAGAAAAGTGAAGGTATTGAAGTCAAATATAATTGGGAAATAACTTGTCTCGAGCCAAATGTGACTCTTCCCTGCTGCCAGTGAGCTTCCTAAACAAGTATGGCCTGATCAGACTTTAGTTTTCAGCTTTTTTGAATTCAGCATCACCTTCAGCCCTAACTTACACAATGAACCATTTTTTATTCCTTTTATTGTATGCATGCATTTTCTTCTCCCTTAAAAATTGAGGATAACAATCAAGAAAACAGCACTTGAGAAACAGTAGGAGGTTAGAACATTCATCCTACCAAACTGAAGACCAGCACTGTATCAAACACAAAAGGCATTGTGCTAGCTGCCTCTGACATAGCAGAGCTCTACATGCTCTCATGAAAGTGAGTCTCTTTTTCTTTCTGTGTCTCGCCTTCCTTCCGTCCCTACCTTTCATCATGGATACATGCAATACCTATTTCTTTAAGCTAGTGAAGGACAACTCTGTGTGCTCTTGTGAACTCTGCATGCTCTCATGAAAGTGAGTCTCTTTCTCTGGCTCTTTCTTTGGCTCACTCTCCCCTCTCTTCCCTGCCTTTTATCAGAGAAAAAAGCTCTGATTTTGCCAAGATCCTTCCTGCTTATTCCCACACCTCAGTGGAATGATGGTGCTTCCTATCTTTCACTGAAATCTTACCATTTTGTTGTTTTTATTCAGTTGCCTTAAGCATTTTGGGCCTTTGAATGGGAAAAAGATGGAAGTACAGCACTAGCTTTTTGTAATCTCATTTCCTATGAAAAATGCACAGAATATTTCTCCATATGTAAATATATTACTCTCTTCTCCCCCTCCCTTGATGCTTAATTGTACCAGTCTCTGCTGAAACAGTGCAGGAGTAGTGCAAGAGATGTAGCTATCATGTGCATTTGTATAAATAAAGCTGAAATTAGGTCTGTGTTGCAGCTGAATGTGCACAGCAAGCCCAAATCCTTCTAGAGATACTGGTGAATACAACTGTAAGAACCATCTCAATCAGACTAAGATATTGCTTTATCCTTTGAGCATTTCTGTTTTCAGTAGTTAGAAAATATTCTTACACAAAGAGTGCCTTTGCTCCTTGGTGCTTGCCAATAACCGTCTTCTTTGGGCTTACTATAATAATAACCAATGGTTTAAAAAGCGCAAAAAGATTTGTAAACTTTGTAAAATGGCATTCATCATATACTTTCTAAAATTACCAGCTTTATTATATAACTTCTATCACTTTGTTGCCTTCAAGTTGATTTCATGGAGTTTTTAATGCAACAAATTGTCAGAGGTGGTTTTGTATGTTCCTTCCCTCTGAAATAGAGTCTACAGCACCTGATACTCATAGGTGCTACCCCAAGTCTGATTTTACTTAGCTTTGAAGATCAGGTGCGATCTTCAGCTATTTCAGCTATTTTGTCTTTTGTTGTTGCCATCAAATCAACTTCGACATGTGGCACCCCCATGAATGAGAGATCTCCAAGTCACTCTGTTATCAACAGATGTTCAGGTCTTGTAGACTTTTCCATGACTTGATTTGCTCTAGGACCCATTATTGTTCTTTAAGCAGTTCATTATATATGCAGACCTCTTTTCCAGCCATATTTCAACTGAGTTAATTTTCTTCCTATTAGCTTTATTTGTCCTCCAGCCATAATATTGTAAATATAATGCCATGGACAATCGTAACTCTAATATTCAATGATGATCTTGTCTAGTTCCTTCATCGTTGCCCTTCCACAACCTAGTCTTCTGCTTTCTGGACTCCAGTTTCTATTCTAATTAATGCCTGAGTGAAGATATGGAAAATCTTGAACTGTTTCAGTGTCATAATCATATACTTTGGAGTTATTTAAATAATCTGTAATTATTATTTTTGTTTTCTTAATGTGCAACTGTAGACCTGCCTTGACACTTTCTTGGCTTTATTCAGTAATTGTTCTATGTTTTTGTTCTTTTCTGCATGTCTTAAATTATTAATGTTCCTTCTTCCAGTTCTCACACTTCTTTTCTCTGAATTTGATCCTACTTTACATATGAAATGTTCAGCATACAAGTTAAACAGATAGGGTAATAACATGCAGCATTCCCTGACCTCCTCGCCCATTGGAAACCATTCAGTTTCCACATATTGTGTCATGACAGTAGCCTTTTGTCCTGAGTACAAATGCATCCAGATAATAGCAGACTTTTTAGAAGCTTATACTAAAAAAAATTCATAATCTATACAGCCAAATACTGTACTATTATCTATAAAGTGCAGATTGATTTTCTTTTGATATTCTTTGGTGTGCTCCATTATGTTTGCAATATAATCCTAGTGACTCTTCATTTCCTGAACCAAACTTGGACATCTGACTTTATCACTTTACTTGCACAAAATATTAATTCAGCAATCCTGTGGTTTCTGCTATTTATAGTGTCTCCTTTCTTGGGGGTTGGAATGTCTTTGAGATGATGAATCAACTTTGTGCTTTAGTCTAAATGTTAAATGTGCCATCCAAACATGACTTATTGCTAAAATAGGTTGGGCAGCTTATGTTTCTTTTAGAGTTTATAAAAGCCATGGTGGATTCATCACTCTACAAACACAGAAACCACCAGCTGCATCTTCGCTCAAGGATTTCCAATAAATGTAGGAGCAGAAGAACTGGTTCCAGTTTAAGGATAGCAGGAGATAAAAGGGCTGAGGAAAGATGGCATCTTAGGTGACTGAATATTGTTTTAATCTGATATTGAAGCTAAATCAGAGAACCACTAGCAAGATGAAATGTGTGAATATTGGCATGAAATAATAGCAAATAGATTTGTTTACATATGGGATGCACAAGTGTTTGCACTTCTTAAAAAGAGCTGCAACACTTATCATGAAGGAACTGAAGAAAAAGATACAAATATTCAACATGGTATACTTGTTGATTCTTCATGCCACTCAGTGAATGTATGAATGAGTGCAGAAGGAAGTTAAAGCATCCTAGTCTTCACAGCAGATGAAGTTCTCCTCTTCCTTCACTATGCTATTTTGGGCCATGGGGCAGGAGGGATATGTGTCACAAGGTTGAATATTCCTTCATACACACAACACACTCTATGCAATGTGAAATGATTTCTGAGCAGTTTCTATTACCAAGCATTTCACCTTATGTTGAGATATATTTTGAAAGAGAAAAATAATGTGATAAAAGTACTCTTGTGGCTGATGGCGAAAAAGTGATTGATGGACCTAACGTTTTTCATTTCAGTGTCAGCCATACATATCCAATGTAAAACAATTGCATTTGCCAGCATGACTACTTTTTATGTTAATAACTGTGCAATAATATCAGAGTGTTTGTCTTTTGTACTGTGGGAGTGGGGGGATCTCTGAAGACCTTTGGTGTAGAAATAGGACTAAAAGCCTAACAGTAAAGCTGGTAAACAAGTCATAGCACTAGTTTACTTTCAAATATATTTAGGGCTACAATTCAACATCTCCATTTAATAGAATGAGGATGAATTTGTGCTACAGCCCACACTGCATTACACCTGAATTTATGAGTTCATAAGTACCTTAAAGTTAGTGAAAATAGAGATATTGTGATAAAATGAAAGTCCATTTTGATGATCCTTAACTGTTTGGAAAGGTTAAATCCTCATGGCTAACATTTATATTTTATAACATGTTTTAGCACTGAACTACAGGAGCCGTGGTGGCTCAATGACTTAAACCCTTGTGCCAGTGGAACTGCTGAACTGAAAGTTGGCAGTTGGAATATGCGAGATGGGGTGAGCTCCCATCTGTCAGCTGCAGCTTCCCATACAGGGGCATGAGAGAAGCCTCCCATAGGATGGTAACACATCCAGGCAGCCCCTGGACAACGTCTTTGCGGACGGCCTATTCTCTCATGCCAGAAGCGACTTGCAGTTTCTCAAGTCGCTTCTGACATGTTTTTGAAAAAGCACAAAACTACTTCCATGACATAGGAAATAGCATGGAACATGAAAAAAAATCTACGTTTTCTTACCTCTGGGCAAGGCTAAAAAAGTGGTTTTTGTCTTTGTTTTTTTGTTTTTTGCTGACTTTCAGTATTGTGTAAAGTACAGGATTTTTTTCACAAACAGATTTTTCATGAAAAAGTCCTCAAATCATACAAATCTCATATGGGTTGACTGCTTTTTTCAACAGAATATCTTAAGTTTTTAAAATAGCCATTCTAGTTGAAGCTAAGGAAAAAAATATTCTTGTGGCACAAACATGTGCATCTCAATCTTGTACATTAAGAACAAAGAGAGAAACTGTTTAAATTTGTAATCTGCACTGCCATTTCTATATAAAGTGATAGTTTAAGGAACTTCACTGTGTACACTCTGGTTTTGTAACATTTCTATGACATGTTTCTGACTGTAACCGCTTTCTATCACTGCTTTTTCTTTTTCTATTTTACTCCATTTGACATACCATTCACATCCAATGCCAAAAGGCAAAGGGATAGTTCAGCTTTTGTCAAGGAGAAGAATGGAGGTTAGAGCATAAATAAAAATCACCCCAAAGGCATTAGTGCTTTAGCCTTTTGGGAGGGAAAAAAAAAATCAAGGTCCATGAAGGAGCATTTGAAGCTGCTGGCAGGCTTTCAGCAACTTCAGCTTCACAGAAATGTTTAATTAGTCTCATTTGAAATAAATCCTTGATGTCGTGCAATTCACATTGAACAGTAATAATCCTTTTCTTAATTTAGATTGTACAATGTGATAACAGGAACATTAAGACTACAGAAAGTTCCTTTCATTGGTCAGTGAATGTGCCCAGTTTAGATAGAAATCTCCTATCATAAAGCACCATCACATGTCCCTCATTTACAAATGAAAGATTGTGAAGTACTTATCGGCAATAAAAGAGTGATAGAAAGCCCATGGGAAACAATAGTGGTTTTAAAGCTCTCCTATCTAATCTGCCTAACATTTACATTAGGAACAAAGAATGTTTGGCTCTAGGGAAGTTTAGCTTAGTTTAGATTGTCATTGTGGTCTTACTTCTAGCAGGGATGCTCATGTAATCCTTTTAAGACTGGTGATCATGTTAACAAAGAACATCTGGAGGAAATATACATGTCTTACACTTTGATTTATTTTCTGATGCTCAAAAGATTTTGCATTTTGTATTATAGCATTAGAATTACTATGACCTGCTTGATTTTGCCTCAATGGATGCTACTGTCCAAAACCATTGTCACTGTATTGTTGTAGTTTGAACTGGGAGACAAGAACCCAATGATAGGTTGAGGTTCAGGAACTAGAACTCAGACTGGCTGGAAAATGGTCTTGAAAAGCATTGGGGGGGGGGTCCAAAGATTTGGAGATAAGTTGGAAAATCAGCATATTTGCATCTTATTGTGGGAGCCATTGCTTCATTTATGTAATGTTGGCATATTTGTAAATAAAGCAATATGCTGCAGGTTCCCACCAGCCATTCACACTATGCAGTTATAGCCCTTTTTCACTTAAACTTCCATAGTTAAATCTGAGATTTGAAATTTAGGAAGACATATAATAATAATAATAATAACAACAACAACAACAACAACTTTGTTTTTCTACCCGCCTCCATCTCCCCGAAGTGACTCGGTGCGGCTTACATATGGCACAGTGCCGAAAACAACGCATAAAATAAAGACACAATATAATACAAGATAAAACTAAAAGCAAATAAAATGAAGTTTAAACTCAAAACAGTGCCCCATAACCTATGGTGAGAACTGTCGTAAAACATAGCCTACTGTAAACAGGAGCAGAGAATATGAGAAATGTAAACTAATGAACTAGGGCAGGGCTGTCCAACTTCTACGGGCCCAAGGGCCGGAATTCCGGTCACTGATCACCTGGGGTCTGCCTCCGCCCCTGGCTCCGCCCCCTCCCCAGCTCCAATTTACTTACAATTGACCTTGAGTTGTGGAGTTGTAGTTCACCTCCATCCAGAGAGCACTGTGGACTCAAATAATGATGAATCTGGACCAAACTTGGCATGAATACTCAATATACCCAAATGGGAACACTGGTGGATTTGGGGGAATGTTTCCTAATACCTTTGAGTTATTTGAGTCCACACTCAAATTGGGGCACACCAAAAAAAAACCCAAACACCTCAATGCCGTTGCAGGGCTTGATGGGGCCTCCTTTCCCAGAGGCGAGTGGAGGAGGCCCAAAGAGCTCCCTCCCTCCCTGAAGGGAAAACAAGCTGCGGGGGCAGGCGCAAAGGAAGCCACGTTGCACCCTGCACGCGGGGGAAGGCAGCACAACAAGGGGGAGGAGGCACGGAGGAGGAAATCCCATCTGTGGCTGGCGTAGTCTCGCGATGCTTGCCTAAACCCGGAAGTAGGGTTTTTTTTGTTTTTTTATGTTATTTTTTATTTGTATTTTATTAAAACAAGTTAGGGGGCCGGAGGGAAGGGGCTCGGGGGCCGTGTACTAGGGCATGGGATGAAAGTGCAGTGCTATGGCATTAAATTGCAGACCAGTGGGACTAGACATTCTCAAATGATTGTCTATACATTCAAGTCTTCAATTCCTTCCAGAAGGAGGAAAATGTGAGGGCTAGCCTAATCTCCCTAGGGAGGGCATTCCAAAGCTGGGGACCACCACTGAGGAGGCCTTCTCCCTTATCCCCACTAACTGCCCTTGTGACGGTGGCAGGACCGTGACAAGGGCCTCCTTGACAGATCTTAATGCTTGCACAAGAACATAGGGGGGATGCAGTCACGAAGATAGGCAGGGCCCAAGCCCTTTAGAGCTTTGTTGGTGATGACCTGCACTTTGAATTGGGACCGGAAACTTATTGGCAACTAGTGGAACTGTTTTGAGAGGTGTGTCGTGGGCTACCTATAATTAGCTCCATATACTAGAATTCTCAAAAATTGAGCTTCAGTTCATCAATAGACTCCATAGAAAGCATGGCAGTTAACGTGAAATACAGTCCTGTACTATAATTGTGTAGTAATAATGGAATCAAAATTTTACTGACCCTGGATTTCTTACAACTGATCAATAGAAAGACATAATGTTGTGCTATAGCAGGTACTCAAAGTGCAGGGCACATCTGTAGTGTAGATTTTTATCCCATAATACTGCAAAGCCTGTCCTAGAGATTGCCTTGTTTCTGGAGAATGAAAAGGAGTTGTATTGCTCTTCATTGTAATATTTAAACTACAGGAAGACCCCCAAACTGCAGAACCAGTATCCACATTTTCACTTACTTTTGACCAGGATAAATTTGATCTCTCTGGGAATGTGATAGGTCCTCCAGGTAGTGAGATCAATGAATTCACCAGCCCCTGCATTCAAGTTGATCTGAACTGCAGCAGAGAGTTCCATGGTTCCTAAACATCTGGTTGGGCCAGCATTGAGGGGACCATCGTAGCAGCAGCAACCCAGTATTTGCACCTTTCATGTTTCTCCTCTCTTTTCCCCTGCCTCAACATTGTAACAATCCCTAATAAAAAAAATTCTCTTACATGCAACTTTCCATAGTGATGCATTGTGTCTTTCACTGCCTCTAACAACTCTCCAATATAAACCCTTTCTTTCCCGAGCCACAGATCGCGGCCAGCTCACCCAGGATGCTCTTGCAGCATCCTGGGGAGGCTGAAACTGTGGTCCCCTGACCCCATTGGGCCCCCGTATCCGAGGGTCAACGGATCGGCTCCAGACAGGTGTCATTCTTCTCCTGACTAAATTCTAAGGCTATCTTACTTTTTTCATTCTGGATTTCTGCGCTCCGGGAAATATCGATTTGTTTCAGAATATCCCCATATAGTGACCTGGTGGCTCTATCTCGTGACTTCCTGCAGAACGAAGTGTGCACCTCTACTTCAGCAAATGGCCAGAAGCTTGCCAACTCTGGGGTACCTGATGTGGTCACCCCTGGGATTCCGGGACCCCTAACAAGCTTTGGCTGGATCCCCCTGGACTGGGATCTGTAGTTCCCCACCTTTGATGACAAGACCCCAACATCTTCATGATCCCATTGGCTCCAGTGCATCCTCTTGGACTCTTTTTAACCTCAAGAGACCCCTTATGAACTTTTCCCCAAGTCTTATGGATTCTTTAAAAAAAATTTGATCAACTTTTGATGAACTCTGGGGTCCTTGAAAAACCCCTGTGCATGCTTCATGGTTTTCCCTCTTTAAGAACTTTTCAATTGACTTTTTGGCGGGAGGGAAGGCAGATATGATCCCCTTTGACTTTATATCATTTTTACCTTTATGATCCCCTTGTATGTTTCCCTTTTCCCATATCCCTATATGAAATATGAAGAAATGCCACCTTTCATGAACCCAGCACCTCATGGCTTAGGGAAGCCTTCTCTCACTTCCTGGGTCAGCTAATCCCTAGACAAAAGGACTCACCAGAAACTATTTGCATAACTAATAAAATAAAGGCTCTTATTTCCTCAGACTTTGGAAGGCCAAAGGCTAGCCCATCTGAGAGATAGATCCTATGGACAATTTAATTTTCTCACACAAAAGGTATTTGGTCACCTCAGTCTCCTTCCATTATGTTGACCCAGCTGGCCAATACTGATCCAAGATATCATCAATATATCCCATATCCAGGATGAAAAAACAACAAAGAGTCTGAGCCCCAAGCCAGACGAAAATGTGTTTTCAACAGGATATCACAATAGCCTTGGCCAGCTTGAGGGCTAAGAAGGCTCTTGCCGGTTATTTGGACAATCACCCACCACCTTAATCCTATCATCTTTACTCCCATTTCATTGTTTCCCGCCTGGCCCACCTCCTCTTTTCCCATTGGCCGAGAGGCCGGCTCGCTGATTGGGCAAGGTGCAGCTAAGAGGGGACTTTGAATCTGACAGCTCTGTACTATCTGTATTTTTCTATAAAAACAGCATTATGTTGCCTCATGAGTATGTCAGCTCCTTGGCAAATGATTGCAGTTGAGATCCCTTCCAGCTGGAATGAAATAAACAACTTGGTGGCATTTTCTTCAGCTTTGGTGAGATTTATTTGGGAAAATTAGGAAAATTTCTGTTGGGTGCTTTCTTCTTGCCAGGGTTAACGGATCCTCTTTGGTGGGTATGGCTGATTTCTATCTTCAAGTCAGGGCCCTTGCAAATTCATGTTCGACTTCAGTAATTCCCCCAAAAGTTACCATATAGTTGCATTGAAGGACCTAGCAAATTCCTGGATAAGATACATCTCTAGAAATTTATAGGTCATCCAACATAACTCTATGGTATGGTGAGATAATAATTTAATGGTGTTCAGTCATATTGGCAGTCAATAACATGTTCCCTACAGATGCAGGAGTCATGCTGTAGTACAAATTATCTCAGAGTGTGGTGAGCTCTCATTTTCTGGTGTTTATAAGCAGAGGATGGATGGCCATTTGCCAGGAGTACTTTGATTATGTATTCCTGCATAGCAGCAGGTTGTACTAGGTGGCCCTTGGGGGTCTCTTCCAGCTCTAGGATTCCATGAAAGATTGTTTTTAACATAGGTGAATGCATAGGATGTGTGAATATAATTGTATTTTAATGTATTTTAGTGTCGAATGCTGGAGGGTTTTATATTGTGTTTTATACTGCAATTGTGATGTAGGCATTATACTGCAATTGTGATGTATGCCTTTTGGAAGCCGCTCTGAGTCCCCCCTCAGGGGTTGAGAAGAGCGGGGTAAAATGCCATAAATAAATAAATAATAAATAAGATGAGTTTCAAGTGAGTGAGGCCTGTTGCACAACTCAATTGTGGTCACACAATTAATTCCTCCCTCTGCAATGAGCAAAAGACCTGTGCTGACATTATAACAATGTATGTCCCTTATAAGCTGCCAACTGCAGATTCATGGGTGAGAACGATTAAAGTCCATGGAATAATGAATAGAAAAGGCAGTTTGCATTTTCTCCTTCTTCGTCCTTCTCTTCCCAACATTATCCGAAGAAATAATTCCATTTAATTCAAACTCTGGGAGTCTGTGTCTTTCTGTTTTTATTTATATTCCCTTCCTATCTCATTTCTTGCATTTGATGAACTTTGGCAGTTGTTAAGGAACACCAGGTTATAGATTGCACAGTGTGACATTAAACCAACTAGTCTGCAAGATCCTGCAGCTGGAGGTTTGTTTCAACACAATACTATTCCAAGTTGGCATGTGAGAAAATTAAAGTAAATTAACTTCTTCTGAATCTCCAACTAAAGTGTTGTTTCCTGTTGGCAAGGCTGATTTAGTTTGTCAGGTATTTAAGAAAACCCTTTACTACTCATGCAAATCTTTTCAGGTTTTTATTTCTCTCATTTCCAAATAAGCTGCTGCACCCTATGGAAATTAAAGCTGCACACAACACGAATATATTTACAGTGTATCCAGATGTCAACTATTGCAGTGTCATGAGCCGCCACTCCAGAATGAGAACTTTGCCAGACAATCTCTCTAAATCCTTCACTTTAATTGTGGCTACAAAAGTGGAGCAAACCAATCTGCTCACGTTTCTTGGGTTTCTTCGGCATTCCCTTCATTAGCTGTGACCACAGCACATTTTTGTCCATTTTAATTACATTTTGTTTAGTGCACTTGTTCTGTAAATGTCAGCAGAATCAACCAGTTTGATCTCCATCTTGTATCTTCCATAATGATGGTGATGATGGTGGTGATGATGATATAAAACTAGGAGGGATATGGCAACTGGAACCGACATTCATAAGATCTAGCAGTTCTGTTAGAGGGAGTTGGCTTATACTAAGAAGTATCTGATTTTTCTGCATTCTTTTAAAGGTCTCTACTGGATCTCATTGCCTTTTCTGAATATAATGAGTATATGTATGATTGATTTATGTGAATAAAGAGGTGTGAAAGACATAATCCCTAATATTGAGATTAATTAATTAAACTGAACTGTTTTGTGAACAGAAATAGAAAATACGCATTTTCCCAGATGTTCTTGAACTGCATGTCCCAACAGCCAAAGCCAGTATAGTCAATTATGATAAATTCTTGGAGCTGTAGTCCAGAAACATCTGCGGGGCCACATTTCCATAAATTATTTTATGTTATTTGGTGCTGCTGATTGATTTTGGCAATTTTTGGTTGTATTTTATATATTTGTGTTGCACTCTGTAGCCGCCCCGGATCCCTTTAGGGAGATGGTGGCGGGATATAAATAAAGTTATTATTATTTTACTGACACAAAAACACAGCATGACACAGCAAACAAGATATATATGCTGGAACTAAAACCGGAAATTTTTCTTTTGCATATTCTAGATACAAATTTATTGAGTAAAGAAAAAGAGAAGCTATTCTGTCTCATCGTAACGGCCGCCAGAATTGTTCTGGCCAGACACTGGAAAGGATTAGAAATACCTGAAGAGAATGAGTTGATATATAAAATATTAGAAATATCAGAAATGGATAAACTGACGAGCCTACTAAGATGGGGATCGAACAATCATTTTATGGAGACATGGAAACCCTTTGTTGTTTATGTAAAAAAGAAGAAAAATATAGATATGAAAGGATTTTGGATATAATTAAGTTGTTCAAAGATATATATGAATCGGCTCTAAATAATTAACTATATGAATCTGTGCCAGCGGGTGAAGTTAACCTGTATGTTTTTAGTTCGTATGTTATTGTGATGTACCCCCTCCCCCCCCTACTCCACCTCCCCCACACCCTTTCCCCCTCCGACCCCCTCCAACCCTTATCTTCGCAGTGGCGAAGTATTTGTTTGTGATGTCTATGTTTTATTCAATAAAAATACCTTTTAAATAAAAAATAATAATAATAAAAAAAGATATATATGCTGGATTTCATATCACAAAATCACAAGTCGAACACTTCTCAAGCGTTTAGGACTGTGTGATGTATTTTCAAATGATGTACACAGATCCAAGTCAGGTGGCCTTTTGCAGTTGACAGACTGTGATTTTGTCAATGTTTATTGTTTTCAAATGCCAGCTAAGATCTTTTGGCACAGCACCCAGTTTTCTGATTACCATTGGGACCACCTGTACTGTTTATGCCAAAGCCTTTCCAGTTCTTACTATATAGAATGCTTTTGAAAAATCCTTATTTGTCAGATGCTTTGGTTATTCTGTGCATATTTACAATCTCAGTTCCTTACCTCAACAGATGCCAGCAGGTGTTATGATTGGTAGACTTGCCTCTATTTTAGAGGACTACAGAGGAGGCTATCCAGATCAATTGGTCTCATAAGGATTGTAGAGAGCAAGTGTCTTTATATTTCAAATCTCCAAGTCAAAGCAAGGAAGCCTCCCCATACACTGTGGTAATAGGGCCAGTGTTACATGGTCCATACTCTCCAAGGGAGGAAGAACATCACACACCCCCATTGGTAAGACTGTCCAAATAGTAACAACAACAACACTAATAATAATACATTTATTACCTGCCTCTTCAGTCAGCTCAAACACTTCCATGAATAATAAGTAAGGGCTTTATTTATACTCAACAAATCTTCAATCAAATAAAAGGACTGCATAGGTACCAGTAAGCATCTTCAGGTTATAGGCTTTGACAAACTTGCATTACTGAAGTCATAGGACTGGCTCCTTGGATGTGCCTTCTCACAGGGAGCATTCTCACTTATCATCAGTCCACCCCAAGGCTCTCACTCTCAAAGACCTTCATAGCCAGGTGTGCCAGATACATGCAACCCATTTCCTGTCATGCAGTCTCTGTCTGCCAGCTTATCTCCTGAGTTTTCTGGTGTTCTTTTATTTGTCTCCTTGCCACATCTCCTAGCAGAAGCTTTAACTGAAGCACACCTGAGGCACTGCTACTAGTGAGTTCTGCTTTTCCATAGGCAGCCAATGTGTGTTGTGATTTTTTCCTTGTGAACAGAATTTCTGCTTGGTTTACCATGAGAAGCAAAATTGGAATTTGTATTAGAGAGACAGTCAAAAATGGAAGCGAAGCTGAACCTCCGAGTAACAAGCCGATCTTCAGCCAATCTCATTATTGCTGGAGTCTACACAGCACTTAGTTGTGCCTGCAGAATTATTCAGAAACAACATATGCTTCTTGTTGTAAGTTTTGAATGGAGTTTAATCTGGGTGGGCAACTTCTGAGGTCCTAGAAGCCATTTTTGCCATTTGCTAGATTTTATCAGGAAATACACCCAACCTCTTGGAAACTCTCTTGAAATCTAGGGAAAATATTACTGATGATATAGTGGATTACATTGATGACCATCCCCAGAAATGCAATATATGCCCAGGATCCATTGGAGCTGCACCTTTTTGGTCTTCCTTCTGCTTCTGCCATCTTTCTTTTTAGAAGCAAAACTGCAAAGTTGGGATATGGCTTCTCTGAAGGGCTATCTAGGAAGCTCAAAGCTCTAATGATATTATTTCCTCTGAGGCATTGTGCACAAAATTGGCCTTTGATTGCCATACTGTTACATCACAGTAATTCCCTAAGAGAGCTTCTGGAAGAATGGCAATTATTTTTTTCCAGTTTTGCTAGGGGCTGGTACTGTACTTGAGCCTATTGGGTACAATTGTTTCTTCCCTTCTTGGGACTTTTCCAGAGACACACAGACAACAGCTCAAAGAGTGGTCATAAGACCAGGGACCACCACTTTGGGTTGCATTAATCTAAAATATTGTATATATCTTTTGTGTTCTCTTCACACACATCCCATGGGCTGCAACCATACAAGATGTATTATTCCTTGCAGTTCAGGTGGGTTGTAGCTATTTTGCAATTTTAAAAAATCACCTGGAAATTGGAGCAAAGTTTAGGTTTAAATGGGAGGAGGATGGAGATAGTTGAAAATGTCATATATGTGACTTAGGAACCACATGCAGTGTCAAGCTACACATTACCCATGTGTACTAGAGAGTGATATTTATTGTAACCTCTAACAAGTGAAATGGGGTATTACCATGCCTTCTACAGGAGGAAGGGAATGTAAGGCAGCCTTGTAACTCAAGCAGAAAAAAGAACATTGTTATGCTCCTATCATTGCTTGTAACACATTACCTCCAAGCTCTAATAAGGTGCAGCTCTTCTTCAAAGATTATCACTCACTGAGGATTATAAGTCATTAAGGTTGACATTCTGCAGTAAATAATGCTAGCATCAGTGATGTTAGATAATTTAGAATGCTTGTCATTAGCTAAGAAAGGAAGAAGGGTTACAGAAACAGGGTATCATTTTATTTCTAGCACAATGTGCAAAACCACATCTTCAGAATTCAAGAAAAAATCTGGCATAAATAATGGTATACTCTTCAGGAGAAATGGACCAAACAAAACATAGAGGTCCAAGGACTCTTAAAGGAGAAAGCCTTTGAAGTTTTAGGCTGTTTTCCACTTGGTTTCTGCCTGCGCTGTTTGTTTTCCTTTCATTATAGTACAAGAAATACAACGGAGGGATTATGCATTTGAATACAAATCAACAAGGGCTGTCACAGGGAGTCATTCTTAAGCCAGGTTGAAAGAGTTGTAGCAGGCTTATAATATTACTGTGTTCCAAGGGAATCACAGGTTGTTACTAAACTGAAGAAGATTGATGACATTCCAAGAGCTGATGGCTAGGAGCAGCCCTTCTGACCGAAATGTACATTGAGTCTGATAGGGGCTTGTGGAGAGCACCTCTGGGCTATGTTAGTCTTGCTGTGATGACTCCAAGAGAAGATTACTCTTTAAGTGAGCAGCCAGAATATATCTTTATCAAGGTCTTGTGTCCAGATTTCAGTTTTAGATGCATATATAGTTGGCCGCAATTTTCAAAGCATTGTCCACAGCCCTGAGCAACATCACTTGAAAACATCCCATATGAATAATATGCTAATATTCATATCTAGTCTGATATCATTTGCTTCTGCATGTTTTTCAGACATGTTACAGGCAACCAAGCCACAAAATGATTGCAGGCAGTCCTCGAGTTACAAACATCTTACTTACAAGTGACTAATAGTTAAGAACAGGTGGTGAGACAACAGAACGTGAGAGAAATCGACTCCTAGAAAGGGAAATTCACTCCTGTAAAAGTGGATAGTTGGGGGAAAGGTGTCTCTGCTAAAGCCTTATCACCAATCCTGGTTTCCATAACAAGCCAAGTTTTTCAAAGTACCAAAGGTGAGGTGAAATCTTCTGAACAGGGGAACAGAACACAAAAACAAAAAAAAACAAAACACCACAGGGGTGTTAAACTTTCCCCATGCTATCCAAAACTATCTTTCTGTCTATCTATCCATATCTATCTATCTATCTATCTATCTATCTATCTATCTGCTTTGAATGCAATTTTCTTGCTTCTTGGCAAGGGGTTGGACTGGATAGACCCCGAGGTCTCTTCTAACTCCATGATTCTATGATTAGACAGGAGTTACCCTTAAAATGTACCTGTTCCAGCTTACATACAAATTCGAGTTAAGAACAAATGTAACCTGGGGACTGCCTGGAGCTGGTTATACTAGGGCAAGAATAGGAATCAAACCAGGTGATGTTGGACTATAACTCTTACCATTTCTCAACCTAATTCTGCTGGGATTTGCAGTCCCAAAATGTGTGTCAGGCCCTATGATTTCCATCTCTGTTCTAGGAGAATAGATTCTTGATAGTGATACTCTAGTTTTGGATTTCCTGTACTAGCCAGAGTTCATTCCAGCAATGTCACTTTCATATTCAAAGGCTGGTTCCTGAGAAAATCAAGACTACTTCTGGTCACACAGATGAAATAGAGGTTATAGTAGAGGAGTTGTGCCACTCCTATGTTTCAAAGGATCCAGAAACCAACTGACAGGCATGCCAGCAAAGCTGTCACTGAAGATATAGTCTGACCTTCAAAATATGTCACCGAGCTTATAATAATTAATTTATCCTGCAATATTATAAGTAAGACACATTTTTCATAGACTTGAATTGTAATCTAGGCCAGTCAATGCCATTCCAACCCCGCATGCCATCTGCATTCCAGTTTTAGCCACCCAGCAAGATCTCCCTGGGCTTTGGCGATAATAAACCATAGGGATAAAAAAGAGAGTATGGCATATTGCAGTCACCGGTGAACTGCATAACATCAATGCTGTTTTACAAGGACATAACTGGACTTTTTGAGGGCTAGCACAGAATCTTCTTTTTCCTTTTCCTCCCTGTGGTCTTTCATGACAATAGAGAGAAGTATCAGGATAACTCAGAATGCGGAGGGAGGATGGGATTTGTTGGATCAATAGCAGGCAAGCTGTGTATGGACTTGGAGGGCATAAGTAGGGACAACATTTTGGTTAGCTCAGAAAGTTCTTCATGAGCTAGCTATTTGAATGTTAAAACTAACCAAACATGCTTCAGGGGATATTTTTACATGGCTGCTGAAAAACCACTGAACTCATGAGCAACGGAGAAAACGGCTATTTCAGGAGGCCTTCTCCTTGTAGAGGTTAATCTCCACCTGTCCCATCTATTATATTTCAGAGCAAGAGAAGATGACCTTTTATCTTACTTCATACTGAAAAGTGGAATTACAGCAAGATGCAAAGTTATGAACCAGATGATTATTATTGTCTGATGCAACTGCAATAGATTGTTTCCATTTTCCGTAGAGAGAAGTAACTAATATGTGCTTTCCACCTATATAAATAATAATGTCATCCCCTCCACCATACATAGACTGCAGAATCATGGGTTTTTATATTCTGTTTTGCAGATCATAACCCAATTCCTTTTTTCATTAGTCTGAGTGAGATGTATTATCACATTAAATTGCCTTTTATAGAAGTGAAATTTCTTTATTGTTTGCCAGAGATCATACTGGTAATTAACTTCAAACAACAAGAAATGTCAGTGGTCTCAGTGGAAACTCTTCAAAGTATGTTTTTCAAGATGTAGTGATAATTGTCTATCCTTCATGTACTAGTTCTTGAAGGGCCTTGCTTGTTGATTAAAATATTTTAAAATGCTGGGTGCAACTTGGTACCTTCTACGGCAACTATATTAATTCTAATTGTGCACTAGTGAGATTATTTCAAAATGCTAGCTTTGATAGTACAGAATGTTAGTAACATAGGGTAGTATTAAATATTAGGGCAAAAACTATTACTTTTCCCCAATATTCCATTTTCACATTCCACAGGATGCTGATATTTCATCTGGCAACTACTTACATGAACTTTTGCAACTAAACTAAGGCAATAAACTAATTCCACGTAGATGACTTTGCAGCTATAAATTGGGAGTAATTGAACTACACTTGAACCCATAACCCAGATATGACATGCTCTGTTAACAACTCCACCGTCCAGCTAGATTCCATCTATAGATTATACAATGCCTTTTGGAGATATCAATCACATTCCCTTGCCAAGATAAGAGTAAAACAATTTTCCAGAACTCTCTTTTTTAGCTTATGAATAAAGACTTTGATAAATATTTGTGATAGCAATCTCCCATTACTTAACCCTGAGGAAAGATTTTTAGAGCTTTTCACAGCTTCCTTAAAATTGAAAACATAAAACAAAAACATCTCAACCAGCATCCCAATTACAAAAGCACCCAATCCTCTACTTCAGTGATGACTATTACGGGTGTATCATAGGAACACTAAAATAAATAAAGATGATTGATCTAGATAGTTCTCAAAGAAGCAAATGAAATTACCCCCCTTTTTTCTTTTCTATACATGAGAAACAAGCGAGAATGATAAAGTCTGAGAGATCATCCATCTTCTCCATGCAAGTATGGAAATAATGTTTAGTAACAAAAAATGAGATATTAACATGGATTATTTGTCCCAAATAGAGTAGACTCATTGAAACAGTGATATTTACGATTTAACAACTGATTCAATACTTTAAGTAGGAATATTGTTTATATGTTATAAATTGGCGTGATTGTTTCAGTAAGGTATAAAGAGGCATTTTTAGAACCCATCCAATTTATTCCCAGTCAACATTATTGAGATGGCATACAAATATGAAAGAGACAACAATGAGGAGCCATACCATTTATTAGGCCTGTTTGATCAAGGAAAAAATGGTTCAAAACACGTTGCAGATGTAGGGGGCACTGGCGGTTCGAATCTAAATGACTTCCGAAATTTTCCGGGAAAAATGCAGAAATTTTATAAATTTTTCAGAAATTTTATGAATTTTTCAGAAACTTCAGAATGGCTTTGTTAATGGCGGCCACACATGTGCAGTAAGAAAGAAATAGCACTGGCAGTAGGAAAGAAACAGCACTGGTTGAACACCCAGTTTGGACCCGGATGTCTTTCCCTCCATGTTAAGCCTAGCGCGGAGGAAAAGACATCAGCGTCCAAACTGGGTTAAACACCCAGTTTGGACGTGGATGTCCTTCCCTCCATGTCAGAACTCCAGGGCAAGAGCCGTGTGTTTGCCAATTCCTTTCTGAAAATGGTGGCGGTGGCTTCGAAATGGCAAATTCACTTCCGGATTGCTTACATTGCTTCAAAACCACTTCAGAAGTGAATTTAATCCGAATTCATTCCGATTTTATGAGCATTCCGACAAACCTACCCAGGCCTACCATTTATCCATTCTGAAACATAATAACGTTGTTTGGTCACCATAGAAAGTTGTCACAAAAGTAGCTTTCAGGCTTCTTTGGAGTACTGTATACACCGAGACTTTCAAAATGGGAAAGCAGGATTAATATCAAAAGAAAGCTATTTTTCCCCAAAAATATGTTGTACAGTTAGAATTGAGACTTAACAATTTACAGATAGGATGTATTCAAGATCAAACCAAAAGTGCATGATTCAAGTAAAAGGAAATGATGACAAAGAGGAAATTGACCTTAGCAACTCTGATGAGGTTCAATCTTTTAGAAAATAAAATACTGGATAGCAAAAAGTTGAAAACTTGTGACCCTCCAGATGTTGAACTTCAGCTCTCAGAATCCATGGCCATTGTGTTGATTGGAGTTAATGAGATTTAAAATCTGGTAGCATCTGGAGGAGTGGAGATCCTATCCCCAAGACAGAGTGAGGCTGCACAAATGAGATTTCTAGAGATAGTTCAAATATACTGTACATCTGAAAGGTATGTATATATTACTACCAGGGAGGTAGTAAGTGCCAAAAGGATGGCACTTACTTTTGTGGTCACTGCTGTAACAGTGTTGTTGTAGCAGTGTTGTAGCAGTGACCACTGGGTGCAAAATAGCTGGTGGTTGTTGCTCATTGTTTAGAGTGATATTGGTGAGGGCACCAGGATTACCATAGACTGGAAATGGTAAGAAGGGGGTGACTCCTCCTTTACCCCCTCCCTTCTCCCATATTACTCTGAGGTCATTGCTGATGTCACCAAAGGCAACAAGTGCTAGCCATCAGTCATTTTGCACCTATTGGTCTCTGCTATGACAAGAACAGGAGAGGGACAGTAAGGATAGCTGTTCATTGGTACTGAATCGAAATTGTCTCTACTGGGCAGTCTAAATTGCTTCCTGTCTCTACAACAGCCTGAGAGCTGTGGTAAAACCATTCTAGGGTTGATCTGGAGTTCAACATAAAATCTTTAACTTTATTTTTTATACCCCACCTCCATCTCCCCAAAGGGACTCGAGGTGGCTTACAGAAGGACATGCCCAACAAAACAAGTTAAAATAAACATCGAGAAACAAGCAATATCAGACATCAATAAACAAAATTAGACAGCATTATGAAAACAATTAAAAGCTATCATGGCTGAGCAAATAAAGTGCTGGGTTCAGTTCATAATTACTAAGTGCAATGAATCCTAAGAAGAGCCAAGGAAAGTGCGACAATCAGAGGGCTGGGCTAGGAGGCAAATGTCCTTAGACTATTAAAGTGTTAGAAGTGCCAGAAAGGGACCATGTTAAAGTGCAGGAGATGGATAGATCGGGAAATTCTGTGGTGAACTGCCTAATCAAAGGCACAAGGGAACAGCCAAGTTTTTAATTCTTTGCAAAAAAATGGAGAGAGTGGGAGCCTGTCTGATCTTCCTGGGGAGGAGTTCCAGAGCTGAGGGGCCACCACAGAGTAGGCCCTTTCCCTCATCTCCACCAACTCAGCTAGTGAGGGCAGGGGAAGCGAGAGAAGATCTCCTCGGATGATCTTAAAGTACATCCTGGCTCATAGGGAAAGATGCGATCATAAAGATAGGCAGGTCCCAAACCCATTTAGGGCTTTATAGGTGATAACCTGCAATTTGTATTGGGACCAGAAACTTATTGGAAGCCAATGGAACTGCTCAAACAGGGGAGTTGACCACTCCCTGTAACTAGCTTCAGATAGTAGTCTGCCTACAGATCTTTGAACCAGCTATAATTTCCAGGCCTTCTTCAAAGGAAGTCCCACATAGAGTGCATTGCAGTAATCCAATCTGAAGTTAACTAGGGCATTGACCACTATGGCTAAGTCAGACTTCATGAGATATGGGTGCAGCTGGTGCAGCAGCTTTAATTTCGCAAAGGCCCACCCAGCCACCACCGACACTTGGGCATCAAGCATCAAAGCGGAATCCAGAAGGACCTCCAGACTGCAGACCTCTGTCCTCAGGGGGAGTGTAACCCCATCGAGCACAGGTTGCCACCCTATATCCTGATCGACCCCACGACTGACTTGGAGAACCAGCCCATCACAGCAGCATCATAATTCAGACCCAGTGTTCTCAAATCTCACGGCCTGTTCCAGAGTCTTAGGTTGGCCCCTCTTCTCTGCTTCTCAGGGTGAAAAGGTGGAATTCCGTAGCATATGCTCTGGCTTGAAAACTGTGTGTGGATGTATTTTTCCTCATGTGTTAGGCTTGTTTTTTTAAAATTGGAATTGCATACTCACCCTTGTGAAGTTTTCCTGGGTCTGAATTATGATGTAGCAGCCATCCCTAGATCTTGAGTTTTATTCCCAAAATCTCAAGGACCAAGAGTAGTTCATGCCCTGACAATTCTACTACCCTTAGATGCATTTTCCTTTCTGGTTTTTTTTTCTTATTTATTATTACATTGGTTTTCTACCTTTCTTCCAAGGCCCTCAAAAAAGAATCTTAGTCAGACAAAATTGATGAAGTTCATTAAACCAAGAACAATAATGTCTAGCACATGGTCTTTTTGCAGGGTTCATTACTGAGAAGACATCTGGGTATTCCTTATTGACTGCCATACCCCTGTTGAAATTCTATTCCAAATCAGTTCTTCATCTCACAGAAAATTGTCTTTTGATTTAGAACAGAACATTTCTTTGGGTACACTCTGTGCTGGAGGCTGCCATCTGAGGAGTGCACAAGAATGGAAAAATTGGAACCTAAGTGAATTTTGCTTCTAGGAGTCTTGCTGGGTAGCAATTTATCCCAATCTGATAGGTTATCAGTTTGATGCCTTGTTTGTTCTGTATGCTTTTGTATTCTGCTTGTAGATAGTGATGGCGGTGGTTGGAGCAGAACTAAAGCACAAGACTTACGGTTAAACAAAGGGAAAAAATGTTTATGTGTTTGGATCTTTTGAAGATTTTTAAAAGATATTTAAGTGCCTAAGAAAATATAAGGCTAAATATGTCTCTTGATACTTTATGTAGTTATAAAATTCTGCTATAGGTCCTGCTAATTGATATTGCCTATGAGTAGTGTATGCTAGCTTTTGCTAGTGATTTCTCATAACTTTCTTAATTCTTCAACACTGAATGCAGGAATATTCTTTCTGACTGCAATTCATGGAGACTGTGAATAAAAGGCCTCCAAGATCTGCAACTGTTCTGTTCTGATCCTGCAGACTCAGAGCCATCTATTCACCTGTTACGTGTTCTTGTTCTTTTCTTGCTGACATCCATTTTACCAAGCATTATTGTCTCCTGATTTTAGTTAATGAGATCATTAGAATTAATTATGACAGACATCTCTCTTTCTGTCATGTTTAAGGAAACAGAAAATCCTTCTCTCCAGTAAAAAAAGAAAAGTATATGGAATATATGTATGCCCTATTGTTAGGTTAAAACAAAGAACTCTCTGGAGCTAAAATTAGAATATCAGAAGACACAAGAATCAAGAATGCTAAATAAGTATATGATCTTTGACTTGCAGTTTTGTATATTATTTGTAACATACCATCTCGTATAACATTATTTAGGGTGAGCTGGAATCCTTCATAATCTTATTTTGCTCACTCAGTCCTATCCACTTGGATAATGAAGTGATCTTTTCTTAATTGGGTGTGAGGAAGGGGAAAGGCTAAAGTGATTGACTTGCTCAGGAAAATATTGTATGTTTGATCTGAGGCTCTCAAAACATTTCTGATTAAAGCTCTCAACCCTGGATGCAATAATTGATCCTTGCAGCTATTGTACTACACTTGTGCTAGATTGCTGCTCTCTATCCAAAAGTAGCTATGCTCTATGTTAATCTTTAACAAGGTATTTGTAAAGTGAGTAAAGCATATGTGTTAGTGGTCTGGGAAGAAAAGGGAGGTACAGATGACTGAGAAACTTCACTGAAGAGGTTGCAAGATGGGATGCCCTACTTCAGGACACCCTTTCTCAACCTTATGGCTACGAGGTGTATTGGATTGTCATCTTCCCCTACAAATGGTCCTATGATGGGCTTAGTAGTCCCTACTGGGAAAAAACACATACAGGTTGGCGGGAAGTACCTTTAAAAGGAAGAAGAACACTTTGAAGGTGTCTATAACAAGTTGCCAGTAAGGTCCACTGTCCAATCCATTTCCCTGCCGTTTTCTGTAAACTCCATGATATGCCCAACCAAGCTTCTTAATCAAGGCGTTAACTGACAGTAACTCAAGTAATTTAATTATTTCAATTATTAGGCTTGATGATAATGAAGTAATTTTCTAATGTCTAACATTCAACATTATCAAATTAATTTTAACCTAATGTCCCAAGTTCTGTGTCATATTTAATAACTCTTAATACCCAGTGACTCATAAGCTTATGTATATGTGAGAATCCAGGCTTATATATTTTCACTAAGAAGAAAGATAGCATTCTTCCCCAGAGTTTCTTTTAACCATATCAGTGTATTCGTTCCAGGCAGTTGGGTACATGTATAAGGCCAACTGCCCCAGGCCACACTACCCTAGTTTTCAATGTATTGAAGAAAAAAGCAATGATTGGTGAGAAAGCTTCCATTGAGACGCCTTTTCCCCATGAAAAGGGATAGATTTCCTCTTGTCTCACCCTCGTTCTGAACTGTGAGTTGTATGTAAGTCATATGTCTGTAACTCAGTTCAGTATGTTCTGCAATTGGGGTGGGAGGGAGAGAGAAAGGGAAAGTGGGCTTCTTACCTATTTTCAGCTGCTTATCAGACTGTCCTATTAAGGTTCTGATCTCAGAAACCTGCTAAAGCAGTGGCTTTTTAAATGCCGTTCTACATGGCAGTGGGCCAAGATCTTGGAAAAATCAGCATGCTTCAAGGAAACCTTGGATTTATTGGTGACTTCTGGGACTGTGTATAAATTGACCATTTTGACATGCTACCATTGCCAACTGAAAACTTGATCCTAACTGAAGGCAGAAGGAAATGCTCTTTGCTCTTTGTAAATGCAGTATTAGTGGTTCCTTGATCCAAAAGTGTGTGTGTGTGTGTGTGTGTGTGTGTATCTCAAAAGCATACTGGCAGATTTACTACAGGATTTATGTTCTGCTCTGTTTCATTTATCACCATAGATAGCATGTTACACAAATAATAATAATAAAAATAATAATAAAAATAATTTTATTTCTTACCCACCTCTCCTCATGGCTCGAGGAGGGTTACAACATTGCTAAAACACATAAACAAAACACAAAAATTTAAAAACACTCTTTAGAATACACATATTAAAGCATATTTCCATAAAATACGTATTAAAATACACAAACAAAAGTTAGACATAGAGGGGAAATTTAAAATTAAAACTATCTAGGTAGGCCTACCAGAATGGATAGGTCTTAAATTCTGACAGCTGATCTAGCTGTTGGAGCTCTACCAGCAGGTTGTGCCACAGTTGTGAGACAACCTCCACCCACAAGACCTTAAGTTCTGAGCTAAATGTCTCATCAAGGGTATGACCTGCTAAATGCATGGTCCTGAAACCAATTGGGATAGGCCCATGTTTGTCATGGATACCATGAACTCCTGAGCTGCACCTGATAAACTGGCCTCCAGTAGTATGTTGAAGTCACCCAAAAGCTGAGACCAGTTCCGCTATCTGGGCCAGGGAGTCTGTTAGGTAGTGGGGTAGATGATGCACTAACAGAAGCCCTAGTCTATCCCTGATTTTCAGACCCAGGTACAGACACTCAGTGTGGTTAAACTGCCTAGTAGGTCATCTGGTCAGGTTAAGATGGTCTTTATAGACCACAGCTACCCCACCCCTTGCCCACTTTCCCTCACCTACTCACTGACGCATTACCCGGCTGGGATGGCCTGGGTCCAGGTTGGGGCACTATCAGCTCCCAGCCAAGTTTCAGTGAAGCATGCCAGGTCAGCTCCCTCATCATTGATAAGATCATAGATGACATGAGTTTTATTTTTCACTGACTTGGCATTACTTAAGAGCAAGTTGAGATTTTGTGGGTGGTCTGGCTCACTCTCCGAGTTCCTCGAGCTGGCAAGGTCACTGAAAGGTGAAATAGATATTAAACCCTTTTCTCTCCTTCCTCTATAAGGATGTGTAACCCTGCCATCATCATATCTCCCTCTGCCCTGTATGACTTGTATTGCTGCCCCAGGTTCTATATGCATTGGATTAAAAACAAGTAATGAAGGGCAAGAGAGACATGTTCCTTACCATGCTGCACTTGCCTTGTGATCTGTCTCCATTACAGGTGTCCTTGCATCCAAGCTATTTGCTGCAGTCATTTATCAGTCTGGATCAGAGATGTGAGATGGCTGCCATACTGATGCTTTAAAAACCAGTCCTGAGTTGATGGATATTGTTGAACTCTAGCAGTAGTAGCAGCAGCAGCAGCAGCATGCTAATAGAGATATAAAACGTGGCAAAAAGTTAAAGTATTTATAATTTTCTTCTCACTACCTTTTCCAGGCACATCTCACCCAACCTCCATAGCACATGATGTTCTGTCTGAAGAACATTTCATTTTGAAATTCAGTCAATCAGATTTTGCAAATTTGGATATTTTTCTTCCACATCCTCCCAATACTGAAATCAAAAGCAGGTTACAGTAATGTTATATATATATATATATATATGAGAGAGAGAGAGAGAGAATTAAAAACAGAATAAGGTATAATATTAAAACTATTAAATAGATTCGGTAGATATTGAGCAATGACTACAGTAAAATGAGTGTTGAATTTTTAAAAAACAAGGTGAAGATTGAACAGAATATTAGCGTCCCATTTGGGAGAAGAGTGCGGTCAATCAAATCATCAAATCAAATAACCCCCTACCAATTTACACACAAAAAAAGATCTTTGTCTCTCATCAAAGATGATAGAGAAGGCCTAATTCTAGCCTCTATAGCAGTGGTTCCCAAAGTGGGCGGTACTTATAGGGTTGCGCGCTTGCGAGGACGTCCCCATTGGAAGAAAGAGGCCGATACACAGGACTGCGCCATGGGCGGGGTTGACAAGAGGAAGAAGCTACGCGCTGTGCTTTCCACAGCAATGCCTGCTCGGGGATTCCAACTTGCAGGGACACAGTCGTAAGCACGCGATCCCCAGGCAGGTGTTGCCGTTTGATCCAGATCTGTCATTCATGGGGATCTTAGTGGTCTGTGGAAGTCAGAGCTGAATTGGCTGAAGGTACTGCAAATCCCATCATCCGTTGCTCATACTCCCCCAAACATATTGTTTTTGTGATTATTTCTGGAATTCAATGTTTGTATTTTACACCTTTCTTTACTATATTTTATAAAAAAGGTAGAAACATTAAAACATATATCTTTCTGTTTAATTGCTATTAAAATAAAATAATAATAATTTCTAGGGGGGCGCTGAGGAATTTTTTTTCTGGAAAGGGGGCGGTAGGCCAAAAAAGTTTGGGAACCACTGCTCTATAGGAAGTCTCACTATTTTCGTTCTACAATTGCCTGCTATTGAGACTAGAATTGGACACTGCTAAAATTTGTCTATATTAGTGATATCCAGCACCCAAATATGCTGGAATTATACTGATAAAACAAAGGATACACAATAAAGTTAATAATGACACCATATGTCTGTATATATTATTCATGTAGCATGGAAATTGGTGGTGGGAGTCAGCTACCTGCAAAGCTAAATCCAGCTGTTATTTAGTACTGCAAATGGTTTATAACTATAAATATGTCCTAAAGGAATGGTGTGCCAATAGTGTAAGTACACAAACAGAGAGTTTCTCTTGCACCCCAAAATAATAGATGTAGCAACGGTGTGCATGTACACAAACAGTACACTGAATATCTACACAAAAAATACACAAACTATATAAAGGATGGAATTGAATAAACACTGCTTGGAAGCCCCCATGGATATATTGACTCACGGAGCATGTCCAAATGGAAATGTCTAAGCTTCCATGTTGAATAATGGCGACTCACCTGGTGCGGCGATTCTGCCAGAAGGAAGAGAGACCAGTACAGTCGACCGCCGATCAATGGATCAAGTTGGGAGCACTGTGCATCGGCTAATGCAGGTCAGTGGAAGAAAGGCCCAGTATAGTCCACATGGAAAAGAAGTCCACAGTGCATGACACAAATGCCCAGGTCCAAAAATATGTAGGGAAGGTAACCCAAACGCTCTGAGGGCGTGTCCATGGAGCGGCCAAGAATGCCGCAGAAGAATTGCAAAATAACGCCTCTCTTTTGTGCCGCAGACCAAGCAGCCAACTCTGCCGCCGCGAGAGGGGGGAAAAACAGAAAGAAAAGCAGACACTCTCTGAGGTAAACGTGTACCAATGACGCAGTAGAATGTTTATTGGGCACACAATAGTCCCAGATTCAAATACGATCTGATGTCCTGTGAGCACAAAAAACTTGTGGCTCTGGTAAAAGTAGCTTGCTTGGAGAAAAGAACAAATTTGTAAAGACATTCTATTCCTGTCTGTCATGTGCAAAATGAGTTCCCTTCAGCATAAAGATTCTCAGCACATTCCGCAGTTTCTGCGAAGTGCTGTACTTAGGAGCAGCATGTGCCAAAGCAGGTATGCCATGATGATCATGATGTGGCACTAGTTTGAAAACATGAGAGATTGAGGAATAAACTGTGTGCTCTGTTTTAAGTGGAAGAAATGAAAAGCTGAACCAAAGGGGTCCAATTAGGTTCAGTTTTTATATGTTTCTAAATAAAGGCAAAGACAGATTAATGGTGAGTTCCATTTAGAATGGCAACTGGGGACCTCTGTTTTGGTAGCAGTGTTGGCAGAAACTCAATGTGTACACTACACAATTATAACAGTTTGGTTCCACTTTAACTGTCATATCTACATCCTAACAAATTCTGGGATGTTTAGTCTACTGAGATACTTAGAATTCCCTCCTAGAGGGAGCTATCATACAGCGTTCTGAACTATAGAAGAAAATATTAAATCTCCATAGGATAGAACCTTATCAGATAAAGTGTTATCTGGCTGATGTAACAATTTTGTGATGACGCAATCTGATTTTGATAGTTTGCCCCTAGGAATAGCCATTCTTTTTCAGTATTTCAGATGACAGCTAGTGCTGGGAGGCATTTTGTGCAAAGGTTGATATGTGCCATGGCAAGTGGCCTCCCACCTAAAAAGGAGGGTTTAAAAGAATAAAAATCACAGTGTATAGAACAACAAAGCCAAATGTTAGCAACAAAACATATGGTAATTTGTAAGGTTGCTGAAATGAATTAAATTTGAACAAATGTGTTCTAAAACTAATGATTTTTTTGGTAACAAAAACAGTACACTAACAAATACAAATCTTGCATACCCCAAATTTGAACTAAGCCACACAAAATAAAGTAAGATGAGGCGACAAGCAACCAGAACAGAAGATAAATACAGTCCAGAGGTCTAGACATTAGTCAGCTGAAATTACCGTGCATTCAAATTCATCCCAAAGCTATCAGATCAGATTGCCACAGAATTGAACAATGTAGAGGTGACAGGCACCATGGGCCTGTCCTACTTATCAAAGCCCAAGATATCCCTATATGCCTGTCATGAACTCTGTCAAAGCTCTTTAGCCATGGAATCAGGGGACAGGTCTTGTCCTGGATTGGAACCTGGCTAAACTGTAGGAAACAAAGGGTGGTAATAAATGGACACTTCTCTGGGTGGAAAGAGGTGAGAAGTGGCGTACCCCAAGGTTCAGTTTTAGGACCGTTACTTTTTAATTTATTCATAAACGATCTGGATGTAGACGTAAATTGTGAGGTAGCAAAGTTTGCAGATGACACTAAACTGTTCAGGGTAGTTAAAAATGAAACTGACTGTAAAGAGCTCCAGAAAGATCTCTCGAAATTGAGTGAATGGGCAACAAAGTGGCAAATGCATTTTAACCTAAACAAGTGTAAAGTCATGCACATCGGGGCAAAGAACCCCAAATACACTTATCAACTGATGGGATCAAAGCTTTCTGAGACAAACCAGGAAAGGGATCTTGGGGTTTTGGTGACAGCTCAATGAAGATGTCAACCCAGTGCGCTGCAGCAGTGAAAAAGCAAATTCTATGCTTGGCATGATCAGGAAGGGAATCGAAAATAGGTCGGCAAATGTTGTATTGCCTCTCTACAAATCTATGGTGAGGCCACATCTGAGTACTGTGTACAATTCTGGTCACCGCACCTCAAAAAGGATATAACGGAACTGGAAAAGGTACAAAGAAGGGCAACAAATATGATCCAAGGGATGGAGCAGCTCCCTTTATGAAATCAGGTTGCAACGCCTTGGTCTTTTCAGCCTTGAAAGACGGCGTCTAAGAGGTGACTTGATCGAAGTGTATAAAATCATGCATGGGATAGAAAAGGTGAACAAAGAAAAATATTTTCTCTGTCACACAACACTAGGACTAGGGGGCACTCCCTAAAGCTCCAAGGTAGGAAAGTTAGGACTAATAAAGGAAATATTTCTTCACCCAGAGGGTCATTGGGTTATGGAACTCACTTCCAGAGGAGGTTGTGACAGCTGTCAGCCTGGACAGCTTCAAGGCAGGATTAGACAGATTCATGGAGACCAAGGGAATCAGTAGCTACTGAAATGGACATCCAAGTGCCACCTCTGTGTTGATGGAGGCAGGCAGGATTTTCCCTGGGTACTGGTTGTGGGGGGTCGGGAGCAGGTGAGGGTTTTGCCCTCCTTTCTGCTAGAGATCCCCGTGTACAACTAGTGGGCCACTGTGTGACACAGAATGCTGGACTAGATGGGCTGAGGCCCGATTCAGCATGGCTCTTCTTATGTTCTTATGTTCTTATGTGCCTACCCAGGACTGGCATGATTGAAAAGTGGCATATTTCCACAGTATAAATCATTTGTCAAATACTTCAGACAACCACAAATGCTCTGCCACATTACTTCACATCAGGGACTCAGGTGCTCACACCTGTCTCTCCAGACATCTTATGGCCCTGGTCTAATTTCATGTAGCAATTGAATTTCTACTTATCATAAATATAGGTCCAATGCACTCATTTATTTTTCAAACACTGAAATGGTCTCGGTTCATTTGCATTGTAAAGAGTTGCCTTTTAATTAAATAGCAATATGTTGAAAACTGGAAATATTAAGAAAAGCTTCAGATATCTAAAGAAAAATGAAGTGGAGGATTCCTTTATTTAATAAAGATACCTCAATTGTTTCATATGTTTTAACACATTGCCAGGTGCCGTATGTCACACCAAGTGATGCTACATACAAAATAGTTGCATATTGTTGCTGTTGTTAACTTTATTATCCCAAAACCATTGTGACTGCCACAGCTCTCCATGCCTAATATTGGAGCAGTGTATATGTATGCCATGTGCTTTGAATACATGAACTCCCAAATTTAGCACTGGCCTTCTTAGGTTTAAAAAGGAAATCTGACAGCTGACAAGAGATAGATCCATCTCTTTCCCATAACAATTATATGTTATTTTTCTTTTTTTTAAAAAAAACTAGAATACACAGTACTGAACTTTGAACTTTATGCAAACCAACCAAGTACATGCCATCCGTATGAATACTTGGAAGCCATATCCACTGAATAAAGAGATTACAGTAGTACCGAAGGGTAAAGTTTCCCAATAGAGCCATTGTGAATAGAAGGCAGCACTTTATTTAACAACAGAGTGCTGGTACAGATGTCAGAATTCAGTCTGAGTAATTTGACACAGAATTACACAAACACTAGAGTTGTGAGCAGAATTAGTTTCTCCTGTTTCATCTGTTCTTTTGTTCCTTTTCTCCCTTTGGGAGCACGTAACAGGAACCCCCTCCTGGTACAAAAATCAGCTCGACACTAAAGCAAGGAGGACCTGACAACCAGCTTCCCCCCGCTTTCATGACCACATGCATTCCTAGCTTGACTGAAGGATAGGGACAAACAATCCCAGAAAGAGGGGTATCTTTAACCCTGCCAGGTCCAGCCTCCTCCACCACCACCATCAAAATGGAAAACTTTAGCAGTAGCAACAGCCAGGCTTCACAACCAAGGAGATTCCTACTCCCTCCCTTAGCCTCTCTCTCAGGGAAACAGACCCAGTGGCACAGGAGCCTCAAAGCCAAGTTGAATCTTGCTTCTCCTCTGGAGTAGAACAGCTTTTAGAATCATTAAAACCAGTCTCCTCCTCTACATAGTGAAAGGATCCAGAAAGAGTGGTAACTCTGATGCTTTAAAACATTCAGGTCTTACTGAAGGATATGAAGGGAAGCCTGTGAGAAGACCCCCCGCCCGATGGGTGCTTTCTTAACCCCGTTGCTGCCAATGGGCTGAAAAGAACCATACCATTTATAACAGCTTTGAAAACTCTACCTAGTAAAAACAAATAAGAACATGCAGCAAAACATTGGAGGCTTGGATGGATTTATTAACCAGTCATGAAGCAGCCATAACAGAAAATTGTAAAGCAAGAACCATGTAAAAGCTATTCATGTTGAACTTTTCTATTATATTTTATATTGTTGTCATTGGTAGAAAGCTCCAGTTCGTATTTAGCAGAGTCAGTAAGTTATAATGCGTAATCTGCCTTTTTTGTGAGAAGGGGTTAATAGCTTCAACTTCTAATATATATATTTTGATCCAGAATATATATATATATATATTTCTTTTGGCCTACCATGTAATCTTCGGCCATCTCCTTCTGTACATAGCTTTGAGGGGTCCTGGCATTTGGTTACTCCCAGCTTTAAAACTGTTGCCCCACTCCCCTATGTTTATGCTGTAACAACAGGCAATAGCAACTGCTCTCTCCAGAATGGGTTGAGCTATTGTTCTAATTTCTCATATGAAAGTCAAAAACCTATATATCACATGCTCAAATAGATTACATAGGTTTTTATTTGTTTATGTGCCTTCTGTTTCCATCTGATGGCCACCCTAGAGTGTATTATTCTATCTAACACTTTACTTATGGTTTTTCTGAAGTTTAAAAGGAGGAGGGGAACAGATTGAGAAGAAAAAGAATTCCCAGTTAGGATTGTGTATCATCAGCCTTATAAGATTATGTCTGTTGCAAGAAAAGGTAAGGAAAGGGAATGGAATAAAAACTCTATGCTGCAACATTGTGTGGCAGGTCAAATATGTATTCTACATATAGATCACAGATCCAATTGAATGTCCTTGCAGTAGTAGACAGAGATCTAGTCAATTAAATCCAGATCTTTAATGCTTCTTTTTAAGAGGATGGTGCTATGGCTGCCATCATAGTAGGGCAAAGTGGTGCCATTGAAAACTTATTCAACCACCTCGTGTCAGGTCATCCTCATGTGCTATACTGAATTAATTTAGCATATTTGTATTTGTGCATACATATAAAATGAGTCCAACATGATTTGAAACTGTGTTACATTACACCAAAGCTCTCTAATACATTAACTGCATTGGTTTATTGAGTGCTTCTGGATTTTCTCCAAGTTAGTTTGCTCCATGGCATCATCCAAGTTAATTAACAAATTGACCTAATGTTTCTTTTTTCTCTTTTTTGTGCTTTGTTGCTTAATTAAGAGTTAAATATCCTATTTGGATTAGCCACTTCCCCACAGCTCACCTAATAGTTTCCCTTCTTATAGCTTTTATAGAACACTTCGAGGCATCATTTTTGAATTTAGTCGAGATGTTCCAGCTTTCAACAACAGCACAACAGCAATAATATTCTGCAACATAGCAACCACCGCTAGGTAACGCCTTCACAGCTGATGCAAAACTGTGAAGTATGATTTTGTTTCATTGTAATTATAGATTGCCCCAGTTCGAACACAAGGAAGGGGAACAGGAAGGAATTGCCCACACTAATACGACTGAATTTCTGGCCCCCAGAATTGATTGCTGGGTGACTAATAAGCAACTGGCAGCGATACAGTTCACAGGTCTTCAGCTGTCGGGCTCTAACAGCTTTTATACACAGTTTCAGAGCCATTACTTCTTGTAGCTGTTCTTAATCACTTCCTCAACAGTGGAGAAAACGGTGGGAGATTTTCTTGGGATCAGATTTGTTTATCCTTTCTTCAAGCTAGAGAAGATTTAAAGACATATAACTGTTGTTTTCCTCTGCATTACCAGGTTTCCAAAGGAAAAGAGTCTCATCCAGAAAGCTGATTATGACATGCAAGGTGTTTTTTTTTTTAGGGGAGGGGTGCTTGGAAATGCAGGGTACAGAGAGCCTATTGGGTTTAGATGTGACCTCTGCTCTCTGGTTTCCCCACAATGTTTCCAGATATGTTTGGGCTCTAGTTGGGGGAATGTTGTTTTTTAAATGTGCGAGCACTGAGTTCACCACAAACTGAAATTTCCATTGTGATTTGCTTGTTAGTAAAATAAGCATATGCAAACCTAATAACTCAGACTTTTGTCACTATAATGAAACCAAATTAATTTTTTCTTCTATACCGGCAGCATTGGAATGAGCATTCAAATGCATTCTTGAAGGACATTCAAGGGGGGACATTTAACCCCGCATGATTTTATAGTCTATGAACCAAACAATGACCATAATTAGGTAGTTTATTATAGCTTTCTGGGGATTGAGCAATGCTAAAGATCTCTGAGATAATTAATACATTTTTCTGCAGAATAGTTCTGGGAATGAAAACAACTTTTATTTGGTTTTCAAAGTTGAAAATTATGCCATCATTCCTAATTAGTTCTACTTACTTTGCTTGTTAAACTAAGGCAGCCAGAAATTGTTTATTTATTTATTTATTTCCCTCTTCTCCTTAACGCTTGAGGTGGAGTACATGGTTAAAACAGCAAGATAAAATACTATTAAATACATATAATTGGTAATGTTATGAACTCAAAAGGCTCCACAGTCAGCACAGAAATCACTTAAAGGGATGCATTTGTGGCTTCTGACAAAAATATTTGTCAAAAACCTTTCTCCTTTGGAGGACACAGGCTGTTGTGACAATTCTGTCTCCCTGCTGTAAAATCTACATAGTTTTCTTTAAAAAAATATTATTGAGAAGTGGGGGGAAAGAGCAAAGACAATACAAAGAAAGCACAGTTTTGTTATATATAACACTAAAACTACTGCATCTCAGAAAATAATAAATCTAAGACAAAAATACCAAGCTGTCACCTACCTATTTTAATATACACTTACTAAACAAACAACTACTGAAACTAATAGACAAGACTCATATTTAGTGTCTGGTGGTTTGTACCCCTTATTATCCTACTCCCATTAGATCCCAGAAATCCTAAAAGCTAGTAAACTAGCTGGGGTTTCTGTGAGTTGTAAGCCAAATCATCTGGGGACCCACAGGTTGAGAACCACTACTTTAGATAATACTATGTAACCATAGTTTTACAAACATTCTTCTAATTCAGTGTTTCTCAAACTCTGTTCCTCCAGGTGTTTTAGACTTCAGCTTCCAGAAATCCCAGCCAGTTTACCAGGTGTTAAGAATTATGGGAGCTGAAGTCCAAAATATCTGGAGGACCAGAGTTTAAGAAACACTGCTCTAATTCATAAATCCGACAGTAAACATTTGCACTCAACATTGCTGTAAAAAGTTAATAAACAAGTCCCAGTCTTTCTAGAAGTTGGTCAAAAGATTTCTCCTTGATCACCACTGTCAATTTGTTCATCTCAGCTAGTTCACAGATCTTTGTTGGCCATTCTTCTTGCATTAGGGTGGCTGGTTCCTTCCATCTCCGTACATAAAAGATTCTCACTGCAGTTATCATTTATTGAAGTAATCTTCCATGTTTTCTTCCTAGCTGAATGTCCACCATTCCCAAAAGATAAAACTCTGACATACTATTAACTTAACAGTTTCTTCCAACATCATGTATTTGAGTTCAATATTTAGAGGCCTTTTTGCAAGGCCACTTACATATGTCCCAACATTTTCTAACGTTTCGAAAATTTGCCAAAGCATCTTTAAAGGTCTCTCTGGTATCAAGTACCACATATATATCATATTACTGGAAATTATTTAATATATTTATTTAAAATACATTTTTTGTTCAAAACCTTTGCCATTGCTCCAGCTGGATTTGTGCACCTATATTATGAGCCCATTTAAGCATTCAATCTTTTGCTTGTTCTTCCTCCGTTTCATATTTCAACAACAGTTTATAATTTATGCACTCAGATGATCATCTCCTGAATACAATGGATTTTCAATCTATGGTTTCACTGTTACAAATCAAAATAAGTTTCTGTCTATCTTAGATCAAACAGTGGTTTGTCTATGGCAGTGGTTCCCAAACTTTTTTGATCTGGAACCACTTGACCAGGAACCACTTTGACCAGGAACCACTTGACCAGGAATCACTCTCCAACACTAGTACCAAAAGGATTATGAATCAGTTTTTGGTCAACTTTAGATTCAATTTGGTTATTTGGGGTTCTGATTCAAAAAATTACATTGGATAGACCACCTCATCTCTAGTTTCTGATAAAGAACATACATATGCCATCCAGTTGTTGCTATCTGCTCGCCCACAGAAAACCATATTTAATAATCTAGAGTGATGTGGTTGTAGTTATCTTTCATGGGTAGTCAGCCTCTGCCCTCCCAACATCCCCATTGCCTCAGCACTATTCAGAGGGTTTCGCAAGACCAGGCATCCTAGTTGTCATGTGGTTTCAAGGCAATGGTGTAGTAATGGTAAGGGCACAGACCATATTTTCATTCTTGTGGACCACTGGTGATCTATGGATCACAGGTTGGAAACCACTGGTCTATGGAAAACCCTCAATCATTCACTCTTGTCTCATCTTTAACCTGTATTGGTCATTATCTAGTATTAACAAGTCTGTAAGTCAACCATTTTACTCCCCCACACCCCCAAAACTAGCTTCTATATAAAGCTTCATGTGGAGAACACCATAGTGACATCTTTAGGGATCCATGTAGTTTTCCCAAAATGGCAGGAGACATTTCGCTTATAGCTTGCTACTTGAACGAGAAAACATGCAAGACTTCTAAGTAAAAAATATGGAGTATCCTGTTTGCTAGACATTTGACAAGGCTCCTTGAGTAAGAAGACAAGAAACCTAGCTGCTAGAGCACATAATGAGTGTATGCAATCAGCATGCTTCCTTGAATGCAGGAGCATTCCATGTATGGATACATATGGCGAACTCCTTACTAACTTCTATGACATATTTCTCAGGAAAAGGCACCATATAGTTCAGGCTGTGAGTAAGGCTATGATTTGCTCTCCCTTGAGCTCCTTTTTGTTGTTCTGTTAGGCGCACTGCATACAACTTGTACGCATGAACAATACTGTAATGATCTGACTTACAAACAATGGTGTGATGGATCTGAATTCGAATTCGTGTCTTAAGTGTGGAGAGAATGTGAGGATTTGAACTCAGACCTGTGACAGGGCAGAATACACTACTAATGCCACTACAATATGTAAGGATTCTTTTAACTTTTACTTGCTGCCACCATTTAATTTACTGAGCTTGGCTACCCTTTAGGAAAGGGGTGTTTTCAAGGCTTGTGGGAGAAAGAATCACCAGAATAGATGTTTTATCAAAGAACTATCAAGTTTATTTAAACAGAGTTTCGAGCTTGGAGGTTTCAAGAGTTCAAGACCTTGGGTGGTTACAATCTACTCAGAGGTACTTTCTTAAGGTTGCAAGATGCTAACTATGGAGATACAGTCTAACACAAAGCTACTGCACTCCTAAAAAATAATAACTCAGCAATTTACACAAACTCTGCTGGTCATTAACAGCCACTGCTTCCTTAGCAGTCTACATACCTCCACTATTACCCTTTCCCAGAGTAGAGTCAGGCTTAGAATAAACCCAGAGTCTTTTAAACCACGCTGAAAGCTGGCTAAACAGACTCCCTAATTCTCTCACACACCCTTCTGCATTTGCAGTTAGCCACCAACTGAAAATATTTGACTCCGAGGATTCTAAAGCCATCTGCAGGCCCCACCTCCAGTTTCCATGGTAACGGAGGTTCTTGGATGCTCTGCCAGATAATACCACTATTAACCCCTTAGGGTTAGCGAAGTTCCATCCTTACAAAATACTTACATATACATAAATATCAACTACATTTACAACCTGCAATAAATAAATATGACTTCACCACAAATACCTTGGCTCAATCTTTGACCAAAATGAAAACTCAGGTCAAGGAATCAAAAGAATAAGATTTGAAAGGGAAGCAAGGAATGAACTAGGTTAGACAACTTGCTAAGATTTGTAAGTGAATGCCAAAATTAGAATCATCCACACTATAGGTTTTCCAGTTTTTGCATACAGTAGTGGAAACTGGGCAATGAAGATGACATTCATCCTATCGTGTTCATCAGCAGCATTCAGGCAACATACCCAGGCACATGTTTCTTTGCTGTCTGAATGTCAAACGATGTAAATATATTCAGGAGTATCCTGGGTGTGTTTGGACTGTTTGCAAACACATTTTCAAATTCTTGTTACAATGTACCGTATATTCCGGGGTACAAGACGAAAAAATATTTTCCAAAATGGGGAGTTGTCTTATACGCCGGATATCGCGGGGTCCCTTTGGTCTCTGCTTGAGCTGCTGTGGAAGCCAAAGCCTGCTCCAGCCGGTGGGCAGCTGCCTGTCTCCCTCGCCATCCCGGCGGCTCAGCCTGGGGAAGAGGAGCGAGGGAGGAGGAGGAGGGAGGGGGTGAGGAGGAGCATGAGGCTGTGTTACCTTAAAGAACAGCTGGGGGATGGTGGCCTGCTGAGAGCAGTGATGGGAGTGCCAAAGCCAGGAGGAGGGGGCGGAGCCAGGCTGCACCATGCCCCGCCCCCCCTCCCCCGGCTTCAGCTTTCCCACAGCTTCTCCAGCCTTGAGGGGGCAGTGCCAAGCCAGCGGTGGCAGAGCCAGCACAATGCTGGCCTGGCACTGTCCCCTCAAGGCTGGAGAAGCTCTGGGAGAACTGAAGCCAGAGGGAGGGGGCGGAACCAGGCTGCGCCATGCCCCGCCCCCTCCCCCCAGCTTCAGCTCTCCTACAGCTTCTCCCAGCAGGCCACCATCCCCCAGCTGTTCTTTAAGGTAAGGTGGCCTCATGCTCCTCCTTCTCGCCCCCTCCCTACTCCTCCCTCACTCCTCCTCTTCAGACTTGCTGGGGGTGGCAAGGGGGCAGAAGCAGCCAAGGGGGATATTTTATTTGGTGTGCATTGGAAGAGGGGTGGTCTTATACAGCAAGTATATCCCAAAATCTGTATTTTAACTGTAAAAGTTGGAGGTCGTCTTATACGACCAGTCGTCTTATACACCAGAATATACGGTATTTATTTCATGCATTTGTACTCGGTCCTTCTCACCCCCATAGGGGGACTCCTGTACCACATTTTCTTCCGAGATGCCAACATTTGTACTTTTATATATCTGTCTGTCTAAATCTATGGTCATTTGAATAGCTTTGCTAGGACATGAGTGCCAAGTAATTTAGACAGCACATGTGCTTGCATGGCATTCTTCCAGTCCAACTCAATAGAGACAGCTAAGAAATCATCTGTGGGCATGCAGCGTGGCCACAGAAGGTGGAGTTTCCAGCCAAGAAAGTTGTCCAAGCAGCTGTTTGTTCCTATGTTTTGTAGCTTTGGTTAAAATGCTATATGATCAAGAATCTGTCCTTTTCAATATGTTGAATGTCAAAATAAGGCTTGAGGTTATAGTACTTTCAGGAAATGTTTTAACCTCATTATAGACAGCTCAGGACTTACTCAACTAAGGAGTAAGAAATTATGTTCTCCATTGGCGTCAAGCTCCTAAGAGATGGAGAGGCAGAAGGAAGCTACATTGTCTAGCATCAACAACATTTTGGCTCAAAGATCCCTGTTGTTGTTTTCTATCAAAAACAATTAGTAAGGGAAATGAATGTGGAAACCAGGCACTTAGCACCTGGTAGCAAAACCTCTTACAGCTCATGCATGTTTATGTGTTTTTAACCTTTTTAATATCTACAGTCACAGTTGTACTTAGTACTAGTAGTTAGCCATGATAGGCTACTGCAGTACCAAAGCAATCAGAATATGGACAGGGAAACATTTTAGAATATGGGACAGACCAATCTAGTTTTTGAAATCTATGGAAATAAACAGATATATTTGATTTAATGCAACAAGAAAATTAATGGGAAATGCCTACAATATGAAATCACACTAGGGTACCTCTGACGAATGGCATGTTTAGACTTCTAAGACTTTTTTCTATATGCTAGAGGTAGTATTGCTCACATATAATAAATAATAAAACTTAACCTCCAAATGTGTTAATATGCAAAGAAACGTAAGGTCTTCTTTCAAATTCCAAAGCTCCTGGTTGACCAAATCTTGGGAAGGTGAAGAGGAGAGTTAGTCATGCTCAGACTCTCATTATCACCCAGTACTGTTTTTCCCCCTTCTTTATTTCTTTTATTTTTTCCATTTTTAATATATTGCTGTAATTACAGGAAAAACTAAAAATCAAAAGGCAAACTAGGTAGAGAATAGGATATGAAGACAGGGTGGCGGAGGCTGTACAGAAAACAGATTAGGAGACCTTAGATTGCCATATCAGCGATATTGTTCCAGTGCAGGGAAGTGTAATAGTGAATGTCCTAAAACTGTTGTTTTAGTAGTCTCAACAAGGGGCAATTTTTTAGTTACTTGTATAAGGCTTATCTGAGCTGTTTGTTTTATTTCACATGTGTTTTTTACTACTTTTGAATGAAGTAGTAAGTTGTTTGTTGGTATAGGAACCTATCCCTGTTCTTCCATGGTTTTCTGGGTTTTTTTGGCCTCTGGTATTGTTGACGAATAAAGCCAGAAAAGGTGTATTTTGTTAACTGGTATGTACCTGTACATATGTCACAGTAGCAATGATATATGTATAGGCAGCTGACCAAATATCTGCAAAATAGTAGTATCATGTCCTTTTTTATATAAATTAGCTAGGACATGGCAATTGCTCTCCCAAAACCTTTTAATAGAGATAAGAAATACTACCACGTTAATGTTAAGCATCCTATATTTGCCTTGGGCCATTGAACTAATTTAGAAAGTTATTAACATCTAAAGGAAGACTGTGTTCATTATTGTCCATCAAATACTAAATCAATTCTACTAGAATGGTCAGTCATGAGATAAAAGTTGCCATATTTTATGTAATAAAACAAATTGGAAAACAGTTTAGAGCTAGTTGTTGTGAGATAGGTATGGTGATAAAATTTAAGATTAGCATATCCTCTGTACATTGTAATTTTACTGCATCTGAAAACATTTGGTTGCTGGAAAATCTAGGACTATACCTAGTAATTTACCATTATTTGGGAGATTTTCCTAGTGACAGCAGTGGAAATGAGAATCCAGGAACCATCCCCACTCAGCCAAATGGGAGAATGTATCAAATTAAGCACATAGCTCTTTATTCCATTTGCCCTCAATATTTTGAAACAATTGGATGAATAAATAAGGATTCCAGTGAGAAGTTTTGATTTAGCTCTTGGACTCAAATAATCAGAGAGGCCTCTTCAGTAATATTTCCAAAAATAGGATTGTCCTTGAATAGCATGTACTGGAGTAAAGGGCAACAAAGATGGATTGCAGCTTACCTCTCGAAGCCCCAGGTAGGAATATTTGAAAAGGCCTCTTTTGTTTCATTTGTGCACAATCTCATCACAGTGGATGGAGCCCCCAGTGGACAGTGTGCTAAACCTGTTGCCAGTAGAACTACTGATCAACAGATCAGCGGTTCAAATCCGGGAAAAGTGGGTTGATCTTCCTCTGTCAACTCCAGCTCCCCATGTGGGACATGAGAAAAGCCTCCCACTAGAATGGTATAAACATCAAACATCCAGGCATCCCTTGGGCAGCGTCCTTGCAGATGACCAATTCTCTCACACCAGAAGTGACTTGCAGTTTCTGAAGTAGCACCTGACATGACAAATGGCTTGGGAAAATTCATTTTGAAAGGCCTATCTCAAAATGAGGAAGTCCTTGAGCATCACTGAAGTTCTTAAAAATCTGAAATATATTTTCCAAAGAAAAATTGAGGTTCCAGAATGTAGAAATCTAATAGCATATTTGAGACTGATTGACTGATATCAGAATGAGCAAAAAGAAGATATTTCCAGGAGTTTCCCCCCTAACTCCTATAGTTTTACTGGAAAATTTTCCAGAAGACTTGAGAATTAAACTTGAATATATAAAAAAGTTAGTGGAGGTGGAAACTGCTCTTTCCTGGAATGAATGGATACAAAATTTGATAGGCAAGTTTAATAAGTTAGAAGAACAAGGTGCCAACCACTCACCTGAGCCAGGGGACCCACCAGTGGCCCAGCCGGCGACAACAACGAAGACTCAGCCAATGGTGTTCAACTCCGCTGCTCGTCCTTGGCCTTCGATCCAACCTGCGGAAGCCAGCATTGCCACCGCTCCTTGGTCTCCATCCTTTGGCGCCTAGCCGGCGGCATCTAGCCCTCCAGCAGCCCATCACACTCCAGCGGTCGACTCCTCCACAATTCCACTGACTCCATCCCACCAGCCCTGACCCTCAACCTGTCCAAGCCTGAACAGGGCTGACCAGGTAAGTTCTCATCATTTTTTGGGAGGAGGTCTGTATGCAGGAAGGAGCTGTTGAGTGGAAGGGGCTCTTCAAGAAGGAGGCCCTCATGATCCTCTGACTTCTTGGGAAAGTCATACGAGGGTCCCTGTCTCTCGAGTGGAACTGGGTTGCTTTGAGGCAAGATAATAGCTTACCAAAGCAGCAGAGTCTCTGAGAAAGGTTGTCAAATTCAGTTGTCAGACAGTCTAGAACTCTCTTGTCCTTATGGCCATTTTGACGGTCTTTAAAGTCCTCTCGGGACCTCTCTCAGAGTCTCGGCTGTGAGCAAGCAGCACCATCCAGGCCGCTCCTATTCATGCCGGGTCTCTCAAGATCCACTGTAAATCGCCCAGTCAGAAAAGTCATCAGTTCCCGGAAAACCCCTAGGAAGCTTCCTAAGATCTTCCGAGAACTGTGGCAAGTCCGAGTGATCAGTTAAGTCCAGATTTAACCAAGAATCAAAGGGGGAGATCCAGTCTACCTCACAGGGACTGTTACCTCGATGCCGCCTGAACATGAGGAAGAACTTCCTGACTAGGAGAGCTGTTCAGCAGTGGAACTCTCTGCCCCAAAGGGACATATTTTGATTTATGGTGGGAATGCCCCCAAGAGAAGAGTTTTTGGAATGATATATTTATCGAAATAAGCAATATTATATGACTAAATATTACTCCGGATGCTAGATTAGCATTACTATTGGACACCACAATGTTGAATTTAGAAATGGAAAAGAATATACGTACCAAAATAGATTGTATTCAAGAGCAGTATTCCTTCATTTCTAGGACTTCCATCTTCTCCTTAAACAAAAAAAAGTCTGTTCTTTTTCCCGCTCTGCAGAAAATATTCACAATCCCTAAATATTCCCTAGTTTAGGGAACACAGAGTTACTATGTAAATCCCTCAATCTTTATTTACATCAGTTGATCAATAGCTGTCTGATATTTGCACGCACACCTGTTGCAAAAATAATCCCGGTACAAAATACAATAGGGACCCTATTTCTGGTTGTTGTACTTGAGATTGTCCACAATAAGTGGTAGGAACATCAGCCAACTGTTTTCCTTTTTGATCATAGGGGAACAGATACTTGTCACTCTCAAGAGTTGGTACCATGAGAAGATGGCTTGGCGGAATCAACTGGGAGATGCTATCTAGGTCTGAAAGATGGTTATGTATTCTTTATTGCCTTTGTGAATCCTGGCAATGTTTGTTGAAGTGTGAAAATACTTTTTGAACCAAAAAAAGGTTGTGGGTTTTGTTTTTTCTTTCAGTCCAAGAAAGCAATTATGTGCTTTATTTTAACATTCTGTTTAAAGTGATAGGAACATAAAAAACCTAAGTAGACTCTTTGAATGTGTTCAATTAGCATGGCAACCTTGCAAACATGATTCTCATACTCTGGTCAGCTATTTCTTAATCCAAAGCTGTACTTTTTTTTCTGCCTACAAAGTTGATACAAAGAGAAGCACTTCTTCACTGGCCACATACATGACAACAATTCCAACAGAGGAACTATATTTAGTGTGGTTTCAGAACTGTCTGCACTGTACACCTAAGTTGTCTAGACATGGAGTAATTTTAGAACTCACTTTACAATAGTAAGAGCAGAATTGTGATGCAGGTGGGAAACTGTCATTGATGTCGCCTCCAAAGAAACAGCTCCAGTTGGAAATATTTTCCTAATAAATGGGTGGTGGTGTTTGGTTCAAGTTGGAGAAAGAAAACAGTCTTGTCTCTAGACGTGTTTTATTCACAGTAAGAGTTACCTTCACTCACTCCCACATGCAAATATGTACTATTTAGTGTGTTTTTAAAGCAACTCTATAGCTGCATGCAGGGGTGGATCTTAGTGGAGGCAAAGTAAGCGGCCGCCTCAGGGCACCACGTGGCCAAGGGTGCATCCAGCCGCGGCCGCTAGGTTCGGCACATCATGCCGCGCCATTGCTGCGGGCAGCCAGTACATGGGCAGGAGGCTCCATCCCAGCTGCAAAATGTTCCCTGGCTTGTCCTTTTCATCCTCTTGGGAGTGCTCTGTTTTAATAGTGCATGCGTGAAACGTTCACACATGTGCTATTGGGTCTGAGCGCTTCTGGTGGAGGGAGTTGCTAAACGCACTCCCAAGAGGCCGAAAAGGACAAGCCAAAGAACATTTTGCAGCCGGAGGTGGGAGGCTCCGCCTCGGCTGCAAAATGTTCCCCGTCCTTTTCATCCTCTTGGGAGTGTGTTTTGCTAATCCCTCCACCAGAAGCGCTCAGTCCCAATAGCACATGTGCGAAACTAGCTGTTTGCGTGCATGCGTGCTCCGGCGCATGCGCACACACGCACACACTCACACTATCATCACCACACTGAAGACCCAGGGGGCGTCAAAAAAAGGTTGGCTTACTATAATTTTATACCTTCGTCCGGCCCTGGCTGCATGGTAGACATTAAGTAAACATCTAATTTGGCTAAATACAAATACATAGTAGTTATCAGTATTCAAGTGAGATTACACAGAATAACAAAGGCTGTCTGCCTCTTTTGTATCAGGACTTTATCACATGAAGTTGCATAATCGCTGATAGTGGCAAGATAGTAGCATAAGATCCCTATCTCACGATATTACATTTATGGAATTGTATCAGTTTGTTGATCCATGGTCCTATGCTCCTACTTCCATGTAACTTCAAAGTCCCGTCCTCCTTCTAGTCAACTTTTTTTTATTTTAAAGCAATTTCATAAATACTGTTGAATTTAATTTAAACAATAGCAAACCCCCTTGTTAAATAAAATAAAATACAGCCTTGGGAATTGCAAGAGGAAGTGGGGGAAGTGGGAGAGAAGACTCCTGCCCCCAATGTTACTTCAGTGCTGGTGTACCAGCATAGAAGTGAAACAGCCTCATCGCACCAGGTAAATTACAGAAGCATGGTGCAATCTACAGATCTTGATGGATTTTCCTGTCAATAACAGGGAATGGGTTTATCACAGGGAGAAGGCAGACTACCAGAGGGATATGCATGGCATTGTACAATACGTACCACCACCAAGGTGGTAGTCCTGCTTCAATACAGGTTGGCCTCATTTTTTGTGATAAAATCAAAATTCTGACATTCAGTTAGGAATTCACAGCATTGTTAACCAACTTACAATTGTGTAATTCTGGATTTGTTCAACAGTTACTGTATATTTCCAAAAGAGTTCATTGTTATGTTACTTTGTAGGATATGCTGCCTTTAAATAATGACAACACAGCTAGAGGTGGAGTAATGACACCCAACAGAGTTACAGGGCCCAATTACCTGAAATGGAGTTCAGTGGATAGAATCATAGAACAAGAGAGTCGGAAGAGACCACATGGGCCATCTAGTCCAACGCCCTGCCATGCAGGAAAAGCTTAATCAAAGCAGCCCCAATAGATGGCCATCTAGTAGTTTCTGTTTAAAAGCCCCCAAAGAAGAAGCTGGCGAGAAAAAATATCCTTACCTTTCACAGTGCCTCCTTATTCAGTGGGAGCGCCTAATATTTAATGGACACCTAGCATTGTGCCCTTTTACTTATCTTCGCATCACTGTACTCTGAAATGGTTGCATATTGTGTCAGCAGTGTAGTTAATCCTAAACATACTCATTACCACTCATGATGCAGAACCTCGGCCATTGTCTTCAAAATGACTAAAATTACAGAATTACAGCATGAACCCTTTATCCATGACGGATTATTGCTTGGATTTAGTAGGGAAAAACCCCATGGGTTTTCGTGAACCCTATTAAAATGAATGATTTCTGTTAGAAGTTACCACAGAACACCAGGAGGACCTAGAAATTTCCTAGAGGACTTTTTTTTTCAGATGCAGGTCCTGCAGTCACTGGATAGTACTCCTGTGAGTACAAGGGTTATATTGTATTCAGTTTCCAGAATGCTTCCAAAAACTAAGATGTGTCTGTACATTAGCATGTGTGTCCACATTTCCATGTTCTTATCTACAAAATAATAGAACTAGTGTCTATACAATTCAAAGATGATATTATTTTGTCATGGTTCGCAAAAGCATTTTATTTCATAAAGCAATGTGAACAGAAGGGTTTTCATGTTTCAGATTAATGCACTTCCAAGTAAAAAGAAAATATTACATGCATTTTCTTTTTTCTTGAAAGTTCATGGATGTGGGATGATTTCATGTTTTTCTTCACATCTTCTTAAGTATTTCTCTGTAAGAAAAAGGGTTATTTGCCTGTTGTGTTCTAATTCAATCTCTGTCAAAGTAGGATCTTTCAGCATTGTGCCTGTGATCTAAAATTGATGTATGTATTATTTTCCCCCTTTTAGTGGTGGTTATTTTTCCAGAAAGCTTTTCAAAGGAAGGATGAGTGCTTTTACTGTTTTTATTTTAGTGCTGTGTGGCCCTTCTGAATAACAAACCCTGTAATTTTCTTAGTTCTAACATTATTTTGGTGGAGTATAAAAGCTTGCAAAGTGCAACCTTGTTTCTTCTTAGCAAAAGTAATAACTTTCAGAGAAAAGTCTCTTTGATAATAGTCTGGTTTTTCTATATTGTTGCCCTTTGCCTTCAAGTCATTTTCAATGTATAGGGACCCTAAGACAAACCTATGCTGGAGTTTTATTGGCAAGATTTGTTCATAAAGGGTTTGCTGTTGCCTTCATCTAGGCTGCGAGATTGCGACTTGCCCCAGCTCAACCAGTGGGTTTCTATAGCTAAGTGGGTCTCCAACACTCAAACCACACCACACTGGCCCTCGCTGGTTTTCTGTAGTTGCTGTTTATCGATCTTGTCACATGGCTGCTGGTGTCGCTTTGTTGGGGGGCATGGGAAATCTGGTGCCCCACATCCGGCTCCAGCTGAGGGTGATCACATGGGGGGAAGCATGGAGTATGCTGCTTCTATCCATTGAGTCTAACGGTAACACAAAAAGCCTCCCATGTTGCTGTCATTGTGGCACACGCCAGTTCCGCCCTCCTTCACCCATCATCTGATGGGGAGCCAGCCGGCTTGGTGGATGACCGGGGCTAAATTGGCACATGCCACCAAATTTAGCCCCATATGAAGAGGTCGTATGTTGGCTGACCACATGCATTCTGGACACTAAATAGTTTCACACTGTAAAAGTAAGTCACCATAACATTGTCAACTATTTTTAATAAACTTTCTTCATTAATATATAGCCACTAGCTATAGGTAGTCAGTGGTCCTTTGAAGTTGTCCCTGCACTTCGAACTCAGTTCGCAACTGTTGAAGTAAGCTGAAGTTAGAGGGTGAAAGTGGGAAAAGAAGGGAGAAACTGGGACATTTTAAAAGCAACCAAAATAGTGGAATGATGGAAGATTACTTGGGACAGTTGGAGGATATTATGTATTCTGCCAGGGGTAGTGGTAAGGACAAAAATGAAGGGCTGCTTCATCCAGCATCTGAGTCTGTTGCAAGCAGAGAGCAGCAGCCTGACACTAAGAAATCTACCTCTGAAGAGCAAGACCAGGAGCCTCAGGGAAGTAGGGATGCAGAGTTAGGGCAGGATTAGGAGCTTTAGGAAGTAGACCAGGAGTTAAGCATTCCAGCTAAGCTACAATTAAAGAGTGGCACCACCCAACTGAGGAGATCTAATAGGTTGGTTCAGAGGAGGGCCAACAGATGAGAGCACTTGGGAAACTGACATACCATAAATAGCTGGAGGCTAAAGCTGGTGGTTTGCTGGGAGCAGTTTGTGGAACTGTTACAGCTTGAATGGCTGTTGGTGAACTCTTGAATGGAACTTTGACTTCAGTGATTAAACTACGTTTTTGGACTACACATTGATTTGGTTTGCTTGCTTGGCTCTGACCTTTGGAAATAACTCTGGACTATTTTGTGCTTTGTCCTTGTTGAACTGCTTGCTGTGTATGACTATAGATTGCATTTTGACTACGAGATAGTGAGCAGCTGCATTAACAGAGATTCTGTGTCAGGTCCTTGACACATTCCGCTATACACATTCTATTATATGGACAGAATTCAAAACCATTACCATTTAGTGTGGGATACAGCTGCCACTGTAAGACTGGACGCAAGGATAGGCACAGAGCTAAAGAAAGGGAGGTATGCAAAGCACGACTGCCTTGAGGCATTGCTCCTACACCTTTGTGGAAAAGTCAGATATTTAGAAAAAGGAACTGGTGATATTAGAAGATAAATTGTGTTAAAATAATGCACTGTTTCACACAGAAACTAGTCCAGTATTTATTTGTAAACATCATCAATATTGCTTTGTCAATCCTTATCAAGCAAGTCGTCTTGTAATAAAATATTCTTTTGTATCTGTATCTTGATGGTGCTATTTTTTATCTCTGTAATAGGTTATTGTAAAAACTAAATGTTCCAGTTTTTCCGCGTAATAGCAAGATGGGACAGATAAGATCTCTTTAGGTTTAGGCTGTGGAGAGAAGTTTAATTTTGCAGCTATGTAACATGATTGATACAATAGGGTAGAGTAAAGTAGCTAAACCAATGTATTTCTCTTTGTCACAATATAGTGATCATAAGACAAGCTAAGTATTGACAAGATATGATTACCAGCAATATACCTCTATAGACCCATTTGTCTGAGGAAATATAATTAATCAAAGATATTTCCCTGATAAGAAACACAGCAAAGGGGAGGGGAGGCATAGAATCCGGGGACATCTTACAATGGAATACACTTTTTGAAATGCTGCTCATTTTATCAGGCCTACAAGGTATTAAGCAATTCAACAGGAAAAAATGTGATCTCCCTATAATGGTTTTGTGAATTAGCTGTCTATATGTTCTGCATTCCAATACCCCTTGTTCTCACAGTTCCACCCATTCAGTCCAAGTATAATATATAAGTCTGCCAACTTCAGGACACTTATGCAGATTATGAAGTAAGCAATTACCCACCAAAGTTTATTTCATGATAAAACTATTAGGCCTTGCATGGTCCGGGGCCAGTGTACTTAAGGGATTGCCAGATTCCATATAATTCCTTGAGATCACTACTGTCAGAGGACCAGATCCTCCTACATACCCCCAGCTTGAAATCCTTCCGCCTGACGACAACTCAACGAAGGGCTTTTTCCATCATTGCCCCAGTACTATGGAACGCTCTGCCACCTGAGACTCGGGCTCTGCGAAACCTGGATACCTTCCGCAGAGCATGTAAGACCCATTTATTCAGGCAGGCCTTTGAGTGATACTGGAATTTTAATCTCCACTGTTTTTTATTATGTATGGTTTTACACTAAATTTCTCTGTAAACCGTCCTGAGCCTCCGGGAGTGGTGGTGTAGAAATCAAATAAATAAATAAATAAAAATCTTTTTGATGTCCTAGTTTTTAATGTAACAAACTAGCCTGGAAACAGAAAATCATCCTATTCTTTTTCCATGGTTGCAATACTATTTACAATATCCTGAGCATTGGCCTACTATGGTTATACTATTACCTATGTCTAATATACCCTGGTCTGGATCTTCCCCCTGCCCTCAATTGATGCATAATAGTGGGGAATAATTTTAAATTAGGTTTTTGTACTTGTATACCGAAATAGGTTCTTGATCTGGGCCAGACTTTTTACCATTAATGTTTTGAAGTGAAACAATCCTAAGAATAGTCATGTTTTATGTTTTTCCTCTCAATCTCTCCCTCAATATCTCTCTCTCTCTCTCTCTCTCTCTCGCTCTCTCTCTCTCTCCATCTAGATACATAGAGAGATAGAGAGATTCCAATTTCAGTATTATATTTGACTGCAGTTTCATAAGGAGTGTCTTACTAAGCTTGGATTTACCTCATGGCATCCAAGATGTATATCATCAACAGGCTTCTAATACACATATTGGTATTATGTATACCTAGGCAAGCCTAAGAGTCAGCATAGTGTAGTGGCGCAAGTATTGTACTATAACTCTAGAGCAGACCTGGGCAATTGCCGGCCTTCCAGGTTTTTTGGACTTCAAATCCTAGAAATCCTAACTGCTGGTAAACTGGCTAGGATTTCTGGGAGTTGAAGTCCAAAAGACCTGGAGGGTTGGCAATTGCCCAGGTCTGCTCTAGAGGCACTCATCCAAGGAAAACCATTGGGTGGCCTTGGGCAGATCATATTCTCTGCCTCAGATATAAGCAAAAGTTAAAGACTTCATCACATGGGGTTTCAGACCTGTTGTAGCAGTCTGAGAGCACAGTTTCTAGATGGAACCCTCCGGATCCCTTCACACGACATACAGCTAGTTCTGGCAGGCCTCCATCCAGGAGCTGTGCGCTCAGCATCCTATGACAAAGCAAGGAGAACATTGGAGGTTTCCTGTGTTCTCATTGCCAGCTATGGGGGCAGCATGAGTTGAAGCCAGGCAGCAATGTTTTCCCCTGTTTGATGGGGAAGGGGGCAATACAGGGTACATGGCAATAGATCTCCCTGCTGCCCTACGGATTTGCTGCTATATCCAGCGAATCCCCCGCTGTTGTCCATGTTAGGAAACTAAATGTCATGAAGTCCTATGAAATGCCAAGAAAACCTCTCTATGTTGGAAACTGTTTGCAGGCAAACAACAAATCATACCTATTGATATAGTTAAAGATAGCCTAAAATGTTATTAATTTTCATGAAAGCTTAATAAACTTGAAGCCTGCATTATGACTTGCCTTGTAGCAAAACAGTTTGTCCAATTTTTGCATCAGAGGAATGTTGTTCAGCATTTTCCATTGTTTAGAAACTAGATAAAATGAATGGAAGATGTTTGAATGGCTTTCATCATATTTCTTTTCACCAAGGGGAGAGAAAATCAAATCTCTTAGATTGTATGCACTGTGTTGAGTCCAGTGATTCTGATATTCTAAATATTTTGCCTTGAGCATCCAGGCCACATAGGAATGATCAGAAAACATCATTCATGTGTTTAACCAGTGTCCAGACAGATACATTTAGAATGATGGATGGTTTTGCTAGTTGCTCAGACCTCTGCAGGTTCATGTGAAATTAACAGCGGAGGATCAGAAATCACAGACTTGGGCTACAGCAATTTGTTTATCATTCCCACTTCAGTGCATCCTGATGGGAAATGTCTCTGACTTCAAAAAATATAAAGACTATATCCACTTACTGGATTTGATTTATAAAGAACATATCATAGTTCCCCAATCAAAGTTCCGTTCTATGCCTGACAAGATTCAAAATCCACAAGAGGCCAAAAATCACTCAGCCGTAATATACAGATACCTCGAAAATGGAAAGGAAATGGTGTTGTGAAATATCTAATACTTCTAGCGTGGCACATCTAAAATGATATCAAAATTGTGGATTGGATCCCTGAGAAAAATCATCCTATTATGCAAGATGGGATGACAGAAAAAGTGGCAAATGCAACAGCCCAAATCTGACAAGTGTACAGGGATAATCAACCTTGTGGAATAAATAATATGAAACTATTTAATGTGCTGCACATGAAAGCACCAGTTGGTAGAGGCTATTTGTGAGAATAGTAAAGATCTCATCACACAGCTCCAAATAAGCATCCTAGGATGCTTTGGCAACAGAGTCTCATTGTAGCCATCAGACGATGTCTGAGGTTTCGCTCTCAACTTCCCCCAGCCAATGTAAAAGCATCACCAGATGCTTTCCCTCACAACACGGGAGGCAACCCATGTTGCACTGGCTCCAATACAGCCAGCACGGGGCCTCCCCAAGAGAGTGACACTTTCCCCATATGATGGAGAAAGCATTGTGTGAGAGAGCAGCACACAAAGTGACAGATTCACCCCACGGCTCCCTCTTTCTTCCTCAGAAGCCAGACGAAGTGGGTTGCTTTGTCTGGCCTTTATGATAAGGTCATAGGTGGCATATGAAATAGTAGATCAAACTGCTGCCATGTACATTACTGATGCCATGTGTGATTATCTGTACATGTACCTGTAGGATTCATGCTATCCATCACATCATGGGTCATGTTCCCTAGACTTATTGTTCTGGGGGACTTCAATGTCCATGCCGACACCACCTCCCCGTCAACAGCTGCCGTGGATCTAGTGTCTACCATGGAGGCACTAGGACTCTCACCTTGTAAAACCGGCCCCACGCACCAGGCCGGACACACCCTAGATCTGATCTTCGCTGCCGGAATTCAGGTGATCCCAACCTCCACTATGGAGGTTCCATGGTCAGATCACAGTGTCCTGGAAGTCCGATTGGAATTGGTCTCCCCTCCCGGTAAGGGTGCCGAACCCATTTTGGTTCGCCCGAAGAGACTTATGGAACCCACTAGGTTCCTGAATGCTCTAAGGGATTGGGAACTCCCCAGCGACTCGGTCGACGGGCAGGTGGAATCCTGGAATGCCAGTCTCTCCACTGCCTTAGACGAGATCGCCCCCAGGCGCTCTCTCATCCCCCGTAGAAACCGCTCGCCGTGGTATACCGAGGAGTTGCGGGCGATGAAACGGAGGAAGAGACAGCTAGAGGACGTGTGGCGGAGTCTCCATGACGGAGCATCGAAATCGGCCTATAAACAATTTAAAGAGGTTTATGAGCAAGCTATCAAGGAGGCGAAAAAAGTCTACTATTCCTCCTTGATAGAATCGGCTAGTTCACGCCCAGCTCAACTTTTTAAGATAATTCGGTCTCTGACAACAATCCCAACTGTCCCAAATGATAGGGGTTTGGCTCCAACAGCTGAGGTTTTCCAGAACTATTTCGCCGATAAGATTTCGATGCTCCGCCGGGACATTCCAGCCACTCTTGATACAGTTAGCGAACTCGAGACTCTGCCGCCACTTGGCGGGCCCACCTTCACCCGCTTCCAACCGCTGGACGCAGCAGCTGTCGATAAGTTACTCGCTGCAGCTAGACCAACTACCTGCTCCCTCGACCCGTGCCCCTCCTGGCTTATTAGATCTTGCCGGGAGGGCACGAGGCCCCTGGGAAAGATCATAAATAGCTCCCTTGAGCAAGGAGTCTTCCCAGGGGGGTTGAAAGAGGCCATGGTAAGACCGCTGCTGAAGAAGCCGAATTTAGACCCTTCGGCTCCCTCCAATTACAGACCTGTTTCCAACTTGCCTTTTCTAGGCAAAGTAATTGAGAGGGCAGCAGCGGATCAGCTGCAGTGGTTCTTAGACGACACAGCTGGACTTGATCCCTTCCAGTCCGGCTTCCGTATTGGGCATGGGACGGAGACCATGCTTGTCGCCATTACAGACCAACTTCGCCGCCAGCTGGACCAGGGTGGATCCGCACTGCTTGTCTTGATAGATCTGACAGCAGCATTTGACACTGTAGACCACGCACTGTTGACCCACCGTTTAGCCAGTTCCGGGATCGGGGGGACTGCCCTTAAATGGGTGGCCTCCTTCCTCCGGGACCGGGGACAACGAGTGGAGGGGGGCGGGGAGGTCTCCGGGAGACTCCCACTAAACTGTGGGGTCCCCCAGGGGGCCATCCTCTCCCCCTTATTATTCAACATTTATATGCGCCCCCTGGCCCAGCTGGCCCGCGACTTTGGTCTGGAGTGTTATCAGTACACTGATGACACCCAGCTTCTGCTGAGAATGGACGGCAGGCCGGACACCGTACCCGATTGTTTCCATCTATGCCTTGAAGCCGTGACTGGTTGGCTGCGTGCCAGCCGGCTGAAGGTGAATCCGTCGAAGACGGACATCCTGTGGCCCGGTCGGCCTGGGCTGGGTGGGTGCCGGTTGCCTACCCTGGATGGCGGGCAGCTCAACCCGTCACCCCTGGTTAAGAGCTTGGGTGTGCAGCTGGACTCCTCGCTGACCATGGAGGCGCAGGTCTCTGTGGTCAGCAGGACATCTTTCTTCCACCTACGACAGGCTAGGCGACTGGCCCCCTACCTGTCCAGGAACGACCTGGCCATGGTAATCCAAGCAACGGTCATCTCGAGGCTGGACTACTGTAACGCCCTCTACGTTGGCCTTCCCTTGTCGACAATCCGGAAACTCAAGCTAGTGCAGAATGCCGCTGCTCGCTTGCTGGCGGGATCGCCAGTGAGGGAGCACATCACGCCCATCCTCCGGCAACTGCACTGGCTTCCTATTGAGTACCGAATTGCCTTCAAGGTGCTGGTTTTGACCTTTAAGGCTTTACACGGCCTAGGGCCTGCGTACTTGAGGGACCGCCTTACCCCGTACATTCCCCCGAGATCACTGCGCTCAGATGAACAGAATCTGCTGTTAGTACCATCAATCCGCTCCTGCCATCTGTCCGCAACCAGACAACGAGCGTTTTCTGTGGCAGCTCTGGTGCTATGGAATTCTCTTCCGGATAGCACCGAGCCATCTCGAGCTTGCCCCTTTCCGAAGGGCCTGCAAAACTGCCCTCTTTGGACTAGTCTTCAATTAGACACACTGGTCTAGGAAAGCGCCTGGTTGTCCTTTACACTATGATGCGATGTAACATGTTTTAATGTGTTTTATGCTTTTACTGTAGGGCTACATGTCTGCGACATGTTGCCCATTTTATTGCTGTTATCCGCCCCGAGCCTGCAGGGAGGAGCGGAATATAAGATTGAACAATCAATCAATCAATAAATAAATAAATAAATAAATGTATCATGGCAATTATTTTCTATCCCTTGATATATCAGGGTAGATACCAAAATATGAACCACTACATCCAATATGCAAGTTTATTAATAGAAATATCCTTTACCCAATAATTTTTTTACAAATCTTTATGGGCATATAACCTCACTTTTGATCATTTCAAATACTGGTGAGAGGCGAATCAAGATAAAAACACTACAGTATTTGCAAAACTTCTGTCTTTTAGAAGAAAACATGCCTTCTTGCCATGAGAAGCCCCACTGGAACAAAAGATTAACTGCTGCAAGATTTTTCATCTCTCTAGAAAACTCTCTAGGTCAACAATGGTAACAAAAAACCTTCCTCTTTTTGTCCAAAACATTATATATTACAGCAAAAAAATCTCTTTAAAAATAGTTGAAATGTGCCATAAAATTTGCAAAGGCATATAATTCTACCAGAAGGGAGAACATCAGATTGTTTCATTCTCAGATGTGATAGCAAAACGAGCAAATATTGCATTGGTTAAGTGGCCAGTGTTTTCTATAGTCATGAAAGGAATTACTGTTTCACTTCTATGATTGAAGTGACCGCTTGACAGCATAGAAAACAGGAGTAGCATAAACATTCTTCTGTGCCTGACTCTGTTTGAATGCAAGGGCTTGGAAGACCCAGGTGCAAACAGAATGCAAGTTTACCTGAACCTGGCTTCCCTTTTTTGAGTACTCAAGTTGCTACGGAGAGAGCCAATTATCAACCCACCCACTTCTGCTGCTTTGCTGCCACTCTGAAAATTGTCTTCACTACTATTGTAGTACCATAGCAAATGCCATCTCTCACCTTGCCACCTTTTCTCCTTGATAGCAACAGCCCAAAAAGAGCCATTTCCCCTCTCTCCCTCCCTGCCATTGAAAAAACAAATACCACACCTAGCAACCATCACATCTTGTTGTACTCTTATACTCAGAGCAAGACCATTCCTAGGAATCATTCTCACAAAATTATTTGCAATAATGAGTTGCAAGAAAGGGGAGGAAGCAGTAAAAGAGAGAGGTGAATCCCAGATGCTTCAGGATAGATGGTGTTAATAAATACTTGCATTTCCGATGGGTGTGTAGGTGACAAGAAGCGTCCTCATAGACCAGTGGCTCTCACCCTGTGGGTCCCCAGGTATTTTGCCTACAACTTCCAGAAATCCCAGCCAGTTTATCAGCAGCTAGGATTTCTGGTAGTTGAAGGCCAAAACATCTGGGGACCCACAGGTTGAGAACCACTGTCATAGACTTTGCCGTAGGGACATGTGGCAAATCCACCATGATTTATGAGTGGCTCTGTGCTGTCAAATTCATGCAGTTTTACACCATTTTCACTGCCATGATTCATTGTTACAGAATCCTGAGAGTTATAGTTTATCGAGGCACCATCACTCTTTAGCAGAGAAGGCTCAAGGTCTTGTAAAACTACAACTTTCATGATTTCATAACATTGAGCCGTGACAGTTAAACTGGTATAGAACTGCATGAATTCTTCAGCGTAGATCAGGGTTTCTCAAACTGTGCTCCTCCAGTTGTTTTGGACTTCAGCTCCCAGAAATCCCAGTCAGTTTATCAGCTTTTAGGAATTGTGGGAGCTGAAGTTCAAAACCTTTAGAGAACAGTTTGAGAAACTCTGGCGTAGATGCACTCCATGTTTGTGTTTGTTGCTTGCCAAGCCTTGGTTGTTCCAAGTTGCACCATGGCTCTGCCAGAGCTTGGATGCTATTGCTTCATACAACTAGAGTAGCAGAAGGAAAATTTAAGTGTGGGTTTGTTTTCCCTGTCGCTGATGTCAGGTCCAGTGGCCACCCCCTGCTTTCCACAAAATCAGAGAGGTTTTTCTGTTTGTATACATCTCACTATGTTGCATTCATTAGCACATCTATTTCATCGTTTAAAATGTGTGGCTTTGACCTGCATTTTGACAAGCTCTTTACCCACCTAAAAGGGTATCATTTAACTAGCACTTTTCTAGCTATTTTGCATATTAAAATCCTAGGGAAATACTACAAATGAAAGCAGTTGCAATGTTATATGTTTCTAATGGAATATACATTAATGAAAATGATGTGCAAAACTGTATCCATTCAATATTATTTTGGAAAGATGATTAGTGGCAGCTACTTAAAAGCTGGTTTTTTTAAAGTGTTAGATGAATATAGTGGCATAACTGTATATTGCTATAATAATTAGATCTCTGCACTAACATTCAGTTCGAGCCAGAAAAAAGAAAAGAAAAAGTGAGTATGTGCAAAAATCTGTATCAAAGTAGTATTTCTTGACTTCTGAAAGGCACAACCTAGCAAAGTTACTTTTTTTGGTCTTTATTGTACTCCTGTGCTCTTCTATACAGCTTGGCTGATACTTGCAATACAAAAAAGTAAACTAAGTTCCAATGCTCTGCTAACAAATTTTGAAATTACTATTTTAATGGTTTCAAATTTAGATTCTATGATAATTTAAAGTGTGCTTTTAGAGGTTTATAAAGAGTATTTTAATGGGTTTTTAATATTTTATCTCAATTGTTTATTTTATTTGTTCATTGAGTGATTGTGGGCTAGGAAGTGATATAGAAGTACTTTAAACAAATAAATAAATGCTTGTCAAGCTGTGGAACAGCTGGCTGGGAGTCAGCTGCATTAAGATCACTACTGACCAAAAGGTCATGAGATCGAAGCCAGCCCGGGTCAGCGTGAGCTCCCAACCAAAAGTGTTTAGCTTGTTGTTGACCTTTGCAGCCCGAAAGACAGTTGCATCTGTCAAGTAGGAAATTTAGGTACCACTTTGTGGGGAGGCTAATTTAACTGATTTATGAGACCATACAAATCTCCAGAAAGTATGCAAAGTATAAGGAAGCGACAGCTCCCTTGGTGGCCAGAAGCTGGAATGTTAAATGTCTGTCTATATATGTTGTGTGTCTATGGCATTTAATGTTTGCCATGTATATGTACATTGTAATCCGCCCTGAGTCCTCTGCAGGGTGAGGACTCCGCCCTGAGTCCTCTGCAGGGTGAGAAGGGCGGAATATAAATACTGACTGTAAATAAATAAACAAACAAATAAGCTAAAGGCTGCTGATTCCTCAGGGTGGCAAGGACTCCTGTCTTTGTTGATCTCCATCTCTGCCTTCCTTCTCTTCTGTCATTTTCTAATTTGTTTTCAACTGTAGAGAAACTGCTCTGAGCCATTAGACACATCAGCTCCTAAGAGAAATTATCTTCTGAACATAGCAGTAAAGTATGATTGTCAAATTGAGACCTAAGGAATGATGATGATGCAATTGGAAGTCGATTTAATTAATGAGACGCTGATATTGTGTTTTTAACGTTGAATGCTAATTTGTATATGTTGGAATTGTATTGTATTGATAATTGTTGATATGTTTGTCTTGAGCAGTTTTTGCTGTTGTACACCGCCTCGAGTCGCCTTCGGGCTGAGAGAGGCGGTCTAGAAGCAAAGTAAAATAAATAAATACCCTTTTCTGTTGGGGTCTTTAGTTGTAGGATTACACACACACACATATGTGTCGACCTGATGAGACGCAGTCTTCTCTGCATCTTCTCCTTGTTTCTCCACACTGTTAAAACAAAGTCCCATGAAGTCCATTACATGATACAGGGTAACTCTGTGAGGCTCATTTTGGCAGCATCGAGAAAGAGTCCAGAGTACCTTTGGAGGAGTCAGGTGTTACTCACCTCCTGTAGCACCCATGGGTCCGTTCGTGCCACTGGGGGGTGCGATGCTCCGGGGGTCCCGTTGGCATTGGGACCCGCACAGGCTGGAAGGGACTCGGAGGATGAGTTGGAAGGCCCAGAGCAAGATTGGTCAGCCATACCTTTGCCCAGTTCACCTGTAGAGAGCTTAGCCTGGGATCCCGGGTGGGAGCATTCTCCCGGGGAAGGAGCAGACCAGGTGGAGATGGGAGGCAGCGAAGCAGATAGCGGAGATAGTTATGAATTCCCAAACGGCCGAGGTTCCCAAGAGCTAGCCGAGCAGCAGATGGAGGCTAGCGGCTGGGAAAGTCCGGGGGAGGCTGCTTCTCAGGAAGATAGCGATACTAGGCTGGCTGAGCGGGGCCGTTCTCACAACAGGCGCAGGGACATAGAGGAGGGCAGGAGGAGCTGGCATCTGTCCCTAGACCGTCACCGTTCGGAAAGTAGAGACTGGAGACGCCGGGCCCTAGATCGTCGGGGTTCCAGGCCGAGGGATTAAGAACGGCCCCGTGGGAACTGATCCTCAGTTCTCCGGCCACGTCTGATCTGAAGGGCGTTGAAGCGGAGTGAATCTTGGAGCCTAGTTTGGCTCGCCTTGAACCAAGACCTTGCCTTGTATTGGATTCGCATTGGTGCAGATCCCTTGCTACGTTCCGGAGTGAATCCGGGAGCCTTGCCAAGCTTTTTACCACGCTTGCCTTTGAATCTACCTTTTGGAACTTTGCTTACTTCATTGAACTGCAGCTTCGTGCTGATTGCTTTATTATATGAACTTTATTAAGTGAATTGCTTTTTGGATCTGTTTTTATTCAATAAACATAGTTAGCCTTTGCTACGTCTCCGTGTGTGTGTTAAAGGGGCAGTTCTAAGTCGGTGATTGTGACACCTCCTAATGGCATATTAAAATGCTAGGGAAATACTACAAATGGAAACAGTTGCAATGTTATATGTTTCTAATGGAATATAAAGTAAAGGTAAAGGTCCAGTCGTGTCCAACTCTGGGGTGTAGTGCTCATCTCAATTTTTAGGCCGAAGAGCTGACGTTGTCTGTAGACACCTCCAAGGTCATGTAGCCGGCATGACTGAATGGAGCACCATTAACTTCCTGCCAGAACATTGATCTATTCACATTTGCATGTTTTTGAACTGCTAGTTTGGCAGAAGCTGGGGCTCACAGCAGAAGCTCACGCCATTCCCCTGAATTGAACCTGCGACCTTTCGGTCAACAAGCTCAGCGCTTTAACCCACTGTGCCACTGGGGGCTCCCTAATGAAATATACATTAATGAATTAATGTTAAGGTCTGTCTCCTCCCATCCCACATCCTTTTTCACACGTGATTGGGCCTGGTGAGGGAGTTCGCCTCAGCGCACGGCGGCTACTTCCAGTGGCGGCTGTCAGGAGGCAATACGTCGCCAATACCCCTTTGGCTCCACTCCCCTCTCCCTTTGTCTCCATCCCCTGCCTGCCCAATTGGGTCACCGTATTCGGCGGCAGGGCGGAGACAAAGGGAGAGGGGAAGCACTCCCTGCCTGCCCGATAGGGAGTGTTTTGCTTACAGGCTTCTGCGCACATGAGCTACTGGACATGCGCGGAGGTTTTCGCACATGCACAGTTGCTCCTGTGCTCAACTTCAGCTCCGAAGCAACTGCGCCTGTGCGAAAACCTCAGCGCATGCCCAGAAGCGGTGTCGGAGCACACAAGGCCAGGGCCCAAAAGCAGGCAGCCGCGGCACTCCCTCAGGAACATCGGCAAGGCCAGGACGCCGTCTGGCACCGGCGCCCGGCGGGCGGGGGAATTAGCCCCTTCCCAGATGGAGCCCCATGCGGCCGCTTCCTTGGCCTACCTGTAGGACCATCCCTGCATCCATGCTATTTGTACAATCAGGATTAGGTGCAATTTCCAGATACGATGACTGTCTCTATCACACCTTGAAGAATTGCACAACTCTGTTACTTCAATGATCTGTTGTCCCACAGCTGTATTTCTGATTTGTTACATTTTTCTTGTCATGATAGGCAGTGTCTAAAATATTTTCAGGGATAAGCATAGTGAGAAGTTACTTTTTAAAAAAATATAAATGGTCGTAAGTCATGTGAAAGAACCTTCATAATTAGTTTGACAACTAATTACTTTTCAATAGTAGCTATCTAAATTCTTCAAAGAGGTACCCTTTAGATTAAAAAGTTAAAGACCTTGAGGGGAAGTTAGTGGGTCCCAAGGATTATTTCAATACTGGCTCTAACAAAATAGCCACCAGTGCTGAAATCTGAGCTGAATTAAATATTTGTTTCAGGTTTTTGGGAACACTTCTTCAGATGAAGTACCAAATCTGTCCCAGCCAAGGTAGCTGTAAATTAAAAATGTTCCTGTTCCCAAGGTTCTGTCAGCTGCTTTCTGAGAGGCTACAGCTCTTGATGTATCAAGGACTTTCAAGCTTGACAGGCTACCTCTCAGAGATTTCACTTAATAAGATGCTAAATTTGAAGAGAGTCGTAGGGAAAATCATGCCATCTTAAATAGCTTGGGGGAAGCATTAATCAGTGGTGTGCTAATGAATTTTTAATTCATACCTGGAGAAAAAATTGACAGTGGCTCCTAATCTGGTTTCAGTAGTGCTTAAACTTAAAGTTGGGCAGTCACAGAGAGTATGTAGAGAAAGTATATTCTCTGTATATGTATTTAAAATATTTACCAGGAAAAAAATCAATATAGAGATAAGAACTTGGCAGGTTAAGAAAATAAGCTGTTTGTTGGATAGAACTACAGTGCTTCCATTCTTGTAAAACTGAAATAAAGTGCAGGTTTACTTCAGTTAACAAAGCATGTGTTCCTGAACATTGCTTTTTGAACAGAAAAGTTGCTGTCAGAGCAGAATTAACATGGAAAGCACAAGGATAGGTTATCCCACCACAGAAGAGAAACTCAGTGTGTTTCAGCAACTGTTTTGTTCACAACAATATGCACATGTGAAATTAAACAACAAGGTTGAGTAGGCATTAAATAAGCAAGAAAAATATTTTAAACTTTATTGAGAGAGCCTGACATTTTCAAAAGGACATCTAGGGATAATTTCATTCTGAACCAGAATCCACTTTCTTATCATTTCCATGTTTGTGGTCAACTTTACAGCTTTATGCCTTTTAGCATACCAGGGGGAACTGATGATGCAGGCTTAGCTGCTTTCTCCCATTTTCTCTGTTTTTATGTTTGTTTAGTTTACCAGCTGTTAGGAATTGTAGGGGCTTAAGTCCAAAACATCTAGAGAAGCACTTAAAGTCTGTGTTTCACTATATTCTCAGTGTCTAGGTTGCTTAAAAATATTCATCTAAAAACACAAAAGGAAGAGTAAAGCAGGGCTGAACAGGTGAAAAAAAACTGCCAAAAGCATCTTCTTTAGGTATGTCTCTATGGTGTGTGCATGTGTGTATATGTATTTGATGCAATCAGTTTCATTCTGATTATTCATCACCTTCTATTTATGATTAACATACTACTTTGTAGTATGCCGTGCAGTTTAATACTGAGCCACCAGATAATGTGAGATTATGGTAACTTCAGTATGTTTCATCTTTGGTCATTCCCCCTCATTTCTGTGGCCCATTTGTACAGACATGCAGCAGCAGCAGTAAATACAAACATTGCAAATTGGCCTGAGATTAAAAGATGTACCATGAAACGCTTCTCCATAAAGGCACATTGGTAAAATGCAGTTTTGTATAGTGAGACCCAAGTAGGGCTTTTAAATTCTGGACATTTAAAAGAAGGGTAAAAGACCCAATACTAAAGATCCAAGTGACTCAAATTATATTTGCCAGTTCCTTGCAATAGCATTTTCTTGAGATGGTTCATTCTTATGCAGTTACCAGTTACTGGGGGCTAATCAGCACAAGAAAATGCTCGTCCTGCTTGTGAGCTTACTATAGGCATCTGGTCAGTTGTTGTAAGAAATATGTACTGAACTTATGCTTATGGTCTGATGCAGCAGGGCTCGTTTTATATCTTCCAATTATGCTCTCCTTTGCCATTTTTTAGAGGAGAGTATATTTACTTGTCACAACTGGATTTCTCAACAATATTGGAGAAACTAAAAGTATGCTTCAGTGGCAGGATTTCGGGAACCAACATGTCACACATCTTCAGGTGGGTTGATGAGTCACTCGAAGCTGTATATCCATCCATATGGTTTCATTAACAATGTGATCAGTGCATTATGTTAGATGCAGGTGATACAGCAGCTGCAGCAGTGACAGTAGTTATAGGAAATGACAGGCTGTGTGCCATTAAATCAGTGAAGCTGTCAGATGTTTTTCAGGCAGAAGAAAAAAACTATCTCTATGCCTTGCTCCCTCTCAGAGTGAGTGTAATTTTACTGTGAATGATAAGCGAGTGAGTATTTAAAACCAAGGTCCATTAATTTACAACCCGTGCATAATGTAATCTTTGGCAAGTATAGAATTCCACCACAGTGCTCAGCTGATGTTTTGATCTATAGAGACCATCCTCTGGTGGATGAAAGGAGTAATTTGCCTTTCATGCCACTTCAGCCTTGAGCTTCATCTGAAAAAGATTGTGTGATTTGGCAGGGGGCAGTGGAGGTGCAGAAAGAAAGAGAAAGAAAAGCTTTCTTATTCAAACAACATGGGGTACTTCTGCAGTGCAACATGGATGCTTTTGAAAGAAAGGCATCCCTTTAGACAGCCCAACTCATTTGACTCACGGTTTGATCTCTATTCTTCTAAGAGAAGTCATAAGGTCAATTAATACAGTAATTAACTGCACCATGTATTCTCGTAGCTGACACTTCCAATAACATTCAATCTATAGAAGAGCCCGAGCAGCAAACAGCCCCGTTTTGGGGGGAAACTCAAAGGCAGGACTCTAATATAAATCTCTTTCTTGTAATAAGCTTGAGAAACAAAGTTCAGAATTGCATGCAGGGCTTCCATAGGGCTTAGGTCCTGGGTTTTGATAGGAACTTGTGTTTTCATGCAATGATGGAAAGCCTTTGATGTGGCTGATCTCATTTCAAACTTCATCATCCCAGCATGCTGCATATTTACTTTTATGCAGGGGTTCTCAAACTCTGGGTAGAGGGAGCATTCCTTAATTAAGAAAAAACTGTCTGAGCCTGCCCCAGGTGTAAGGAAAATTAAATAAGGAATTCTAGTTAGCTAGCAGCTCTTTTCTTCACCTAGGATGCAAGCAGATCAAAGAAAAGGAGGGAGCAAAATGGCATTGGATGTACAGTGTTCTGAAAAGCTCATAACTTGAATAAGCCCTAAGGAAACAGAAAGTTTGCAGAATGTGGAAAGTTTTTCCCACTGGCTTTGGCAGTGAAGATGAACTCAAGGGACTGGGCACACAGACTTCAATGTCGCACTGATTGGGAGTGACCAGTATATTGTCACTCCATATTTTACCATCAAAGCACACCCTGAGGAATTGTTAGAGATGAATCTCTCAGGATACCTCTGATGCATTTTGAGAGTCATTACAGACTTTGTCAGGTTATATGCAAGCTCTGGGTAATATGACACTGGTCTTTATGGAATTGATCAAAGACAGCTGAGTTGGAAAAATAATAAGACAGGGCAGCTTGGGGGGGGGGGGGCGCTAACAGGAAGGGAAGGAATGTTTGCAAATTTTCTTGCCCATGATAAGAAGGGAGAAGGAATGCCTTGACATGTCTGTTGAAAAACCTGCCAGCCTTCATCAGAATTTGTTGCACAAAAGTAAAATTACCACCACCATTTCAGGGGGGAGGGGGGTGATCTGCACAAAAATGTATTTTGCACTAAACCCAGTGCCTGGTCTCATCATCTTTATTAGTCCCAGCAAAAGTAGACTCATTCAATCAGGTTGTTAAATGGTGACTCAATGCATAGGAAAATACATTGGATTCAGTAGGCCTACTGTAATTAGGACTAAAATAGGATTTAGGCTACCAAAATGCTTCAGAAAGGAGTCCAGAAATATTTTTTAAAACCATTTTAAAACTGTGTGTGAGATGAAATAAACAAAGTTTGCATCAGGAAGGTGGTATTTCTAAAGACAAAGCGGGCAGTGCTTACTTGACCAAAAACAGAGGGACTGCAAAACTTAGAAAAACATAGAAGGTTCAGAGAGGTGGGCAAGAAGACTAGCACAGTTGGTTAAAAATCTTCTAAGCCTTGGTACTGAGCAGGCTCCAGTTCCTTCAAGAGTAGCACATTAAGGATGGTACAGTGTCTGCATTTCTCTCCCTCTATTCTCTGCATCATTGAGACTTGGCAACTGTAAAGATGCACCATAACCAAGAGGCATTGTGTAGAATTCTAATGTTGGTGTACTACTTTATAAAAGTGGTTTCCACACATATATGTCTTTTTTCGTATGGGACACAGCAAGATATTTTCTTGCCCATAATGCGTTGTCCAGCCTCCCCCCCCCCGCCTTCTTCAGATCCAGTAGGATGACTGTGGTCATGTTCTGTACCATTGAAAGTGGAGGGAAGGAAAGTAATTCAGAGAATGCAGAAGTGGTTGCTTTTCAATCTGAGGAAAATTATATTGTATTCCATCTGGTAGCATAACCTAATTTCCTTTCCCCTATGAGCCCAAGCCAGGTGCATCTTCCTCCCTTGAATTACTTCTCCTTTTGTTCTCCTCTTGGGTCTTGCCAACTAATTGAGAAAGACAACACAGAACTTCATGGGAGGTGCATTATGCTATACTTATGTGATGTAGGATCGCAGCTAATGTCACACATTCTTTTGAAAAGGTCAGACGATGCCCTCTGTACTTCCGGGCTTTCATTTTTTACAATTCTTAAAGCTCATTTTTCCAGACATTGAAAATCAATGTTATTGATTCTGCTGGAGTAAGGAACTCATATTGTTTCAAGGCTGCACTTATGAGGCTGACAACTACTGCTATGTAAATTTACATTCGCTCACTTTAATATATACTCACTTTTTCGTAATATTTTCTTGTGCACTAGCACAAAGATCAGATAAACTGAACACATTACTCGACCCCAGATACTTACCTCTATCTTCAGAATCTAGCTAAGTGTACTAATAATTAGGCATCTAAACACAATAGGAATAGTGTTTTTAGCCTCACTAAGGGTGTCACTACAGACAGTAATTCTAAAATTGTCAACTATCATAATATTTTTGTTTGATTTTATTTTATTGCTGTATACAAAAACACCTGCACTTTTTCATTTGGTTGTGGTGTATTAACAAAAAAATGGTTTTCCACAAAATATTTTTTTGAAGAAATAAGTATTTTGATCATTTTAATCAAAACATCCTTAAATGAAAAAAAAACCCATTGGAAATATATGAAAACTGTATTTTTTTTTCTCAGAAGCAAATCATCCTCACATGTAGGAATAAAATAAAGACTTCACATTGCCCCCTATGTTCAATTATATTTTGTACACAGTTGATGGATCCTATTCTAATCACTCTTATGGTCTAGCTCTTAAAAGTTGTGACAATAAACTGGGGAAGGTGTAGAACTCCATTTACACATAACTCCTGTAAAAAGCAGACATCCGACATACTTCCTGGGCTGTCGGTACTTTTTGTGCCTTTTTAGCAAAGTAGCTGGGGAAGGAGGGGAAATCCTCTACACTAGAGATGTGCAATTTTTTGTTAGTCCTCATAAATCATATCCAATTTGTTAAATTCGTACTTACAAGGCAATATCAGACACGTGGGTGTGGCCCACGCCAAAAACTTAAAGATTGAAATTTACCCAATGCTTTTTTGTTTGCATTTTGTAAATCTCAGAAGCCTCCCAAAATCAGATTTATTTTCAGTGCAAAGAAGCAAAGCCAAGCCAAAAATGCTGCCTTTCCTCTTTAAATTAATAGCCTCTTACCATTAGGAGAAGGAAAGTAGAGAGCAGAGTTTGCTGGGAAAGAAAGCACAGAACTCTTAGAAATGTAATTTGGGAAGACAAGGAGCCCTATGGCAAAGGCCCTGACCTAAACCACATTTCCCAGAATTCTGCTCGCATCAAAAAGCCCCAATCAGGATTGGTGAGAAATTTGTCCCTCCATAGCAGCAGCCAGCCACAGTTCCAATAAACTGTTGAATTTACAAAGAGAAGGAAATAAATTTCTATGCTGGGCTGGAAAGAAATCCCTAAATGGATGGTCCTTGGGGATCCCTTCCAACTCAACAGGGGAAACATATTAGTAAGGTTAGAGATTGGATGGCCATCTGTTAAGAGGGTTTTGAAGGTTCCCTTATATCTGGAACAAGGGAGTTAGGCTATATGGCCCTTGGAGTCCCTTCCAACTCTAGGATTCTATGAAAATGTAGAATTGGTTAATATCAGTTTATGTTAGTTAATATGAGAGACATTCAATAAAATAGTTGTGGCTTTGAAAAAACATCCCTAAAATCCGAAGATGTTTGAATTTTTCTGAAAGTTGGGGGGAGGGCATGAAAGTTGGGGAAAGTTGTGTCATTGTATAGAAAAATCAAAGAGATGGCTTTTTGTAGTTTTCTTAAAATTGCTTATAAAAAATTTGAAAATTCCCCAAAATTCTGTGGATAAGTGAAACGTTATGAAACTTGATGGGCTAACAGTGGTAAATGTGTTCTACCATTGTAGCAAGGTTCACCCCAATAGCTGTAAAAGTGAGGGAGAAAGGAGCCCCTGAAGTTTCCCCAATTATAGTAACTATGTGCAATTACTGTAACAAAAAGTAACAAAAATTACTGCTCCTCTTGTCATTTTATGTTGTAGCTCCCATGTTTGGATGGGAGGAAGGGGCACTGTGGGGATATGCTCCCATGTATATATTTTAAATCTTGAATACATCATTCACAACATATTCATCTGATGTCCTCATGGTTTATTCTGATTAGTACTCTGCTTCCATATATTAGCCCATCTGCAAGATCTGAATATTGAAGAAAAGGAGGGCTGCTGTGATTTTGTGATGTGATTTATATGCTTTTATGGTTTTAACATAAACTGACATTTAAGTGTAAGCTAAACTGTAAGTTAAAAACCTGCACTAAATGAATAGCAGAATGAAGATAGGAAATGTCATCTGTGCTTTTGCTCCTACTCCATACCTGTCCCTAGTTTGGGAGAGGAGGAAACAGACGCAAAGCTTTTTGGAAAATCCAATTTCTCTCCCACTCCACTAAAATCTCTTTTACAGTTTTTGCATTACCCTCTTTATTAGTCCAACTAAAAGGCTAGTGTACTGCTAAACAGCATTCATATGGAAGACCATGGAAGACCATATTCTACTGACTGAACCCTCTTCTGGATATTGGAAGTCATCCATAGAGCCCCAGCCTCTTTAAGAGATTTGCTACCTCATCATACTCACTAAATTCAACATCCTATCTAGGACGCTTCCAGCCTGTTTTGGAGAGGAAGCCACATACCGGCCATCACACAATGTGACTTCCAGCATAGGCCCTGCCCCCAACTGGGGTGGAAACATCCTTGGACAACACGGGAACCTTCCTGTGTTGTGTTAGCTCCAATGGAGCCAGCAAGGATTTTAAATTTTTAACTGTAATTATTTAATGTCATATGTTTTATGGTTTTATATTGTATATTGTGGCATCAAATTGTTGCCTTTGTAGCCGCTCTGAGTTCCGCCCCCCCCCCCCCCCTCGGGGGGGTTGAGAAGGGCAGGGTAGAAATATTGTAAATAAATAAATAATAATAAAGGATTCCCCCCAGAAGGGTGATGCTTCCCACATGTGATGGGATAAGCATCACTGAGAGAGAGCTGTGCGTAGAGTGCTGCACTCCTCTTTCCTCTGCAAAGCCAGTCAATGCTTCACCTGGCCTTTGTGTTAAGGTCATAAGATACCTCCAAACAGCCTTTAGTTTGCATGCTTACCCCTTTTAGCTCTTACAGAAGCAGGCCAAGATACCTTACGTATGGCTTATCAGTTAGATTGAACTGAGCTGAATGAACCCAGTTCTTTGATTCAGTACAAGGCTTTTAATATTCAAGGTATGCATCAATGGGTAGTTTATATTTCATATAGCATCCTCTGTATAACAGTGATTGATGCTGCCTCTATCAGAATCCCATGTGACATCATCCCGGATGTGCGATTTCTTTTTAATTTGTCATGAAGATCTGTTAGTAGAAATATAGTGTTAGTGTAGTAGAATAGATTTTGGTCATAATTACATGAACTGATAAAAAAGAGCTTCATTCATTTCCTCTCCCTCCCTTTTACTTCTGAATTGCTTGTTCCAGAGATATAGCAGTTGTTTGTGACATCATAATTCAGTCACTTGTAAGTAATTGTGATGCTGCAGACAGTGCCCTGTGGCATTAACACAAATGAATCAGTAGAAGAGACTGAAACAGAACAAACCATTATTTACACTCAAATACCTCGCTAATCAGCACACATAGATGGGGGGGGGGGGAATAATATTTGCCAGAGCAAAATAGAGATTATTAAATGAGAGAGAGATTTGAGATTTGTTTGTAGAAAATTCCCTAAAGCACTTGGATTAAAACACAGCTGCACTGCTGAAAGCAAATCAGATGATAGATTATATTGCAGGGGTAAACAATTAAAATCAGAGCTTATTGGTGATGTTATTGTTACATAAGGCACCAGCCACATTACACCAAAAATTCTGTAAGCAATGTTGTGATCTATGTTGTGGGGCATTTAAAAATTCAACCAACACAAGAAGCACAAGACCATTACAAAGCAAAAAGAAGAAAATATTGGACAGTTTTCTGTTGTTGTTGTGTGCCATAATGTCATTTCTGATTTACGGCAACCTAAAGTCAAAATATTCATATAGTTTTCAGGGATCAAGAGCACATGATTTTCCCAAGGTCCTGGGATAATTGCCTCCATGAAGCTACATATGTAATTGCTATCTCCTGTGGTAGAACTGCATGGGGTCAAATAGCAAGTTTTACCACTGGCTTAAGAGCCAGTGTGTGGTGTGGCTTAAGTGTTGGTCTACAGCTCTGGAAACCAAGGTGGGACTGAACACTGGGACTGAACATCACAGACTCTCAGCCCCAGAAAAAACCATGATAGGTTCACCCACTAAAAGTTGGAATGACTTGAAGGCACACAGTAACATCAACCAATGTGTTAAACCAACCTCTCAACTGATTTATCTGGCTCATACCCAACACAGTAGCCATAAATGTCACCAACATGAGTTTTCTGAGCATTCATGGAAATATACATTAATCCCTTAGAAACCTGGCATTGGGAAATACAGAACAGTACTTAAGAGCACCCAATACTGTAGTTCTTCTGGTATCTCCCAGAGCATACATTTCATGGAGTTCAGTATACTTTATTCCCAAGTGAGTGGAAGGAGGATTGAAGTCCGAAAGCAAGTGAACTGAAAGAGTTCAAATCAGCAAGCTCGGTATTGCTATGAATTGACACTGGGGGGAGTGCTCTTTCATGATGAGGAGAACCACATGCATTCATAGATGAAGTAATGGAAGGGAGGAGTTCTAGAAGTGGATATAATAACTTTTTTATCCCTGAATGATAGAGAGAGAGAGAGAGAGAGAGAGAGAGAGAGAGAGTCTAGGATTGCATGCGTGGATGGATTTTTGTTTTGTTTTGTTTGTTTTTTGTGCAGGAGTGAATTAAATGTGTTTGATTTTTAATTATTTTGGCCCCACTTTCAATTAAAAACATTGAGGAGCTTTCTATTATAATGTATTTTTAACAGAGTTAATCAAGACAAAACATGTTTGTGTACTTGTTTTGTTTTTTTAAGTATCTCTTAAGAAGGAAGACTAGGTATATTGGAGGTTCATTTGTTCTGAACTGGATCTTGAGTTGCCCTGATGAATTTACACCAGGAAGGCATGAGGTGCAACCCAAGGAGTTGTATTTGTTTGTTTTGTTTTTGTAAACCCTCCAGACCTCTGGGGGGGTGTTGGGGGCGTGTTGAGCTGACTATCCTAGCAATCTTCAGGAGGAGCAGCAATTTTAATTTTAAATAATTTCCCCACGAGGAAGACAGATTGACTTTGACAGTTTACTTTAAAATATATATATATATCCAGAAATTGACTTTTGCAACTTTGTGCTTTTTTGTATGCAGCCCCTAAGTAGTCCAAGGGGCAGAAAACCCCCCCAAACTGGTTGTGGTTTCCTATCCCTGCCTCCCACATACTCAGGGCTGTTCTTTACAGAAAAGATTGCAATATATGGCCCCTTCTATACAGCTGTACAAAATCCAGATTGTCTGCTTTGGACTGGATTATATGGCAGTATAGACTCAGGGCCCTTCCACACAGCCCTACATCCCAGAATATCAAGGCAGAAAATCCCACATTATCTGAGTGTGGACTCAGATAACCCAGTTCAAAGCAGTTCTTGTGGGATTTTCTGCATTGATATTCTGGGATATAGGGCTGTGTAAAAGAGTCCTCAGATAATCCAGTTCAAAGCAGATAATGTGGATTATCTGATCTGATAATCTGGATTATATGGCAGTGCAGAAGAACACCATTAGAGGTGTCCGCTGACAGAAAGCTAAGGAAGAAT